>VMOF01000111.1:77297538-77757965 GCA_011764245.1 Trialeurodes vaporariorum | reverse complement strand
GTTTTAAAACATTGCTGATTAAACTAACTCATGCATGCTTACTGAGAGCTCCCTGGCCGATCTGTTTTTGTTCTGACTGAGGTTATGAGATGAGACCGTTGAGTGTTGCATTGCTGGACTGCATGCGCAGTAACTCACTGCGCAGATTATTCCGTATTTGGCACTACTTTCAAATTTACGGGGAAACTAAAATACCAAAGTTTTTTCAATTAAATATCAACAACCGACGCGAATCGAATTTCCGTTACGACGCCATTTTTGTTACTGAACTTTTGAAATGCCCCAGCGTGCCTAGATTTGTTGAAAAGTTCGGTGATCGTAACCGAACAATTCAATGAAACACTTACTGAACGCGAGACCGTGATGATCACGAACCGGTTCGGTGATCATAATTAGCAAGTTGGGTGACGGTCAACGTATAGATCGGTAAATCCATTTACCGAACGGTTCGGTGCTCATCACCGCGCGGATTTCTTTCCGTGTTGTAGCAGCTTGACATTTTCCTTGGGTTAAAGGAATTCCCCCTTTGTCAATATTTCATTGTGCAGTTTCTTTAACACAAATGAAATACACCTTGGATCATAAAAAATAAAGGGTCTGTTGCAAACTTTTGCTACAGTGATATAGAGTGTTAAATCGTAAGTAAAATCACGTGAAAAGTCCATTGGTGGTATCAGAAAGTCATAAAAATACAGTATTAAACTCTCAAGAGGCGTTTAACTAAAACCCAAGATGGCGGTAAAATATCGAGCAACCTGTGTGCACGCACCGTGAACGTCCGTCATCCATGATGGCCAACGTTAACAACCTCACAGCATCGGAGATTATGAGTTTGTTTGCGTTGTAATTGGTTGTGATCGATGTTGTGAGGTTGGCCATCTTGGGTGTTCATTGTGCTTGCATACAGGTTGCTCGATATTTTACCGCCATCTTGGATTTCAGTTAAATGCCACTGGTGAGTTTGTTATTGCATTTTACGACTTTCTGCTGCCACCAATGAACTTTTCACGCTATTTTACATGAGGTTGATCACTCAATAGCGCTGTAGCAAAAGTTTTCAACAGAACCCATTCTCTCAGTGCATCAGCTGTCTTATTTTGACACGAAAGGAAAATCTGCCTTTTTTACCTTACAACCAGACAACACTAGTTTGAACTCAAGATTGCATCTTGTGGTGTCACGTATAGTCGTAGTATAGGCGACTTAGTGCAGAACACCGCAAGATTCAAAAGAAATAAAGAACGCTTTCTGGTCTCGCGGTTTTGAGTTCGACGATGCCGCGACGCTAAGCCGCCGACGCGACGGCCGCGCGGTTGAAGGTACCGCAAATTCGAAATCATCGCTTGTTTAGTTCCGCTGAGCGAATTTTCAGGTTCAGATGGAAGCAATGGTCCTGAGTTCGCTTTGAAATGATTGTCTTGATCCGCTTTACGATTCAGTGCAGACTGCAGAGGCAGCCGCGGTTAAATCACCGTGTGGCGCGTTGGCATTAATTTGTTTTTGTTTCGTTTAAGCCTCTCATCGACTGTTAAAAATTGATTTTAACGCAACCTTTTCCATCGAGAGCAACCAGGGATTTCTGCGGACGCACAGTGCAGTGAGCAAAACCCTCCAAAATCGCTTTAAGCAGCTTTACTCGGCAAATTATCGAGACATCTAAAAACTGGAAATAAAACACTTTTTTCTTTTGTGGAGAGGAAGCGATTGCCTTTTCAAATTCTCTAGTAACTTAATTTTTGATCGAGAAGTTCTGTCCTGAATAATTTTTCACAGGAACAGCATTTCTAGGTCAAAAATTGAGATACGTAAGAAGTTAAGAACTCAAAAAGACAATATCTCCCTATCCACAAAAGGAAAAGGTGCTTTTTTCCAGTTTTGAAACGTCTAGATAATTTGCCGAGTGAAGCTGCCTAAAGCGATTTTGGAGCTTTTGACTTACTGCACTGTGGGACGTTTGAAAAGTAATTATTTTTATTTTTATCTCATGGTGACGCGTCTTGTCAACGCCAGAGGCTGATCCCGGAATTCATCATTTTGTGCCTTTTTTCTATCCTTTGAACACGTGTGCGTTAAATAGGATAGTAGGTGGGGTTATCCTGTGACCTCAGCTTGTGCCGGATCGGGGGGGGGGGGGTCGGTTTTGCTCCACTTAAAACTGCTCAGAGCGTATTTGAGGAAAAGGGAGACAGGAGAAGAAAAGGACTTTACGAATCTACCAGTGCCAAAAAAAAACAAAAACAAACAAAAAACCAAAAAACTATTAATATTCAATTACCTCAAAAAAACTTCTCTCGAAATGAAAAATATCGTTTCTTGTAAATCATAGCCCTTTCGGGGGAGAGGAGTCTTACTTCAAGACACTTGAAATTTGTTGTATTTTATTTTAAGTTAGGTAATGTACGTGCTAGTACAATGAAACTATGGCTAGTGTGTCACATTGATCCACAATCTTCATTCATCTAATCTAACTTTTTAATATTTCAACAAACAATGTCAGTTTCCCACTTGTTTCAATGAAATATTACTGACAATATCTTAAACAAAGTATCAACTAAGCTTGGAACGTATATCATTCTTTGATCGCATCTGTTTTTCGCATCTAGCTCGTGGTGGCTAGTGCGATTCGACTACATTGTATTATTCCCCATCTAAATTAATACAAACCAATCGATTCTTTAAAAAGCTATCATCCTCCTTAAGTATCGATTGTTTTACCTAAGTTTAAATAGAAAATTGCATTGTTGCCAAATTGCACGAGCCACCACTCTCCTCCTCTTCTTACTCAGCGCAGCGGCATAATCCTTCCAAAAGGTGTTAACAAGTTTTTTTCTTCGTAAATCGGACGATTCATTCGTAGATCAGCGATTTTCTAAACACATATCTTGATCTTTGTTAAGATTTCATCAATAATTACTAAATCTCATAATTTAACCTGTACCAAGACCAAGTGGGAAAGAGAGGAGAAAATGTAATCGGAGGCTCTATTAGGAATTCGATTCGCCGTGACAGAGTTCCGGTACATACGTTAGACGAATTAACTTCCAAAAGAATATCCGTGCGGGTACATATACAATCCAATATGGAAGTCCAAGACGTACGAACGTCTGACGGACAGACATTCGATCCGAAGGAACAATCAAATATGGAAGTCTTTTTGGTAACACTTACTACGAAACGGACATTCTTAGGACATTGAATTGGAAGAGTTTCAGAATTCTCGGGGGGAATTCATCTGGAGAATACAGATTGCACAGTTGTGCGTTGCAATATATCTGTGTACACTGAAAATATTGGAATTCATACAGGGGCGTCATTTCGGATTCGGCTTCGGGAGGGGGGGGGGGAAAAATGTGATGACTTTTTTTTTTTTTTTTTTTGCTCATTAATATTATTTTACACTCTACAGCCCTGCATATTTACGGCCCTAAATTCCAACAAAACTCGTTAATGACCACCAAATTTTAGTTCAAAACTTTTTTCTTCTTTAAGAAAAAAAAAAGTCATCACTTTTTCACTTTTGGCCGACCCTTGGGGGCGGTTGCCCCCCTGCCCCCCCCCCCCCCCGCAAATGACGCCACTGAATAATTCATAATATCTATCCCCGCAGATGGATTCCTCCGGCGAATTTTAAAACTCTACCAATTGGTTGTCCTGGAGAGAATCCACGAGAGAGCGTCCGGAGAGCTCCCTTAAGGCTGTTCTTTATCAGGGAATGTCCTTATAGGCAGAAAATTAGGACATTTTTGCCGCCGCGCGCCGGTATGAATAATAATCGGTATTTCGTATTGTGATTTTCTTATTTTTGTTCGTTTCTCATTTCAGTGTTTGCTCAAAAATTTTCTACTGACAAAATTTGTCAAAATTTGGCGGATGGGTGTAGACTTTAGAAGAGCTTGTTTCATAAGTATAGTTGGACCTAGGCCGATAATATTTGGCAAATTTTCACTTTTCACTCCTTCAAATTAAAATAAAACTTGCCTCAGACTCTCATCTTTAGGTTTCAAAACCTCCGTTCACAAAAATCTGAAGCTCGATTTTTTATTTTCATTCATTTTCATCTTGCAGTATGAATAATTGTCGGAAAAATTCTAAAGATTATCGATCGAGGTCCACCCCCACTTTAAAGTTCCAATAGATCATGGAATGTTGAATTCTAACTCAGCTGTTCATCACCACTCCGCGCTCACCACTTCTTGCTGAAACCGCAACAAAGGTCAAGCATGCACGATTTCAAGCGTCATAAAATTAGCGAACGTAAAACGGTCGGCTCGTCATTCATTACTGTGCGTATTTTGATTGCGGTTACGCGAGCCGCGCGTAGAGTAATAGCGTCGCGACGCGACGCGCCATCGAGTCTCCCATTCATCGAACTCGAACTCGTATATATATGATGATGTCCTTTAAATACGCGGCTCGTCTTATTTAATCGATAATGATCCTTGTCGAATCATCTCCGCTCGTATGTAAGGTGCGAATGCACCATTTGGATGGTCGCGATCCGCGATCCCACTCTTGAATCGCCGAAATGACATCCCATCGAAATAGACGGCAATAAAAATGAATTTATTATTATCGAATGCCATCGCCGCGGTGTATTATTTGTCTTCTTCTCTTTCTCCTTCTCCTTAAACCCTCCCTAATCTCGCAATGTTTATCGATAATTGGTGGTGGAGATTCATTGTGGTTAACATTGTTGTCAGATTCTTTGAATAAAAGTGCGCTGTGTCGGAGATTTTGGGCATAGAATAAAGATTACTTATACAAGGGGAGGCTCAGAGTCGCCGCCTCCGATTTTGAAAACAATTGCACGAAAATGTAGCTAAATTAAAACTATTAGACCCGTGTTTCTCACTTTTTGCCAATGGGCCTTCCTAAAGCGTCAGGAATTTTTTGAAAGTTGCCGAAATGCACGTTAATCTTCGGAACGCTCTCCGCTCGGGTTTTTACGTGAATTTCGGCAACTTTCAAAAAATTCCTGACGCTTTAGGAAGGCCCATTGGCAAAAAGTGAGAAACACGGGTCTAATAGTTTTACTTTAGCTACATTTTCGTGCAATTGCTTTCAAAATCGGAGGCGGCGACTTCTGAGCCTCCCCTTGTTAGTAATAGAAGCGTAACTGCAATAAGGCTCTATATACAGGGTGTTAAAAAAAAAAAGTTTCCTCTGCGGTTTTTTTCAAAAACGGCCAAACACGTGTCCAATAATATCGAGGGTGTGAACTCCTTTGGTTTCTTCTTTGTAAGGTTCATTTTGAGGTTATCTTCCTTTAAGCTGTGTATCGAAATAAAGTTATATTATGAAGTCACGCAAAAAGCTTCTGTTCGTCTGATATCGAGTATCAAACTGACCCACATCGGATGGCTACCTTGCAAATTTCAAACAGCACAGGCTTGATTTTGCGAGCGGCGGCCGGGCAAGACCTCAAAAAGAGCAAGTAACCCACGTGCGGTACTTTTTTCTTTGAACCTGGCAACGCATCTCGTTTATGCTTAGCGAGAAATTGCATAAGGTAGACGCCGTGGACGGACATAATATAACGGCCCCGATCTTGGCGCAGTGGCGCGGCAGGCCCTAAACTGGGCGCCATTTATATAGGAGAGCAGTCCGTTTTGAGCATCGCGAGCTTATTCCAATCCGTTGGCGATCTTTTGATTGCGCAATCGAATCAATTTATGCGCCCGGTAGCCCTAACTACGTTCATGCATCGATTCAGACGCTGTTCTATAGACCAACATAACATTAAGTCCGAGTGCCAATTCCAGGGCTGCCGTTTTGCGAAGAATCAATGCTATTTTTCTATTCACCGATGATTCCACCGGTTGAGAAAAGATTACACAGTTCATATCAGAGTATGACTGTAATGCACGAAAATACTCTGATCTATAATCTTTCCTTAATCGGTGGAAACTCCGTTGATTAATTAAAATAACCGCAAGTTTTTTAAAGTCATCGACGACTCCGCACCGGTTGAGAAAAGATTACAGATGCGAGTATTTTAGTTTATTATAGTCATGCACTGACTTGAACTGTGTAATCTTTTCTCAGCCGGTGGAATCATCGGTGAATTGAAAAATAGCATTGATTATACGCAAAACGGCAGCCCTGGCCAATTCCAACCTTTCATTCGCCGCAAATGGCGCTTATCCGATTTCCGCGATAAGGCAACTATACGCTCTCGGCACCCTTTTATGTTTTAAATTATGGTGTGAAAAATTGAATGAAAGTACACGGAGAAAAAAACTTCGGTTCTTATGGAACACCGAGGCTGTTTGGTTTCAGTAACCTAAGTTATTAGTTGTGAGTACCAAACTTCAGTTAGGAGTACCGAAGTATGGTTCAGTAGGAACGAAATGTGAGACATAGTATTAGTCACACTTACCGAAATCTTAGGTACTCCTAACTGAAGTTCGGAACTCACAACCGAAGACTTTGGTTACTGTAACCGAACACCTCGTGTTCCTTATGAGCCGAAGTTCAGTTCTCATAACCGATTTTTTTTTTCTCCGTGTATGTGCGTTCCTTGTTTCCCTTCTTTTGGATCCCCCTGTTCCCGTATTAAACTAATGACCATCGTGCAACCTTCAGTCAAACCGTTTGATGCAAAATTACTCTCTTATGGTCGAACTCATTGGCGTAGATATAAACTTAAGGGGGCATGCTGCATGTAGTCGTCCTCACCCCTCCACCAAATTAGTAGCAATTTTTTTTTCGTAATTTTGTTTGTTTTAACAAGGAATTGTGTAATTTTTCTTGGGATTTTCTTTTCTTTTTTTTTCTTCACAAAGTTAATTAATAAATTTTCTTTTTGTTTGTCACCAGGTGAGCATTTACCTATACCTCCAGTTGTACTTTCCAAAGAAACGCAAGTATATCTTATGTTTGGTGTGTATTTTATTTGTCAGCTGCCTGTTTATCGTTATTAATTGATGTTTTCAAGGGGCAAAAGGGGAAAGTTCATGTTGCACCAAGTTTGCAATTTTGCGTACTTTTGATTTCGATTCAAGAGGCCGGATAAATTATTATGAACTATTCTGATCAATCGTACAGGGTGGAAATGGGGATGGTTATTTTCTTTAATACTTACTGAAATGAAATTTGCAATCTGGTTGTAGACTCTCCCTTTTTCCCCTCTGGACTCTTCAATTCTGTTTGATCAATTCCAGAAGATCATTAACTTGTGATTCTTGGGGGTGGCGGTCGCACAGTTATATATCTAACTGGAAATATTACCATATGTTCTCAAGACGATTTATGTATTACAAGATACAAGTATGAAGAAATTTCCTCACGCTAAAAAAGGATTACTAGAAGTGCAAAGATATTTTCAACCGAAGAAATTTCCGTTACCTTTACCAGAATTTTGGTATTCGTATCTTGGCTCTTGAAAATTTGGAGTAAATTCTGATACTTGACCAGATTTTGATGGACATATTGGGATTTTCCGGTAAAGTATCAAATACTCCTCGGTTGACGCCGACGTGTCATTGTGCCTCAGGTAATATTATTAGATTTTGGATTTTTTTTTTCTCCTCCCCCCGTTTTTTTCATTGCACCATAGCAACGTGTCTTTGATACGCTGACTACAGTTATTAGCCTCCTGACATCAGTCGCACGATCATTAATTGTTCTATGTATTATCATGATTTACATGGGGATGAGAAATTTCTTCTTTTAAGTGAGTGTGAGTGTATTGTGAATTTATGCAGCAAGATTACTAAGTTCAAAGTTTCACTGAAAATGATTGAAAAAGTAACGATGCACTCACTAACTTTGGCTATACATTGCATCCAGCCGTCTTTCATTGTGAAAGCTCATGTTGTGACACGACTGGCAATTTGGTAGATCCCGCAAGCAGTGGTGTCGCGTGCAATTTGACAACAATGTATTCTATCCATTTAAACTCATGTAAAAGATCGAATTCGGGGGGTGCACTGTGCACAAGGAAAATTCAATATATTTAATGATTTCAAATGGAACAGTTGCATTGTTGCCAGATGACACGCGACGCCACTGCCCGCAAGCAACTTTTAGACCCCAAAGTGCAAATTATTTTGTAGTAACTTCGAGTTTTCAATGTCTTCAAAGTGAGGTACTACATCTGTAATCTGTGAACCCGGCTTTCATTATTTTGTTCCCGATGGATGGTTACTTTGATATCATCGGTATTTGGTATCTCGAAAACACCAAAAATAATTTGCATTTTTGTGTGCAACGGTCGAACGCTCGCAAGGGGCTCCATATCACTCGCGCTCGCCAGATCATGTCACTGAAGTACACTTTTATGTAAATCAAGTATTTAATAAGTTTGTATAAATAGCCTCCGGATTTTGTCCGTTGAAATGTCGAACGAGCGCATACGAAAGTCTAGTCGCTGACTTTATTGACCTGCCGACCTCCAACTCATCAGTGCGATCTTGGAGATTATTTTCTGATGAGGTCAGCGAAATTTCTCCGAATATCATCGTTTAGGCTGGCTTCTCGTAATCCTCTCGGTCGTTGGTCACTTTCCTCGAAACTTGCAAGGCGTTGCCCAGCTTTAAAGTTGCCCCATACGTACCAACAGCCAATGGCATGGCATAAATAATTGAGGCGTTTGGGGCGAGAAGGGCCCTTCTTCAATTTATTTTAAATGAGAGAAGTGCTCCTCTCGCACCCGCAGGTCTTCCATTGTTGATAATATTGATTCTAAGTGAAGATACTCATATGGGATGAAGTGTAGAACGAAAAGGCATGTTAGGTTAAAGATTTGACACTTTACTTAAGAGTGTTTACCGGCTTGATCTGTTGATTGGCCCGACGCGACGCTGTCTCTTTGATCACGAAAATCCATGGTATTTTCTGACGTTTTTAGGATATTGATGACACGCATATAAGTCGGGCTAGTATGATCCCTTTTTGAATGTATGTAGGTGGTGGAAGTTGCTCCTGTTTGATCAGATGCCACTGTTATTTGGGGCAGAAGATCAGTCGGGGCTCTAAGGAGATATGCGCCGAAGCTGGGAGAGATTTAGAGGGCCTCTTCTGAAAGTTTTTAAAAAGTCGCCCCCTACCGAAGTGAAGGTTTAATCCTGGAATTCAGATTACTTACAATTAGAATATCTCAACCATATATCTATACATTTGTGTAAATACTGTCGATATTGGCAAAGCCACATATCTAGAATCTAATTTTGTGACTCTTCTAAAAATCACGGATCGAACTTTTTGACTAAAGCTGGATCAGTTGTAAAGAATATAAAGTCGTTTCCACCATCAATAGCATTGCTCTATTATCTCTTCAGTTGTCCTGTCTCTCAATAGTACAACAAATTCTGCACGTGTAGGTCATTTAACAATCTGTAGTGAGTTCTCAAAAGTTGTTCATTTTGCATAAAGATTTTTTTTTCCTACTTCGTCGCTGCATTTCAGTTGCGTACAATAAACTGTTGCAATGAAATGTGGAGCTTTCTTTTAGATTTGCATAATGTTGCCTGATTTCACGGAAAAGTGCGTACGATTTACCATCGATTTAAATGGGCGATGTTTTCATCAAATTTGGCGACATGGATGAGCAAGAATGAACACCGCAATATTTGATACAGGAATCATCCATGGTACCTGCGTAGCAAGGCGATTAATTCATCGTGAATAGCTGTATTCTGTCTGTATAAAATCATCACTTTAGTGGCTATTTACTCTTATTCTCTTTTAGAAAAAGGGCTAGATTCAGATGCAGGAGTTCCTCGCAGTACCTGCGTAACGATGCCCTAATAACCGCCTTGCTCTAAAAAGTTTTAATTAAATTAAAGAGCGAGTTTCGGAAGATTTGAGTGTCCCCAACGTTATTTTTGCGGCTTATTGTATAGGGAAGCCGAAACTCGGCAATTTCACTGTAGCAGAAGCCTGCAGCAGACAGATTCATTATTATAAACGTTCTAAAATGGAGATGGTAACATTTAGTGCGCAAAAAACACACTCTGGATAAATGCCCTATTAACGAGCCAATGTAAGCTTTTCCTTTCAAGCACAACGTGCTCATACAGTACAGTTGCATACACTTTTTATTCCAACTCGGATGCAAATATGTTTTTTTTGAATCATGAAACATGAAACCACAAGTAGGTTCTTACAGGAAGCGGATTATGCAACCCGCGGTGGCGGGCGGTGGCCGGGTTTCAGGCGGATTTGGAATCTATCAGAAGTTTGTTCGTTAGAGGTAGGACGGGGGGAGGGGGAGTCAGGGTCGCTGGGGGAGGGGTATTTTGGAGAACTGCTAAAAAGCAAAGGTATGGACTTTGGAGAAGAGGAGAGAGAGAGAGAGAGAGAGAGAGAGAGAGAGAGAGAGAGAGAGAGAGAGAGAGAGAGAGAGAGAGAGGAGAGAGAGAGAGAGAGAGAGAGAGAGAGAGAGAGAGAGAGAGAGAGAGAGAGAGAGAGTTTGAGGGGGGGGAGGATATAATTTATGGCGAATAATGCCTTGTATCAAGTCTCGCTTCCTCGGCCGTTCGTATGGCGTATAGTACAGAGTAGAGACGGCTTTGGACAGAGAGCAAAGAGTAGCATAGTATAGAGAGTAAAAAGCGGGGCTTTGGAAAGTGAAATTGGTTGCGTCCGGCGCGGCGCGGCGCGCTGCCATACCGTTGCTCGCCGCTTCGGCCCGTGGATCGAGTCGTAAGAACTTCCGTTATTGCCGGCTCGACTAATACTTTTATTTTAATCCGCCCGGCATGTTTTGTAATCCTCTGTGACTATCATTTTTTATCTCATCGGTTACATACAGCCGAGAATGAACGTGCTTACATGAGATGAGGTGTTCAGGATTTGTAAGAAGGCATGAAACATGAGCAAAGTTCGTGGTTCCTTGGAAAATCCTTGATTCTCCTCCCCCCCAGCATTAATGACTTTGAATCTTGAGAAATCCGTGAGAAACCCTTAAGGTTGGCTCATTTGAATAGTCAACGATCTCCTTAAATTGCTCAAATGCCAGCATTCCCACATTTTGTTTTAAAATTGTTTGCGTATGCATTTTATTTCAAGTTTTTAAAGGTGTTTTCGTGTATATAAATTGAAGAGTTTTTTGGGGAGGCAGAAAGGCGTATAATAAATTGTGAGCTTACTGTAAAAGGGATACCTTCAAAGCCTTGTATAGCTCATGAGCAGTTATTACATGGTAAAAATCTAGAAACTGCATGAAAGAAAACAAAATTGCTTCCCTAGAAACTTCATTGTTTAAAAAATATTGATTTTAAACTATATAGCTATATGTAATCATGAGGCTCCAAAGTCCCATTGTCATTTTGCTCAATTTTTTACTCGCTTTTGCCAAAGAAAGCTTCAATTTACTTGTCGCTTTACGCTGGCACTTTGTGAGCTTTTGACGTCCCATTAGCATACTCGGTAGCTTATACGTACCATCGACAACAATATGTTCACACCTCTGACCTTTTTTATAGCCGCACGTGAGTAATTGTACTTACCTATAATGCCAATCTTGAAAGAGGAAGAAAGATGATGTGGAAACAGGAAATAGTTTACAGGAAAGAGAGAAGAAGAAAAAGGGAATTTCTCAATTTTACCACTTTAAAACTCCTTGAATACTCCTTGAACTATCTTTGAATATTCCCCTGAAAGTCTGCGAAGAGCCTTGAGCTGATTTGCTCCTTTAAAAAAGTTGTCAAATTGTATAATATCACATCAGAATTGTTACACAACAGCTCATCAGACGTTTTATGTAACGAATGTTTAGCTAACTTTAAGAGGGTAGCCACTAGCCAGCCAACCCCTGATTGGCTGGATAAGAAGCATACGTGTAGTTCACCATTATTAGTGTTGTGAGCTCTGCGGCTCTGTAAATCTTTGCCAGTCAATTTGCCGGCTCTATTGCAAGTAAATTAGATGTCATTCCCCTTCACTGCTAGGCCCATTTCCTAGCTTGTCGATGATCAATGTCAATTTAGAATTTGGGAAATGTTCATTCTGACGATGTGTTATCATCACAAGCAAAATGTTGTTTCCTGATGGCAGCACCTAACTGCACTGTGCAGTCGCTAAGTTTTGTCAAAGCTATGATAAATTTCGTTGAATTTTTTAAGGGATGTCAGCCAGCAAAATACTTCCTGATAACTTCCTGAATAAACAACGCTTGAAGTACTTAGAAGTTTTGAAGCTTTAGGATCATTAAATATGTATAAAGTGCTTGCAAAGGATGTTCTTATACATTTATCTCTTGCTGACGTTCATCCGGAGAGACAATTTTTTTTCCTTTTCTCGACTCTATCTTATTGTTCAACTTTAAAGATTAATCAGAATAAATTTATTAATTCATTTTTATTTTATTCTATCTACGTCGTTTTCAGAAAAGAAAGTATCAAATCGTCTCTTTTGTATAGTCGTGGACCGTGGTCAAGTCGCTGACCATATCTTACGCCTACTGTACACTGAGAGAATTATTTTTTTAATCCAAGGTGTATTTCGTTTGTGTTAAAGAGACTGCACGCAGTGAAATATTGACTTAGGGAGAATTCCTTTAACCCAAAGAAAATGTCTGCTGCTTTAAGTAAAAGATGCCTTGTTGTGACAGTGATTCGCCTTCATGCAACAGAACTTTACTTCGAGCAAGGAAAATTGTCACAAGTAGACGTGTTTCCTTGTTTTAAAGAAGTAATTTCTCTCAGTGTACGAGCTCCAACTTCGGCTTTCTTTTTAAGCGTTGAAAAATTTCATTACTTCTTACCTGGAAAAATAATTCAGTGAATATGTAAAAGGAAATCAACTTTTGCTTCGACGCATCGACACCAATTTAAAGAAAAAAAAACTCGTCGGCAATCCTAAAGGAAATAAAATTGGAGGTTTTCGCGAAGAGAAAAGAAATTTCTAGAAAGTACTCTATCACTTTGTTGAAATCCTCCAACTTTGTTTTTGAAATTGCTCGAGCGGCCTGATAGTTAGTAAAAATGGTTGTATCGTTTCCTCGGGATTATTCTTAATTCATTTCTCTTGAGAACTTTCTAGTCGTATTTTTTTCGCTTTTCCTCTTTCCTTCTCCGTCTATTGTTTGAGGAAGTAAATGAATAAACTGGTGCGTACTTACCGGGGATGATTTCTGTAGATAAATGCGGCCATTGCGGCCTACAAATGCAGGCATACACATAATCTACTTACATGTATACAGTTCATTAGGAGTGAGTTGTAGTCAAGTAAAACTCCTTTTAGCTTTGATCAATACATTTTGTGAATCATCTTGCCCGTGATCTTGAATCCAATCAATGTTTTGTGCTGGATTTAGTCAGATCCTCGAATTGAGAAGTTGATTGATGATTTACAATTGTCCACGGTCGGCTGCGTTTCGATCGGACGCGATAGTCATCGATAAACGCAGCTATATCTTGAGCATGGAATCAAATCGTCACGTAGGCGGATCCATCAGACACTCCCCCTCCTCTCTCTCCTCTCTCTCCTCTCTCTCTCTCTCTCTCTCTCTCTCCTCCCCCTTCGCTCTCTCCCTGGCCATTCGATAACGCGTGGTTTTAAAAAAAAAGTAGAAGGGACTCTATCACGTGACATTTAGTCCCTCTAAATATTTTTTTAACACATACAGTGTTGCCAGATGGAGGGTAAAAAGCCGTATTGTCCCCCATTTAAATCAATGTAAAGCGTACGGCTTTTTCACCCCAATCTGGCAACACTAAACACATATGCGTTTATGTACATTAAGAAGAAAGAAAGACAAATTATATAGTGTCCGTCTTTGGATCGTCAATCGGTGGACCGTCTAGGTCTGATCCACAATTTTGAGCCAACCACTGGCCGATTTTTTACAGTGATTTTGTGGTAAAAAGAATGGATTTTCAAAGATTTTAACTTGCTGGCTGTCATTTTTTTAGACGTGAAAATCAATGCGTCAAATGTCTGCACTACAGCACAAGTACGCAAGAAATCAAATCGCTCGATTAGCAACGTTTGATTAATTGATTATGCTGAGTTTGTCTGTAAATTTTGATGTGCAGCTAATGAATAGATCTACTCTAAAACAATGGCACCATATAACACCATTTGTGCAACACTGCCGTGGACAACCCCTTCTCTGCAACGTTTAATTCAATATTATCGGGTTTGGTCGGAAATAAGTCTGTCGGCTATTCTGAGAAACTTCAAGCTGCATCGATTACTCCTAAGAGCAGTGCGAGTCTACTTCAGACGAGACTAGACAATGGGTCGGACTTATTGATTGTCACAACTTGATTATAGGTCCCAGTGCTCATCCACCGTTGCCACAGATAAGGCCGAAACCTCAGCAGATTTTATATTGACCCTAATGGGAAATCTGGTCGTTATTTGGCTAGTCTGGCAACAGAGCGCTTCAACGGTCGGTTCTTTTTATTGACATAATTCTACTGGCTTTCATCCTATGACTTCTCGATGGCAGGCCACAATTTTCAAAGTCTGTCCAAAAATCGGAATTGAAGTATGAAACCTCAGCCTCTTTTCACTAACATTGTGTGAAGTATTGATTCTAATGATGTAAGAATGATGCAAAAATAATAATTTCGCCAGTTCTTCAGGAATACTTAAAAATCACCTTTTAATTCAGGAACATCAAACTTAATGTCACTTTCTGTTGCAATCATCCGATGGATACTATTCAGTCCTGTATCTTTCCACTTTGGCTACCATTTGGGCGGCAAATTGAAGAGTCATTTGTGATTAAGAGTTCTGTACCCGTGACATTTTAAAACTATTTTTATCGTTTCAAATCTTGAAGTATTTAACTTTTCAGCGAAGAAAATCGTGCGATGATTTTCTGACATTTTACTCTTTCTATTGCTTTAAACATGCAAAAATCAACGTTTGAGAGTAACAGAAGTCATTTTAAAATGTGTCGTGTGGTTAACCTGGAACGACCCTCAGGAGGACCGTCTCGGCATCACCACGCGTAACAAACAAGATTTTATGTGTGACGTAAACTATGGGTTACTAATCTCTATTCAACTTTTACTTTTGTAACCCCGTATACTATACCGTATACATGACCATGAAACCTTTAATTTTGATTTTTGTGACATTTCATCGTTTTTTCCCTTGGACTCTTCATTTGATTTATCGCAGCAAAGTGACGTCACACTAGATCAGTATTTGCTCGGAATGGCAACTGCGTTACAACTGGACTCGACTTATTATGGGTACCAATGGGAAAGGCTTTCTGATGTCTGAGGCAAGCCGAAGGAGCGGCCGGGAAGGGGGGGGGGGGTGGCGTCGGCGTGTGCTTTTGCTTGTTGGGTAGGTGAGAGGTCACGAGAACCGGCTTGCTTTCGTCTCTCGCGGATTCCGATGCCGCCGCCGCCGCGCGCCGATCGCGTTGTCGACGCGACTTGGTCTTGGGGTATGGACTTCCTTCGGCTGTATAGCCGTTGCCGCCGTTTGTCGTCGTCGGCGTCACTCGCGCGTTGTTCATGACCACCTGGTCACGACCTAAATTCAATCGTCGCCCTATCTGGAGCCTTCCGTTTTCATCTTGCCCAACTCCCCCTCTCCAAAAGCTTTTTGCCTATGGACGCGGTTGCCACGGGTGATGGAGAAAATGTCCCTTAGCTGATTGGGGGGAAAAAAGACAACTAGAAGCTGGTAGCGACGTGTGTAATCTGGCAACGCTACATTCTTCCGTTTAAACCACGTAAAATATCAATTCGAGGGAGTGCATCGTGCAGCTCTATTAGCCAGTGGCGGCTCGCCAGGTGAGGCAAGTGAGGCGACAGGGAGCCATCGCCTCACATTTTTTTAAAGTTGGAGAAAGAAAAAAAATTAAAAATGTAACAGATAAAGGTTGAAATAGTTATTATTCCATCACCCTTTGTTTCAATAGTCCAGAAAGTATGAATGGAACATAAAATTTTCAAAAAAGTTTATGTGAAGAGAGTTTCAAAAAAAATCCTGTGCACCTCTCATTTTCGCCACTCCACGAGCCGCCAGTGCTATTAGCTCAACTTTTTTCACGGATTTCAATACACTTATTACCTGGCGTTCGAAAACTCACCGGTTGGC
Source organism: Trialeurodes vaporariorum (assembly GCA_011764245.1). Taxonomy (NCBI): domain Eukaryota; kingdom Metazoa; phylum Arthropoda; class Insecta; order Hemiptera; family Aleyrodidae; genus Trialeurodes; species Trialeurodes vaporariorum. The sequence continues at coordinate 77,741,951 of VMOF01000111.1, read as the reverse complement.
TAACCGGTAGATGCGTTACATGACGAAAACTTGTTGTAGTCATGCGTGATTATCATGTGATACTAACCATATTCACCGGGCAAATCGTCGGTGAATCTGATTATCGGCGAAAGAATACTGGGGAAAACGTGAGGGAATAAGTTTAAACAGGGACTATTTTCAGCGGATTGCAAGCGGGTAGCCACAGAGAGCCAACCGGTGGGTTTCCGACCGGCAGGTTAATGCAACGTTGCCGGACCTCCTGAAGCACAATAAGAAATATATGTCCATCGAGGAAATTTCTGGTACTGTCATCAGAATTCGAATTATACGATTTACTAAAAAAAAAATCGATTTTGAAAATCTAGAGGAAATTCTGGTGTAACGACCAGATTCTGATGGAAACATCAGCATTTTCTGGTATTATTACTAGAAAGTTGTAGGTTGAGAATAGTGTCGTGATTTTATGTCTACAATGGAGCTGTTGCAAGGTTTTCTGCTGATAAATCTATTGCGGCTGGTTTGCAAAAATTAGTGAGCATAATGACGGTGGCACATAAAATTTTCGAAATCCACTCGTTAGTGAAATAATGTTTGAGTCTTTGAAAATTTTCAAATTGCTGCTGTCTGTGATTTAATTCGTGGAAAAAATCTAGTAGCAAAGCTTGCCATTCGACAAAAACCAGTTTTGCTTCATTTGAACTCAGGCCTACAAAATCTCTTCCACAACCTCTTTATTCTTCTGCAATCCCACATATTTTTTGCCACACTTTTTGCAAAAAGGTTATTTTTACGCGCTTGATGAAATTTTGCCTTAAAATCAGTGCTCGATAGAATTTTACCTCTAAATGAGCACTTTTTTGCCACAATTTGCCACAAAATTTTCTATTTTGCCACACCGATCACGCAATCCGAGATTAACGGATAGGGAATATTCTGCAGGCCTGTACCTTTGAAAAACAATCGATTGTATCAAATACATGGAACCGCAGCTCTGGCAACCTTGATCAAGCCAAATAAGAGGTGGGCGAAGTTATGCTGTTTCATTTGGCAACAGCGAAGTCGTGGATCGGGAATCGTGGACTTATTATCAAAGTAGGAAAGGAATCGCACAGGCGCAGGCAAAAGTGTTTTGTAACCCACACAGAACATTTCGTCGCTAGCATAGTATGGTCCACTTAGATAGTGCATTGAGCGATCCCGTCCGGCGCGGGGCGTCCATATACCGTATAGAGCATTTATGGTCCTTGTTGACGTAAGACGCAGAGAATTGCAGAGCGGCCGGCGCGGTGCGGCGCACAGTGACTTCCAGTCGGGTAAAATCTCGGACAAGCCAGTTTAACCCCTTATGGGCCAAGCCCGAGAATACTCGTTTTTCTCTGCTGGTCTATTTCATATGGTTTCTCAGTCTTCATTTCGGATAAACACGACTTTATCGATGAGAATACGTACGTGATAAGGTATCGTGGAGCGCCTTCAATCTGTCGTGTAGGCAATTCCAACTCCCCCGAGTACGAATAGTTAACTACCTTCTTTTTATAAACGGAAGAATCGGCGTTCTTCTGAACTAACCCTGTCATCAAAGCGGTTAATGGGAAAACAATCATGTCGCTTTTGTACTGTTTCACATTTTGATGACCAACCGTTTTTTAGACGTTTTGTTTGATTCCAGATGGGCCTCATTAAGCCCGGGAATGAGAACTTTTTGAACTTGTACAACATCAATTTTTAAATTGATTCCTCTATAAAATGATGCAATTTATAAATAACTATGCGTGCTCTCTATAAAAGTCACTCCTCTATGGATGATTTATCGGTACTAGGATTTTTCAGTCCTGTCACCTTGACTTTCTGCACAAGTAGTACCCAATGTGGATACGCATAGACCTGCATGTAGTATCTAGTCACTGAAAAAACAAAGTTTAAGTAGAGCCGGCCAGTCTTTAAAAATAGCTTCTCGGAGCAAAAGTTCAAGCTCCACCGGAGCAAGTTGCGATTGAACTGTACCGAAGCACTACTTCAGTAGAGCAAAAACTAGAAAAAGGGCGGATCTACCGAAGTAGTACTTCGGTACAACCGTAACTTGTTCCAATAGAGCTAGAACTTTTGCGATGATATTTTAAAAGGCTCCGGCTCTACTCAAACTTTGTTTTTTCAGTGGTGGTGTGGCACCAGGAAAATGATTCTTCGGTTCCATTTACGGAGTTTAAGGATGAATCGTAGTAATTTTAATGCCGTAAATCGTTTGTCAGGTCATTTTATGATGACATCGCAATATTGTTCAAAATCACTGTGGCAAAATGTGGCTGTTTAAGAGCCACTACCTTATATAATGTCACTCAGTGCCGGATCCTGAAAATTTTTCTGGGGGGGGGGGCGCACGCCCGTGAAATTTTGAAATTGGAAGCGTCAGTAGAAGCGATTGCGGCCGCTCTTTTCTATTGAAAAAATGGAAAAATTGAGGCTTCAAAGGCTGGTAATTCAAAATCGACCAATCATACATCGATCTCACGATTAAAAGAAGCATCTAAAGCCAATCAGATTCCTAGATTTTCACATTTCCCGCTCGTAATTTATCTGAAGCAGTTTATTGTCCACGGATTCATTGATTCTACACATTGTGCGGCCGTGACATGGCGCAGCAGGGTGCGGTATAAAATATTGATCTGATTGTCAGTAGCGAAAACCTATGGGCACTCGCCCTTTTTTAAGATCCAAAAGAGCTAGCTGATCGGCTCAAAAGTGCTTAAGGTATCGCAATTTTAAATACGAGGGTACAATTACGTACGATTTAACGATTTTAGGTGCAGATTTTATTGTAAGGATTTTGTTCGCTTTTCACTTCTCATCTGGGGCACTGTTAATGATGTACAGGCATGATTTCTCCTGCGCAGAACCTATAGCAGCTGTTTGATAACCGAGATGAAGGGCGTAGGGGTCCCGAAAAAAAATTTCTCTGGAGGATTCGATAAAACAATATCTTTACCTTATTAGAGCTCGTTTCAGAAGTGTAGGCGGACCAAAACCATAATCTTTGGCGAATTTTCAACTTTTATTCCTTCAAATCAATACCGAATTTACCCCTGACTTTATTCTTTTGTATTTAAAGTTTTCCTCGTCGAAAAGTGAACACTCAATTTCATTTTTATTCATTTTCATTGAGTAATATCAGAAATAATGTTGACAAATTCCAAAGATTATCGGTCTAGGTCCGCCTACACTTCTGAAACGAGCTCTAATGTGGGTACGATGAAATAATATCAAAAAAGAAAGAAGGCTTGCTGTATCATCCCTTTGCCTCTGAGTTTTTACATAGGTTTAAATACACCGAGAAAAATAATTATCGATGAAATTTACTTCACTAGTGGTTGATTTTGGATTTCGGCACATCAACCATACGACATGATAAGCATCAGTCGACATCAGATCGGACTAACGTCAATGAACAATCAAATAAATTCGACTAACCTTAGAAAAGATTAGCCAGACGTTTAGTAGAATTTACCTTACCATCTTTTTATATAGGGGCCAAAATCAACGTCGCAGGCTCGTTAAAAGTCATAAATAATTTTTATCGCGCGGTAAATATTTATCGAACAGCACGACCCACCTCCTTTTCATCCCCTCATAAACGTGGCATTCTTGGTAAAAGCATATCAATAGCAATTTTGATGAGGTTATGCATTTTGACGTTATTTTTTAAAGCACGCATGAACGTGCGGCAGTCAATTCAAAGCTTATATTGATGAGCGGTTGAGTGTCGAATGTCAAGACGCCTCCGCTCTCCGTCAGTATTTTGTCAGTCACCAATGAATATTCTGATTCGACCGTAGATTGTTGATCAAGCAGTGGTGTTAGGTGTATTTGGCAACGTTGCATTTTGGCTAGAACCCATACAAAAGGTTGTTTCTTATACGAAATCGTGACTGTTTGTGTTTCGGTAATTCCGCTCACAGACGGATCTGAGAACTTGTCCGTCTCTCTCTCCTCCTATTTAAACGCGTAAGTTAGAAAAAGACGGAACGATGTGCTGAACCAGCCGTTGAAGTCACAAGATGGTCCGGCCTTCCCTTCTTTCTATCCTTTTTTAACACACGTGTTCAAACGGGTGGGCGGAGAGAAAGAGAGAGATAGAGAGAGAAAGAGAGTGAAAGAGAGAGAAAGATTGAGAAAGAGAGAGAGATAGAGATAGAAAGAGAGAGAAAGAGGGAGTAAGAGAGAGAAAGAGAGAGAAAGAGAGGAGGGGCAGGAGGAAGGGAGAGGGAGAGAGGGGGAGAGAGAGAGAGAGATAAACTTTGCGATCCTCTTTCTTTCTTTTATTTGATCCTCTTCAGATTGCTCGTCACACCATGCTCCACTGCGACCAACAACTTTGTAACTTTTATTTGCTCCAAATATTTGACTTTCAATTTTCCGCAGTTTAATTTAATCAGCCAAATTATTAAGGGGGTTTGAAAATAAAAGTTCCTTCCCGATTTTCACAGCAACGGCTGCAGATATCGAACAACGGCCAGACACGTGGTTGTACAGGGTGTCCCAAAATTGATAGTAAATATTTTTACCACGTATTTTTGGGGCCAAAATAAGACTTTTTTTCCTCATGAACACGTGTCCGAGAATGCCCCCCCTCGGAGCTACAGCCCCCCAAAGTTTTAAAAAAAAAAACGGTTTTTCTTCGATTCTAGCAACGGATCTCCGTAAAAATGGATGAAAATTGGTTTCCATGGGTAATTTTAGGCGTTCTTTCCGATTCCGGGGTCGAAAATTTCCGAAAGGGTCAAGAAAGAGGGGTTTGAGGGGGGTTCAAATTTTAAATTGAATAATTTTTTAGTGCGCCGTAAGAAAATGAGAAAAATAAGAAAAGAATCTGATGGAACAAAACGAAAGGAACATTTTTGATCTCTTGTGTTTTTTTCATAAGACACACGGGAAATGAGTAAAATCGATTTTTCGCCGAGAGCGCACAGCCCGATAGCGCTGTTTCAGTGCCGCGTTGCGTTGAGTCGATCGTTGAGTCAGTTGAGTGCACAGAGCAGCGCTATCAGGCTGTGCGCTCCCGGCGAAAAATCGATTTTACTCGTTTCCCGTGTGTCTTATGAAAAAAACACAAGAGATCAAAAATGTTCCTTTGGTTTTGTTCCATCAGATTCTTTTGCTACTTTTCTCATTTTCTTACGGCGCACTAAAAAATTATTCAATTTAAAATTTGAACCCCCTCAAACCCCCCTTTCTTGGCCCTTTCGGAAATTTTCGACCCCGGAATCGAAAAGAACGCCTAAAATTGCCCATGGAAACCAATTTTCATCCATTTTTACGGAGATCCGTTGCTAGAATCGAAGAAAAACCGATTTTTTTTAAAACTTTGGGGGGCTGTAGCTCCGAGGAGGGGCATTTTCGGACACGTGTTTATGAGGAAAAAAAGTCTTATTTTGGCCCCAAAAATACGTGGTAAAAATATTTACTATCAATTTTGGGACACACTGTATATAGTTATTATTAGAGGGGCACATTTTTTGGGCTACCTTTTTGTACCCAGTACATCCCAAAATTTCGATCCGCGGCCGTTTCAAAAAAAAAATAAATCGGAGTAAAAACTTTTTTTATGAACTCCCTGTACAATCACCGATAGTGAGAGTTGCAGCTCTTTTTACAGCGCGCTCAAAATTGGAAGTAACGAGTCTTTTTTCTCTTGAAAAAACTGATGGATGAAGAAATCGCGCTCCGTACAAAAATAGAAGCAATATTTGATAAGAGAAGCCGAAGCCGCCACTCCGTGAAACTGTCAAAACCGTCAGTGCGACTCAAAATTAGACGTATACCAACGTACACTTCCTCAATCCTCCCTCGCTTTATCTGATATGATAACATTGTGATTAAAATGTCAACATCCATCATATTATTAAGCGTCGCGTCGCGTCGTCCTGCGCAGAGGGGTCAGTTCCGTAACTTCTAATTCCTTCATCACTGTGCCGATGGCCTCGTGGAAACTTAAAATTCCTTGCATCAATGTCAGGGTACAACATTTAAACAAGTAGTTAAATATGTACATGCCCACTCATGATCTTATAGTCCCGCGTGAAACGAGTATTTCTCAAAGGGCCTGTATATGATCACAGAAATGTTACTGGGGATGAAAATATAAGTCGGAAATCCAATCAGTCTGCGATTGTGAAAAGCACAAAAAGAAGGTCGAAACTTTCTTCAAGCAATGGGGCGAAAACAATTTTGTAGTTTTAGACGTATGCGTCTTTGTATACATTATTTAATAATTAGTTGATTTTTTTTTTCTTTAAAAAAAAACTCAGAAAAACTTGAATTTTTCAAAAACTTACCTTGCAGCGCTTATAGCTCTAATAGTATATGGAACTTTATCGAGGAATGCGACATTTTTCTCGCAAAATTATAAATTCAAACTGTTTATTTTGGCCGAAACATTTGTATTTTTGCATTATATTATCTGAGTATGGACCAGTTTGAGTGTCGGCAGATTCCACTTCAGTATTTGAAGATTGCCGATTCTGATAAAAAAAAAAAAAAAAAAAAAAAAAAAAAAAAAAAAAAAAAAATGCCAAGAAAGTTACAACGGTCTCAATTCCATCGCAATCAGTTTAGCATCAACCGCGATTGAGGCGTTTGAAAATGCTGTTTAAAGACGTCTCTTTTTGTCAAATTTGTATCTCGTTTCTTTACACCACGCATTCAGTGATGCCTTATAGTGAAAGCTGATCGCGATGGATTTGTACTCAGTCAAATCTCGGCATTTTACCGAAAAACTCTAAAATCCTTCTTACCAAAAACGCAACCATCAAAAGTAGAATCTACAAATAGTGCAACTGGGCTATTGCGTCGAACACATCCATGCGCATTACGCATCCACAAGTATTTCTTATCAGAATTAAGGTGAGAGTATCTGTGGTGTTTTATGGGACCTTGCTGGAGTTGCCGCAAACATTGACTTCGTTTCTCAATTTTTTTTTTTTTTTTATCGCTCACGAAGTTCCAACAATTCTAATGGCCATGGTAGCTACGAACACGCGAATAAGAAATATATCGTAGATTATCTTTTCATCCTATCTTTTATAAGTCTAAAATGCACCCGCGGGGTACTGGCGCAATATACGTATATCTATTCTATCGCTATTAATCGCTCGGGAGTTCCAGAATCAACAAACCTCTCCGATGGATTTATAAAGACTTATACCTTGATTTGATGGTACTTAAATACTTGTGCGCGTGATTTTAACCTCTCACATTCCCTTGAAGATATTTTTCGTTTGATCCATGATGCATGAACTTCTAATCAAAGAGCATATATCTCTCTCTCTTAGAGGGAGAAATCTTTATATATGAAGTCCGCGGTGCAATTATAATTCTCCTATTAAAGGGATCGTTCTGCAATTGAAATATTTGTACTTAGCCGTGATTAAAATATTCTTATAGATCAGTCGTTCGTATAGTGTAGATACGCTGCGCAAAGGAAGACAGAGCGTTATTTAATGGATCGCTTCTGCAAAATTGGAAGCGGTCTTCGGAAGGAGGGGCCATGAAATATCAGGTTTGCTCTTCCGAAGAAACCCTTATGTGACCGCAAGATTCGTTTCCTCTTGAAGAGCACACCTTAAGCTTGATGGGTCTTCTGTACCAGAGACCATCCGCACTTTCTCTCTCGCTCGACCTCTGATCTTAAGAGTCGGGCTGGAGTGAAAAATTTTGCGTCTGTCAAGCGAGACTCGCGCACGAGCTGTTTACGAGGAGCAAGTGTGATTTTAAACGAGTGAAAGGAAAGTCAACTTTAACCGCCATAAACCAGGGCCGTAAGTTTCGTTTTCTGGCGAATGTGTGGTTGCAAACTTTCGTAAAAAGCCCATTTCTTGGATTTCGGCAAATCTTTTTTTTTTTTTTTTTTTTTTTTTTTTTTTTTTATGGAAGCCGATCTAGCTTTCGCAGCTGATGTGTCTAGTCTTAACTCTCAACACAACACTATAATGGGCCTGTTGTAAACTTTTGCTGCAGTAGTATAAAAAGGGTTGGCCCCAGAGCGTAAAATTACTTGATACTGACGCTTACAGCACACTGTTAAAAAAAACGGATCGAGAGGCATGCTTCGTCCGCCGTTATAATCGAAGCATTCACTGCGAGTGAGAATTCAAGGAGTGAGAATAAGCGGAGTTAGAATTGACGGAGTGGGAATGAAAGGAGTGAGATTCGACGGATTGAGTGTCAATCCCTATCGGGGTGAGAGCTCTCACTCCCTGACGGGGTGAAAGTCGTCCCTCATGGGTTTAAAAAAGAGGATTGCTTTTCACTCCCTATCGGGGTGAGAGCTCTCACTCCCTGACGGGGTGAAAATCGTCCCTCATGGGTTTAAAAAAGAGGATTGCTTTTCACTCCCAATGGAAGTCAAATGTAAGGCGTTGCAGCTCCCTCCAGGAATGAGTCTTATACCTCAAGAATTGCCGCTTGAAATGTGAATCAGGAGTCACGTAGTCACGTCAAACAAAACACATCACGATAAAGTTCTTAGATTTCCGCGATTGCGAGGGGACCCACGGTGTCATTATTTGGACTGCAATAAACTTAAGACAGCAGAATTTGAAGAACAGTGTAGCTACCACACTTATGATAAACACATCCACATGCTATCGCCAATAATTAATCGCTTGATGATGATAATCATCATATGATTCAACGGTACAAAATCGCGCTAAAAAACACCTTGAACGATAAATTTCGATAATTTTAATTGGTCTCGTGCGCTGAAAATAAAAGTTGGTTCGATAGACTAAAAGAGTTATTTAATAATTTTCGAAGCGTCTACAGTCCCCACCATAACCACCAAATTAGTACTCACAACCAACCAACTGACACTGGTTGTGGCTACAAACATTACTTATAAGTTGAATCGGTAAGCCTATGCAGTTAAACGCATTAGATTTGAGTAAAGTTCTTTGGGATCGGGAAAGAAGAACGCGAAAGAAATAGGAAATACCTGTAAATGCAAGAAATGTCAGAGAAAATGCAAAGAAACGTTACATAAAATATTTAAATTTATCATGGACGTAAAAACACATAGTAAATAAACAAGTAAATTTCTAAAAAAAATCGTATGCTGGTAACAATCTACTACCTTTCAAGCGAGCTATCAAGTTTATTCTCACGTTGTTCCCACGATGAAATATAGAACTTGATTTCAAGGAAATAAAAACTCTATTCAGAGTGTCATTAATCTTCAAAATCAAAAGTTCAAAAAAATTTCTCGCCCAAAAACTACCTCAGACATTATAACTATGCGAATCAGCAAGTAGTCATTCACTTCATGTTGAATAAACTATCTAATTATAATCACACATAACACTGGGGAACTTAGAATAACGAGGAAAATGAAACGTACGCAAATAAACACAACCAACGAAAAACGCGCGACCTCTCCTCGGCAAAAAAAACTCAAGACTGATTTGTAACGGTCATTGGCGGGGCGGGTGAGAGGGGAAGAGCAGACAACTGTCTCCTACGCGAATGGAGCCTCATCTCGTCCGGACGCAGACTTTCGTCCGCGAGGGATGGAACACAGTCGTTTGGTGGCACACAGCCACCCTGCGTCCGCGTACGGACGATTCGCAGTTTCTTTCGAGCTGGTTTTCACTCTGATACAGAGAGAGATTCAACCTTACGCGGAACTAAGTTTTTTTCGGCTGTCTGGATGTGACTGTCACTCGCTCTCGGGACAGGTTTCAGCCCTTTTTGGAGTCATCTCGTCTTTTTAAGAATAACAACAACCTTTCACGGATTATAACTCATCTCCCCGATTATAAAACTCCGAACTTCTATCTTCTCACTCCGTTATTTTTAACAGTGCATCAGAAAGTTCCAAAATCGAGTCACAAACTCAATAAAGCGTTCGAACAAAAATCCAAAGTGTCAGTTGGCGTTTAGCGAGACACAATGCAAGAGTTCCCTCTAATTGATGCTTTCTATGTACTATTGTACTGGCCGTACTGGGAAAAGTGATTCATCATAGAATAACTGGCGAACTAGATTGTACTCCTCAATTCTGACTCGCTATATACGACGCACCTTGTGATTTTGTTTAAACGCATTTATTGAGTTTTTGAGTCAATTTATTTACTGTGGAACTTTTTGATGCTCCCAATTTCATTTTCCAAGTCATTTTACACTAAAATTAACCTTTTTTATTGCTTTAACAAAATTTTGCTGCATAGGTCCAGTACTTCAAAGAAAGTCGAGTGTAATTTTACCTAACAATCGAGAGAACGATCAGAAAGTTAGAACCTAGCTCTCGTGGTCGCATAAAGCTCTTGTATTAGTATTCTTTGAATTTCGGCAAATCGTGTGACTTTTCGGAAGCATCGACTGAACTTTCGCTATCAATTGATTTAGAGTTCAAGTCCAAGTGTATTACTCCATGCATGAAGCGAGCATGGTTCTTTCACCGAAAAATGAAAACAGAGTCTCTAACGCTTTGCGCTCACAGTTTTGTAAACTGTTTCCAGGCCTACCTCGCGTGAAAATCATCAAAAAAAACTTCCAATCATATCATTTTAAAGCTTTTTAATTCTCTCAACTTTGGTTTAAGCGGTAATTTTTTGGTTTTCTTGCTCAAAAATCTTCATTTTTCACTTTCAAAATTTAAAAAAAAAATGAACTTTTAGTTTTTTGAAAATTCCAAGAAATGCAACGGCTGGGGGATGAAAAACCTTAACAATGAAAAGATAGAAAATTAAATTTCCTACAAAATGAAAAAAAATTGTGTTCTTTATCTTCAGTAGAACCGAAGTTATCAGCGTTTGAAAAATACCCAGATTTTCCGGGTTTGTCCGGTTTTTCGGGACTTTGGAAAACTCGGATTCATGGGAACTTTTGAGGAGCCCTTGTCCTGACGATGCAGAATAACGCCCTGTCGATGCAGAATAACGCCCTGTCGTCCGAATTTGGTTCCGATTTTTTTTTTAGGTCAAATGCTAGTTTGACCGTACTACTCTTGGTCCAACATATCCGCCAACTTTCTTGTCCCTACCTACCACACATTTCTCGCATGTCGGTTAGTTCTAAGATTTTGTGGAATCAGACTTAATGTTGTCATTATATAATTATATATGTATACCCTTAGTTCGATTATATGGGTAAAACTGCCTTATAATGTAAGAGACGAGTGTGATTATAACCCGAAGAGGGGTGGGGGAGGGGGTCATAAAAGCCATAAATTATAATAATGCCTAAGCATTCAAAGAAAACTCAGTCGCAATTATTTATGAAAGCTTTTTTCTCGAGTTTGGCACTATACGCAGTATAATTTTATTAGAAGCCCTCTAGAAGTGCTTGTAAAAAGTTTGTCATGAATAAACCATAACAGAAGGTTTATTTATTTATGCATGTATTTTTTTTTCGGCAATGACTTTCATTTGGTAGTAATGAGTGTTCAATTTGATAACGTTGGGGAAGGGGGGGGGACTGTCTATCACAGCTTCCCCTGAGGTAAATGTCCATATTTATCATCATATGGGCGTGGGTTGCTAAAAAAAATAATAATGAAAAAACTTAACAAAGACCTGACACTTTCAATAGCAGACCTCGTCAGTGGGCGTATCAGTTCAAACTTCAATAAGTAATGAGAGAGCAATGTTCCGTCGATTTAACTTTGGAATATTTAATCACAGGGTTGCCGTGTGGCGCGGATTGAATGAAATGTTGAGCGGAGACTCCATCGGTGGGTAAAAAGATTACAGATTGTAGTATTTTCATGTGATGCGTAGACACTAGACATACTCCTTTACTGAACTGTTTCATATTTTTGTCCACCAGTGTAATCGCCGTTTTGAACTTGGAAATTCCATTAAATTCATTCTAACGGCAACCAGCTTTAAAATATTTAATTATCACACGCTGTCAAATTCTAACGTGCAGTCGGATGGCATATTGGCAAGTCGCTCTGTGAAAAAAACGGATGCTGAACTTGTATAGGCGCAAGAGAAGGTCATATTATATTAACAAGTACATACCATTCAATGATTTAATATCAATAACCCAAGTGAAAAAACTCTAATCTCGTTTCTATAAATAACAGGTGTGCTCGATAGATCGGCGCTTATGGAATTTCTCTCATGAATTAGCTTACTATTCAACCAATAGACCCTATCAATGAGCAGAGCATCAGCAGGCCAGTTGTTAATAAAAATGAGGTACGCGTTTTTTGGTGTATACATATATACCCTCGATATAACTCTCTCCTGGAGAGAAAAGTCATTGATATTTATCCAACGGTTGGTATGATATTGCATCAATTAAATAAATGATGGGTAAATTGCCTCAATTTTGGGGCAATGATTTCCGCGATACTGATTTTCCCAACATTTGATAGTGCGCACAATACACGGAAAAAAAGACTGGTAGAATTTACCTCCTGCATAGCTGATTTTGGCGCCTGCTAGGAAGTATATATGGTGAATTTCACCATAATATGGTAAATGCAACGTACCATGTGATAAATTAAGGTAACATGTTGGTACATTATACCATAATCTAGTAAAATTTACCATACTTGCTAGCAGACTCCAAAATCAGCTATGCAGATGGTAAATTTTACCATTATTTTTTTCCGTGTATCAGCCCAATCGTTTCGTAAATATATCGATAGCTTTTATCTCGGTGCGTTTAAAGAATGGAAACAAATTCACCTGTACAAATTTGAATCAACATTTTTATAGAATAAGAAGGTTCTTATTTTTATAAATCTGATTTATCGATCCTGCCTGAAAAGCATGTCGGAACTACCAAGAGGACGATTATCATGTCGCCCCCTCCCCATTAAAATCAATTTTTTAAAAAAAAAAAAAACAAAAACAAAAACAAAAAAAAACAAAAAAAAAAACACAAAAAAAACCAACTTTTTTCTACTTCTTTCTTGATTTTAATTAATTTCTAAGAAACAGGAATTGAATTTTTATGTTTTATTCAATATGCTACGAGCGTAAAAAAAAGGCAAAAGAAAATCATACCTACTTTATAAACTGAAGAGACGATCGATTTTTGAGAGATCGTTTGACTTTGAGACTGTTTAGCTTGGCCTTTAGTGACTGCTCCTTTAAAAATCTCCAATTTCAATGTATATCCTCATAGCTTTCAATCGAAATAATTTGTTCGCTTCGAGTGCCTCGGAAATTAAAATTCCTATATAAAGCACGAAAATAAAGCTGCAGCAGTTTTTTCGCTTGTCGAAGAAATGCAAGTGGTGGGAGGTCAATTATCAGAGAAAACCCGCGTACTGTCAAGAGGAAAATGTGACCTCTCTGACTCTCTTTCAATCGCACTGCTAACCGACGAACTTTTCTGTATAAAAAGCCAATTATTGTTCGGGAGTTTTACTATTTCAATTCGCGGATTGCTCGCCCACCCATATTGCGTATTAGGTGTACTATAGTATATACATTTGTCGGGTTTTCCGTCGACTGTAATAACTTGTTTTCAATTTCCTCTCGTCTCATTTTCCAAGAAACTGCTCTGAAAGTTTCCAACATTTCACCCAACTCAGCAGGTGGATATTGTCAGCTCCTCGAAAATGTAGTTAATTTAGCGGCGTACCCAGGAAGGATATACTCTGTCTCTCTTATTTCACCTCATGAATGTACAAGTTGAAAAAGGTAAAAAGGACGTGGAGTTTTATCCCTTTATCTATCTTTGTCTATCATGTATGTTTTAATGGAGAGGAGAGAGAGAGAGAGAGAGGGAGAGAGAGAGAGTGAGAGGGAGAGAGAGGGAGGGAGAGAGAGGGGGAGAGAGAGAGGATTTCTCGTTGCGCTACCGGCTATTTTACCGCCGTTTTGCATCGCATCGGGAGCAAATGTGAGCTCACCGCAGCTAGAACCTGCTTTTAGCGACAACAGATCTTAGGAATCCGGCTGCATTCTACCCCCGCGTGATTTTTTTATGTCAGTGGAATGTCTTGCGGAAAATTTTAATGATGATAGAAGGATTCGACAAGTAGGAGAGTTTTCCCTCCAGCACTTGATAAAAGTTTTCTCTGCCTTTATAAATTATTTTGAAACTTTTTTTCTTTCTTGAATCACGGAAGCGAACCAAATTTTATTTTTGGAACTGGTACTGATACCGGAGAGATCATGAATTTTGATTCCGAATATTGGATTTTGAGGATTTCGGTTCCGCGGTTTTAGAACTAGTCCGATTCCGTAAACAAGTTTAAAAAACATTCAGGGTATACTGTATACTTATAGATGAAATAATTTTATTAGAGCCAATGACCTGCAGAGAGCTTCTTGAAAGTGCAGAATGAGAGTTCTTGAAAAACATCCACCCACCGTGCGTGGATGTTTTTCAAGCAAAGAGCAAACTTATTTCGAGATGAAACTTGTAAGTGCGCGGGAAATTGCTGGAACGCCTACAGGAAGTATAGTTAAATCTTCTTGTAACCTTTTATTAGTTCAGTTAGACTAGAATTTCCTTGCATTTCCGGCGCGTTTACCTGATTTAGCAAACGTTGGAACCGAATTGTTCAACAAATGCCTGGCCTGACCTGCGGTTTGCACCACGGCTTTGAACCGAACCTAACCCCTCCGAACCGCTAACTTTCTGAACCGCGAACCGTTTTGCATAACCGAAAACAGAACCGAGTTGAACGGGCTGAACCAGTTTTGACCTGGTTTGCCAATTTCTCAAAAGTGTTTCAAGCTTCTTTACGACCAAAGACTCTATATAATTCTGTTTTAATGAATCGAGGCATCAATTATTTATATCGGAAACAGCTGCAGCTGTTTTGAAGGAAAGGAATCGAAAATTGACGCTTACCAATTGAGATACCGCACAGTACATAGCCATGATTTACCCCATTTTCGTTGTTCCATTGAACCTGAACCGATTCAGCGAACTCTGATCCACGAAGCAAACCGAAAATGTTATCGGTTGAAAGCACTGGTTTGGACCAATTTTAACTTCCAAAGGTGGGGACCCCTGTCTAATTAGAGAGCTAATTTAATTCGAGATTATTGACCGGCCCTGCTTGGTGGTCTTAGGACTTAGATCACCCGGGGGGGGGGGGGCATCGAAAGGACAGTCAAATTTTGCTAGGGTATTCGTTCAAACGTTTGACCACGTCGCGTATCATAAACGGGCCTTTGCGGGAACATACTGGTTTATTAATGCTGTCACTAAATTTTGAGTAAAGTTTTGATCTAACGCTCAGTCTCTAGCATAACATTGGTCGTTTTCGGGAGTTATGAAGTATGCATCAGTACAGTGTTGCCTGATCAAACGACCTTCTTCATTAGATTTCATAGAGATTCTCTGTAGTATGGCAACACTGCATAAATCACCTCCTATGTAGAAATACCGAATATTCATTAAACCTGTAAGTAGTTAAAGGTTATCGTCCGTTCGGGATTGGAAGTGCTAGATCTCATTATGATGGCCTGGTGATTCAGTTTCGCTCAATTACCGCTCGTAAGCAATCGACTATTGTTTACCTTTCGTTTGAAACTACTAATGGTGATATGTAATAGCGAGCATTGTAATATTCTCGACATTCTTAAATATTATACCAGCCAAACAGAAGTTGAATATATTGACATTACAAATACTTTAGCTATAATAAACTGCCTGCACGGACCTATTATTAAGGAGTTTTTTTTAGAATAGCTGCGTATCAAACAGAGGCTTTGCTCGTCCTCAAAAATTTATGGTTGAGAGCGTTATTGTGTGTGTTTTTGATGAGATAAACCGGTTGTTCTTTTTACCTGACAATGGGGCTCTCGCAAAATTTTGTTTTAAGCAAATGCTAGAATAGCCAAATCTGATGATTAAACGGGTAAAATTCACAAAAATTACACTTGAAAGTCTAAAATTTAGTAAACAACTCAGAAAACAGCTGTAACGGCGATATTTTAATGGCAGAGCTGCGCAGGTATCATGGGAGATTCCTGTCTAATTTGTCACTCACTCTATGAAAACACAGAGATTTGTCTCAATTTAGATAGGAATCTCCCATGATACCTGCGTAGCTCCGCAATCAAGTCCGATTATGAGAGTGAATTTTGTAGTTCTTTAGTGTACTCATCGTCATTTTTACAGGAATTAATGCAGAAATCAACTCTTTTCAATCATCTGTAACAAAAGTTTGCAAGAGCTCCATTGAATTGAAGCTTTTCGTGCGTTTGTCTGATGAAAAAATCACAACCCAGTTAGTTCATCGAAAATATGCAACTCTTTTTAAAAATTTATGAGGACGCAAAAAGTCTGCTGTTCATATGTGTTTTTTAACCCTTTACTGCGTTTTTTTTCTTTTTTCTTTTTTTTTTTTTGGTTCGAAAACATGATTTTTCACTTGATTTTGACTCAAAATGAAAGGGAAAAATAGTGAAAAAATTCCTAGCATTAATTCTTGCGCTCAAGAGATCTGCAAATGACTAAATTTAACATGGGCCAGTGTAGAGAGAAAATCAAAGTCAAACGGTTAAATATGTTTTCTAATGCTCAGATGGCGCCCAACGTGGGGCCTTGCTTTTTCAGACTTCGATGAAAAATCGAAACTTTGCCTCGATATGTGCCCGAGGGACGACGACATGGAAAAAAATGATATTTTAATTATAAGAGTTCAAAATGGAGGAATTATATTATGTGCCTCAGGGGCGCCACGGCCGGCCGCGGCGCAGGTAAGGGTTTTAAAGAACTTTTCAATATCACCTGCAAAATTTGGAATCCTGTAGTCCAAGCCAGGGTCGGTCTGAGTCAACTTTCACGCTGCTTCTGTATATCTTCATGTTTTTCTTTCTTCGCCCATTTTCATCTTTGCATTCATTGCCCACTTACTTTGGTACATACATACATCCTTCTTTATGATGCTGATGCTGCATGAGCTTCGATGCGCGCGAGACGTCCGTTTTGAAGTATGTTCTCATCCTCCAGTCTCCACCCTTCGCATGATCCGTAAACAAAAGTATAGGTATTGAGTCGTGTGTTAAACAGGACGCGCTATAGGTACTCAACGTACTGTATTATTGTATACGGTACAGCACAAAATGTATGTATGTATATGTACGGTTTATTTCCTGACAGTTCCTCACGCGCATGCGTGCAAGAGCTATCGACTGTCCGGATACTGGATACATTATACCTTCTCCTTCTTCCTTTCACCCACTCGTGTTCACAATTACTATTCTTCCCGTTGCCAAGTCGCGGATGTAAACCATCGAGCTGTACCTGCACTGAGAGAAATCACTTCTTTAAGAACAAGGAAACAAGTTTACTTGTGACAGTTTTCCTTGCGCGAAGTAAAGTTCTGATTGCATGAAGGAGAATCACTGTCATAACAAGGAATCTTTTACTTGTAGCAGCAGACATATTCCTTGAGTTAAATTCTCCCTTAGTCAATATTTCACTGTGCAGCAGTGGCGGATCCAGCTGTCGCGAACGGGGGGGGGGCGAACTTGGCATTTTTGCCCCTTAGTGACCCCCTTTTCCCTTTTTTGTTCTTTTTCCCCTCTTCCTCTCCCCTCTTTTCCCATTTTTTGGGCCGAACGGGCGATCGCCCCCTTCGCCACCCCCTTGTATTCGCCAATGCTGTGCAGTTTCTTTAACACAAACGAAATACACCTTGGATTAAAAGAATAATTATCTCAGTGTAGAGTGGCTAATACTTGTTCAAAGTCCTGTCCCAAAGTGAAATAGCATGGACGATCTAATTCTGGCTTGGGTTTAAATAAACAAAAAATGTCAACTACACGCTTTGCTATTCAGTCGAGATACATTTCTGCCGTAATCTATATAAAATATAGCAATTTGGCAACATCAACTACACATCTTGCTTTTCGTTCTCCATCAGTCAAGTCTTGTCAAGTCGCCTTTTTTAAGTTTGCAACTTTGACGGAGAATCATAAACTAGTAAAAAGATCGGGGAAGAGTGTGAATAGTCTATTCAATGGCCAATAAATCGTTTTCTCAACATAGTTAACCGCGTTAAATCAACGAGACGTGTAAACGTAAAATGTCAAGTTCCCTCTTACAAACTTTTGCTGTGTCAGTGGGTTGTTTCCTTCGTTGTTTGCTGAAATTCGAAAACTTTCTCTGAAAAGGAAATCTATTCAATTTTTTTTTCCCCCATCCTCTTTCTCTTTCAAAAGAATAAAAAAATCAACAGCAGCTCGCCAGCCGTTGGATAAAGCAAATCAGGAGTCGAACACTGCATTATTTCCATTTAGGTCCTATGACCACAGAATAATACAACCAGAACGGAAACTCTGACGGATTTTGAAGCAAATTCATTTCGCGTCCGCCATGTTGGGATATAGGATGTTTACATCTGGATTCGCGCTCGGGGAAAAAGGAAAAAAAAAAAAAAAAAAAAAAAAAAAAAAAAAAAAAAAAAAAAAGGACATGATCCGCGAAATTTTCCTTCTGAAATGCCTATAGAATAAAAGTGAGGGCGGAAACTTAAGAATTCTTTCCAGAATTTACAGAAATAAATGAGTTTCAACACAAATCACACACGTCCGCCATGTTGGGATATAGGACCACAGCGTTGCCTATTGGTGCCGTTAAATTCCAAACTTGCATTAAAAATGTTTGGATCCGCCACTGCTTTGTATTGTAAAAATAATTCTCTCATTGCGAACACTCAATAAATCGATTTATAAGGGGTTTAAAGGAACAAAACGCAGCGTTGCCTACTGTAACTGTACGCTACGCCTCTGATGTATCGAATGGTATACGGTAAATCCAAAGGTTCCCGCACTTATTTGACACTCACGTTCCTTTGCATTTAGTCGATGCATCGAATACAATGACGCCACCACTAAATCAATCAATAACGGAAATATATATTTTTCCTCCCATAAATAATAAGAAAGGATTCGTCGTGCGTTCTACACTTGCGTCATCTTTTGAAACGGCGTCACACATCTCCAGCTCCCGGAATGAAGTGTCAATATTAAGTGAAGGATGGAAGGTGTGTTTGAAGAAGGCGCTGAGGAAGGAGTCTCGGAAAAATCGCACCGAACGACAAACTGTAAATAAACGGAAATGGAAACACGGGAAGGAAACACGCTGTTGCAAAAGTATTATCGGGGATTCGGTGGCAAAATGATTCGAAAGAAAGTGTTTGAATACTTTTCCAATGTCCGTGTCTGATTCAGCCGTAGCTAGAAAGACGCGAAGGGTCAATTTTATAAAGCTGATTCTAATTGTCAAGGTAGGGTCGACCTGTTATATTTGCTGAAGTATATATAGGATGTATTGAGATTGACGGATCTTTGGCTCCGTATTCCGTAGTAACATTAAGGCTTAGGTCTCATCAATGGGGCTATTGCACACTTTTGCTATAAGCGATTTAATAGTCGATTCTAGCGTAAAAACCTCAAAAAATAACGATGGCGGCACTAAGAACTTCCAAAATCCACTCCTAAACTCAATAAACGCAGTTATTTGCGCGAGCGTAATGGTGGCCGATGGCACTAACAATGGGAGATTCCCGTCTAACAATTCTGAAACTCGATCCATCAAGAAGTGACCAATAAGAGACTACTTTCATTTGACACCGGTGTCACTAGGTGTTGCGGCACCATTCATCGGATGTGGATCATCACTCTGATGACGAATTACTCTGTGAATCATCCTTGTCAACATAGAAAGAGTGACGAAATTAAGATAGGAATCTCCTATTGTTAGTCCCTTCGGCCACCATTACGCTCGCGCAAAATAACTGGGTTTATTGAGTTTAGGAGTGGATTTTGGAAGTTTTTAGTGCCGCCATCGTTATTTTTTGAGGTATTTATGCCATAATCGACTATTAAATCGCTTATAGCAAAAGTGTGCAATGGCCCCATTCCGTCGATGGGTCTGTTGCAAACATTTGTCCTATAGCTATTTGTAAGGAGAGTGGGTGTATACTCTGGTGTGAAATCACTTGAGATCTACGTTGGGGTAGGAGCATCAGAAAGTTACGGTAAGTATTGACTTATAAACTCAAAGAACTTCGGTTAACGAAATTTCAATGTAGCGTTCAAATGAGCGGATCAAAACTCACAATGGCGCGGAGTCCCATATAATATAGAGAGACATCTGCAAGTAGATGGGACTCCCCCATCGTGGCTTGTGGCTCAATCATTTGACCGCCATCTTGGATGTCTCCTAAAACGCCTGTTGTTGGTTCATGAGTGGATTTTGAGACTTTTTCATGCTTTAATTGTGATTTTAACGAGATTATTCACTATCGAATCGACTTCATAATTACGCTGTATCTTAAAAATTTGCACACCGCGAGAAATCACTTCTTTAAAAACAAGGAAACACGTTTACTGACAGTTTTCCTTGCGCGAAGTAAAGTTTCGATCGCATGAAGGAGAATCATTGTCGCAACAAGGAATATTTCACTTTTAGCGCAGTAGTCATTTTCCTTGGGTTAAAGGAATTCCCTCTTAATCAATATTTCACTGTGCATGAAATACACTCTGGATTAAAAAAAGAATTCTCTCAGAGCAATAGGCGCATTAAGATAACGTGATGATTTGAATTTCTGGCTCTTAGTCATTGAGTTCAAAGCAGCTATATGATTAATTGACTATAATTTTTGAACCTCAGATTATCATTTCAAATCGTTTTACGGTTCGTGGTCAAAGCAATCTTTAACTCTTAAAATTCAAAAATTTTATAGCTTTGATGAATGCATTTGCAAATTGTACATGAAAGAGTTAAAAAACGTGTGTCGATCGTTTTGTTTGACTTACAATGAGGCACAGTTATTTACGGTTAAATTTAGCAGTGAACGGATCCTCGAGGCCGACATTTTTTTTTAATCCTATCTAGGCTGTCGTTTCTTCTCTTTCGCATTTGTTCGTTCTATAAGATAAAAAAATTCCCGTTAGTATGTCATTTTTACCGCATATTTTCCCTCTCTCCGCAAATTTTGCTTTGTTGCTGTATGGTTGGCAACGCTGATTTAAGATGGAGTCTCAAAGGTGGCATCCGTACAAATCAGTTCCTTTGCCGGAAATAAGAACGGTGTTTGAATCATTTATGCGATCCACATCGCACACAGCGCGCAGCGTTGCACTTCATCGCACATCACTGGCGCAACCAGGATCTTTTCCATCTCTCTCATTTCCCATTTGAATGTATAAGTCGGAAAAGGGCAGAAAAAGGGGGTTTCATCCCCTTGTCCATCCTTGTCTAATATACGTTTCTTAATGGAGAAAAGAGAGGGATGAAGATTGAAGAAACTCTCGTTGCGTTACTGTCGCACATTGAATCAAATCTTATGTTTCTATACGTCCATAAAAACTTCAAGTTTTTGTTTGTTTTTTTAATTTTTTTTCGGGAACGTGATCATTATCTCTTAAATCGCGTAATCAGACCTACTCTTTACCATGAAATTGACATTTCCTCTCATTATTTGGTCATCGTGATATTTCAGGAGCAATGCAGAAGCTCATTTTGAACTCATAAGTCAGAGCTCGCCAAGTTCTTTTTAAACAATACGGTTTCAAACATGAGATGCAACAATCATCTTTGTACCGTTGAAACCCTAAAATTCGATTACCTTTGCTTGAGTTTTTTAAATTAACAAATTAAAGTGACAAATTAGACACGAATCTCCCATGATACCTGCGTTAAACCGCCATTACGGTCTTGCCGTTAAAGCAGTTATGTGAGTTTATTACTGAATTTTAGACAATATTTTTGTGCTTTTCGTGATTTTCTCTAGTTTGTACATCAGATTGGACGATTCATTTACTCACAGCAAAAGTTTGCAAGATCTCCTTTCCGACTTTTCGACAAAGCATTATGGGCCTTTCGCAAACTTTTGTCACAAATACATGTAAAGAAGATCGTCTTTCTGGAGTAAAATCACTTGAAAATAACTCAGTTGGGAGCATCAAAAAGTTCCAAAATTTACTAACAACATAAATAAAAGCGTTTAACAAAATTCCAAGATGGCTGTCGTTTGAGCGAGTCATATTATTGGGGAGTCTCATTTAATCGCAACTTTTTTTTCTGAGAAAAGTAACTGCTCATCAAGAGAAAGCAGCAAATAGATAGACTCATCCATCAGTGGCGGATCGTGCAATTTGGCAACAGTGAGTTCCATCCATTTCTTTCTGTGTAAAACAATCGATTTGAGAGTGAAGCAGCGCTTCACCAACAATCGATTGTTTAGATTCAAATGGAGAAAAAACACTGTTGCCAAATTGCACAAGCCGCCACTGTCATCCAGTGTGACCCGCTCATTTGACAGCCATTTTTGATTTCTCTTCTTTGCTAAAAGTACCCTAAAATCCTGGAGGCGCTTGTGAGAGGTGCCTCGGGAGAAACTATGTGTATTTGTATCAATTTTTGACCGAATGAGCGTAGCAAGGTCTCATTTTATCTGCATTTACACCGTCTATACGAATCCGTAAACCAAAGTTTGCTCGCTTTTTTTGTTCGCTCAAAAAGTTGACCGTTGCATTAATTTTTGGACAGCCTTTGTATTTGCAGCTAGAGCCGTATCCAGCAAGTCTCTCTCTCTATTTACCCATTCAGGCATTTAAGCTTATTTATTTGAAAAGGATGGAGAGGAGGAAGGGCCATCACCTGACTTCAGCCCATATCTCAATGTCCTTTTCTAACATGTGCATTCAAATATAGGTAAAGAGAGAAGAAGTCAAGTAAATACCTGGCAACGCCTCTGTTTGCAGTCGATGATCTCTCAATAAAGTTTCAAACACCTTGTTTAACTTTGTTAAATCAAACAGCGCATTCGCAAGTTTTATACCATCAAACAAATCGACTGGCTGCCGCTACCGGCACCACCAAGTTTAGTCACCTTCAGCGCTAATTACACGATAGAATTTATTTATTTAAATTAAAGCGCTTCCATCGCAAACGTTTACTCTTGATTTGTCATAAACATTTAACGCGTGTATACAATTATTTACCTCTAATTATAGAATGCCCATTTGCTCTTGTGATTAGCGCTGAAGGTGACTGATTGCAGTTACGTTATTTGATGGTTTAGAAACTGGGAGCGCATTCACGATTTTATTAATACATTTTTAAGGCTTTTAGTGTGTTCATCAGTTTTTTTATGGTTAAATCCCACGTCGCTGTACCAGAATGGAGCTGTTGTAAACTTTTGCTACAGGCTTATTAATAGTTGATTAATGGGGTAAAACCCTGTAAAAATAACAATTAGTTAGCGCACTAAAAAATCACGACGTCCACTCCCAAACTCCAACAATGCCTTCAAACGCGATACCGTAATGGCGGCGCCCAAATCTTATGGTAATTGTATGCTTCTTCTTCTTCTTGTGTGGTGTTGCGAGAACACCTCGTGTAGATGGAGCTGATTGAAGATACGGAAACCCAATGTAATCTGCGGCAACGGTCGCCATTACGGTCTCGCGTTTGAAAGCATTTTATGAGTTTGGGAGTGGATTTCGTGATTTTTTAGTGCGCTAATCGTTATTTTTTCAGGGTTCCGCCCCATTTTCAGCAATTAATAAGCCTGTAGCAAAAGTTTGCAGCAGCACCTTTGTGCAAAAGACCCATTGCCTTGTTTATGCTTGAAAGACTGATTATTTTTTTATGATTTGGTGCTGAAAGGCTTAAACGAATTGTAATTAGCTATATACAGTATGATCTCAGCACAAGATTATTCAAATCTCGATAATAATTCGGTCAGAGTTGCCGAAAACTCCGCTCACCATCGTCAGATTACGGCGGTGAAAAGAGGGTGTCAAAACGAGGATAATTTCACTTCTTGCGCGACTATTTCTTATAGTTTTCGGGGGCTCCGCGTGCCGTATCCAATTCATTAGCACACGAAACTGGCAATGACTGTGACTTGGTTGTCGACGACCGTCGTCTCAACGCACAGTAAGCGTAAAGGAACAATTCGGGGACATAAAAAAAAAAAATCAAGTTACATAATAATCGAAAACTGTACCATCTTAAAGTTTTCGACGCTATCACTTCATATTCTTGAACACCCTTCCTCAAACAATTTTTGCTTGAAATTGTTTGAATGCTTTAATTGAATATTGAACGCATTTATGAGGAGGAGACGGATCTATCTCGCTAAAATACAATAATCGAAAACTGTACCATCTTAAAGTTTTCGACGCTGTAACTTCATTTTCTAGAACTTCCTTCCTCAAACAATTTTTGCTGGAAATGATTTCCGTGCTTAAATTTAGTCATGAAAGCGTTCACGGAGGGAGATATGGAGGTATATATCTATCTCGCTTTTGTTAAATCTTCTGCAACAAATATCCCTTTTTTCTAAGAAACCATGATAATAGAGATATCTTAGAAAACTGTATTTTTGTTTGTTTCTTCTTTGCTTTGAATACATTAAAACTCATGATGGTTTTTTTTTTCAAATCACTGAAAAGGATGGTTTTTACAAAACATTTAAACTTGATACGCATCGAGACTAAGATGAGTCATAACTAAGCAATGAATTACAATTTTGAGAATATTATATGAATGCAGTAAAATACAAGGATATAGGCGTGAAATAATTTTGCGCGAGATTTCTTTAACCGTTTCTGAAATAAACGGGCATCTGTGGAAAAACCTTACTCCTGGAAACTCACCCCTAAAAATTAATTCTTTTTGTGTGTTTCCAGCATTTCTCGTTTATATCTGTTTCTTACTTCTCTTATTGTCGCTGGTTCTTTTTCTATCTTGTTACTAAAAATTAAGGTATACAGTCTATTTTACGCTCTGGTATCCATGTTTCATCCTCGCAACTCCTCACCACTAAAATGGTCGTACAATCCAAGCCACTTATTAGAATTTTGAAAGCTATTCAAGATTTTTAACTAGAGGATAAGCTAGATATTTGGGTTAGCTGATTCGTGCTTAATAAGTGTTTACGGTTGTCCTCTTTGTTGCGAGTTCTGACTTGTCCTGGGCGGCTACCGCCATTTATAATAGGGCTCAATAAAAAACCCGATTTATGACAATTTTGGCAAAAATATATTTTCGACTTATTCCTGAAACGATATTTTTTGGCGGTTCTTTTATGCTAAATTTTGTCCACCAGATAGATCATTTTTAACCTCTGTGCGTCGTCGAATCATTGGATAGCAAGTCTCAATTCTTGCTCAGAAAGAGAATTCTTTTCTTTTTTTCCACTATTTTTTTCTTCTATTTTTCTCATGATCAACCAATTTGAATAGCGCGAGGGTCTCTTGAAACAAAGAGACGAGGATTCGAGCGTTGGTACCCCCCTCCCCCCTCCCTATTTATTGAAGCCCGTACAGTGAAAATCCGCGGAGTCGACGAGATTCCCACGCTAGTCAAATACACTTCCCCCTTCGATCAAACTAATTGCCAGGCGCGGGCATGCGCATCACAGTTATCACGGCAGCAGCGGAGAGAGGCAGAGTCGAAGTGGAAGGTAAGTGATATCCTCCTGCGAACTGTTGAAATAAAATGAAATTTGTCAGAACCGAGCTCCGATTAGTAATTCATCAGGCGAAATTATTCGATGCCTCGACGAGGATATAAAACAAATCCTTTCTCTTTCCTGATCTTCTCTCACCGACTGACATCCATCTCATTCCCAATGAAAGTCGTTTGGCTGACCTGTGTGAGCCATAGAGTTAAGAAGTTGTCTGACTCCGTTTTCGGCGAAATTGAGTCAGTATACCCTGGCCTGATTGTTCCTATTATTTTATATCGTGATGTTTTCATTATAATAATTTAAAGACTAAAAGATTCTTTTGGATTACCTATATTAAACACAAAAGTACAAGTACACTAGGAGTACGAATTAGAGGGTGTCCAGAAGTTTCGGCGCCTGATTTTTTTTCAAGCGGTAAAGTTAAGTAACGTCGAGCATAGTTAGTACTTGGATTGATTATGGGGAGACCGTTTTTTTCTTCAGTAAAATCATAATATTTTCAACTTTTCCACTTAAACTGTATACAACGCGTGTAAGGATTGAAGAGGAACCGCGCCAGTGCCATCAGTGGCGTCACTTGCGATTTGGCAATTCTACATTTCGCCATCTAAACTCATGTAAAACATCGATTCGAAGAAGTGTACTGTGCATTCCAAATAGTTCGACCCTTTCTAAAGGTTTAAATGGACGAAGTACAATGTTGTCAAATTTCACAAGACGCCACTGACCACCATCTTCAAATTCTACGATTTGGAGCCCATTTTTTATTTATTAAATGTTGGTGATGTCATCTACAGATCCGCTTTTCGTTTGGATCTACTATAGGATCTATCATAGCCACGATTAATTGGGGTCTTTAGGATTTTGAACGAATAATAAAACCTGATGTATGTCTTTGGCTTTAGATACCGGAAGCATCGAATGGATGTTTTCATAATAAGTTACAGCCGCTGGCTAAATTAAATTCCATTTTCATGCTACAAATTGCAAGTATTTCGGAAATAGGTTTGGCTCAAGATTGACGTTAACCACAAAACTAAGTGCAATTTCATCTCGTCCTTCCCTGAAACCTGACCCAGCGACCTGGATTCTCCGTCTGAGATAAATTAACCAAAGTCTCTCTTCGTAGTTACATTTCAAAGAGCGGGAATCACTCTTCCATCGACTTGCTTTGTCACACTAGAGATGTCGATGCCTTGTTGCCTAACTTCAGATTACAAAACTGGACGCGCTTCCCGCATTCAAATTATAATGTGAAATATACAGTCGTGGACAAACACAGAGTGTAAGACAACTCCTTAGATCTTGACTCAGATAGGCCACGTGCAACGCTTTCATTCATTAAGACAAGCATAGTGGGTAGCATACCTCCGCAGGAGTCGTCTGACATTTTGTTCTGTCCCGACTGTAATATTGGTGACTTAGAAGCATCCTACACTGAAAAAACAAAGTTTATGTACAGCCGAAGCAGCCTTTTAAAATAGCTTCGCAGAGCAAAAGTTCAAGCTGTACCGGAGAAAGTTGCAGGTGTACCAAAGCGCTACTTCTTTAGAGTAACAGCCTCTTTTGTTGCTTTGGCTCTACCGAAGTAGTGCTTCAAGACAACCGCAACTTGCTCTGGTAGAGCTAGGACTTTAGCTCTGCGGAGCTATTTTAAAAAGCTGCTTTGGATCTACTTAAACTTTGGTTTTTCAGTGTAACCGCAATAAGCGTTCCACGGGTGGATACAGGAATCTGTCTTTCTCTCTCTCTTCTCCCATTTGAACACGTGAGTTAGACAAGGAAGGAGATAGAGGCTAAAGTCACGTTATGGCCCCCTGTTCTGTCCTTTTCTAACACATACGTTCACATGGCCGAAGAGAGAGAAAGATAAATTCCTGTGTTCACCTATGGCGCGTTACACATATTTTTTCAGCACTTTGCTCCAGCTATATCTCGGCCGTCTTAAATTTTGTTAATATTATTCAATCAGCGATGACACGCTGTTCAGGAAGCAATTAAGCCACATGACTTTAATAATTTGCTCTGATTGGCTGTATCATGTCAACAGTATGGTTCATTTGAATGTTTGTTAATGGTTATTGATTCTTTTACTTATAGCATTTCATCTAACTGAAAAATAGTCGCTGGGCTGTGTAATGTCAACAGTATGGTTCATTTGAATGTTTGGTAATGGTTATTGATTCTTTTACTCATAGCATTTCATCTGACTGAAAAATAGTTGATGTTGCCTTGTTTGAAAACAGTGATCAATCCAACAAATAATGAGTTTACGCAAGTTTATTGATGAAATTGAGAGACATTTTTGTGAACAGCTTTTTCATTTCTTTTTATCTGATGAAGAATTATGTATGATCAATAATTGGACCTCGCTATTTTATTTAACTATTAATTTGTCTGCGTAAACTAAAGTGAGGCCAACATTGATTCCCAGTCATCGTTACCGAGTAGGTATTCAAATAAAGCTCCCCGAACGGCAGACAGCCAATCAGAGCCAAATATTGGAGTCACGTGATTTGCTTCGTCTAAACAGCGTGTTGCGTAAACACTGAGTGGTTAACAGTGTTTTGTTTTGTTTTTTGTTTTTTTTGTTTTTTTTTTTGTTTTTTTGTTTTTTTTGTTTTTTTTTTCGCATTACCATATTATTTGCAGTCTTGCAATGGGTATTATTTCGTTCAAACACTGAAGTCCCTTGATGAAAATTATGTTAAGGAGTACATACACGAAGTTTATCACGTTTATGCATTTGAAAAGAGTCGACCACCTGAACGAATTCGAAGGTTAAGTTCAACGGTGGACCAGCGATGGACAGGCGGATTTATCCGCATTCCAGTTCTTTCCTATACGTTTGTCCTCTCCTCTTTCTCTTTATCGACTCTTTTGTGTAGAGCCTTCGATGTCTTCGACTCCTGCTCGCCTCCATGAAAGCCAAAAACCAACGGCCAATCAGAACTCGTTGAGTTCGTGTCGTTACTCCCTAACAAAAGTTTCATCAATGGACTCTTGTTCAAACTGGTGGATGAAACAGCTTGTTGCCTCGACACCGCCGTTTTTCAGGCGAAATTTGGCAACGCTGTGGGTTGATGTTTCGAACCGCGAGAGTGCGCGAGAGTGCGCGAGAGTGCGCGACTCGCAGCGCGGCAAAGTGATCGGTGGTTTTGAGCAAGTCTTGGATTATAATGTAAGAACTTCGCGATTTAATTATCTTCGCGCGGTTATTTAACGCTCAGTGGGACTGCTCCAATGTCGCATCCCAGGAACTTGTCTTTGTCTATAAGAATGAATGAGATAGAAAAAGATAGAAGGAAGGGGGTTATCGCGTGACTTTTCTCTACCTCCGTTTTCTTCTAACAAATCCTAGATGCGCCTTTTGACAGCTTCAAATATCTGCTTGGGTATAATTTGCAGTTTGCACTCTCCAATAGAGTACTCGCTAAATACTGCGGCATGTTTTATTCTTCCATTCCTGTCGTAAGGGTAGGACACTATAGATCGTTTCAGAAGTGTACTCGCACCCAGACCGATAATCTTCGGAATTTTTCAACATTGTAATTAGAACACCTCTGAAACGAGCTCTATAATATAAATACCGTCGCAATCGTATAATTTGGCCCAGAGCGTGATGCCAAATAGTGTTAGCATGTGTGTGTGTGCTGGGTTAGAACCCTAGAGGTCGTTTCAGAAGTGTAGGTGCACTCAGACCGATAATCTTTGGAATTTTTCAACATTATTTCTCGTGATACAAAATGAAATTTATAACGAAAATGAATCTGAGCGTTGGCTTTTTCATTGTTTTCATGAAAGTGCGTAAAATTATGATTTGTTTGGGGTTCAAGCACTTATTCATCTATCGCCCCCCCACCCCATTGTTTGACGAAAGTTTCACTTTATTTTCCGTGCGTGCTCTCTGTGTCGCAGGCGGCAGCACTCGCAGCTTGTAGGGGCAAGGCAGATGCGAACTTCATCTAGCGGGTGTTACCTCAGAGTCAGAGTGCAGTGCGGTCGGTCTTGGTCGGAGTTTGACGCACAGTTAACAAAGACGATCTATTCAGTGGCCAAAAACCCGTAACGAATGAACACTGAAGAACACTGTCTAAAAGCTTTAAAGCCTGCTTTAGATTCTAAATTTGTACCATCTAGCGTAAATTAATTTTTAAACTTAGGGTTTATAGTGCGGACATTGGTTGATCTAGAAACTCTTTCGGGGGGGGGGGGGGCAGTGGGGCACGCCTCTAAAAGTTGAAATTTGAAGCGTCCCCATGTAGCATTTTTCAATCTATATGTTGCAATTTATGGCAAAAAAGTTGCATTAAAATGGCAATTTTTGAACAACTTATGGACCATTCTCCACCCTCAAGTTGCAATATAAAGTTGCAACTTTTGACACATAGACATACATATAGGCATAGGTGGAAGTGACACGAACACAAAAAGTAGTACAGAAAGAAAAGCCAGCTCCGAAAAGTTTCAATTTTTTGCCATTTCGTTACAACTTTTACGCCATATATTTGCAACTTTATGGTCATAGATGATAAAATTGCAAAAATTTGTCGACTATTTTGCGATAAATTGCAATCCATGCTACATGGGTCACAGAAACCTATTTGAGCTATTTTCTGTAGACAAAATTCAACATTTGGGGCTTAGGAAGGGGGAAAAAAGAGAAAACGGTAACCTTTAAAACCGCCCGAAAGTGGCCAAAATTTTTGAAAAACACCTTTGAGTAATTTTTAAACCTCTAAAATTTCGGTTTTAGGGGTGAAAAATAAATTTTTTTTTTGTTGGGTGGTTTTTTTTTAAAAAAAAACCCAATCTTGATTATTGGCCACCAAATCGATAATTTGTAGCCTACTGTGCGGGGGCAAGGAGATGTGAAAGGTGAAAAACGGAATGAGTCTGCAAGACGATGATAATACTGTAATCAGCAAACGCACTACCGCCATCGCCGCATCGCATCGCGCCACCGGTTGACTAATGAATGAATGGAAGGATGCATGAATACATTTATTTAGCTTCACTTTCGTTTATTCATTATTCATTCATTTATTTATTCCGTCTTTCGCGGCCTGCCAATCTCCATTCACATTTGCCCTGGTCTGGGTCGCGTCTGGGTCTGCTCTGCTCTAGGTCTCCTCTGGTCTATGCAAATCTATAATCTTCGGTTCATACCATTACGGCTTTGAATTCCTCAGTCCGTTTGCTCCTGCAAAATTCATACCATCGGAGTCGGTTCCTTGATTATAATTAATGCTAACACATCAAACGCACCAGGCTTTGAACTTTGAATTGGATCCGCAAAGTGCATCCTGTGGTCGCGTATTCAATTGAGGAAAGCTTTGAGCTTTTGCAATATCAATGTTTGCGGTAGACTCCGCGTTTAGAAAGGAAACGTTTGTTTTTCTCATTATTTTTGGATTAAATATTCCTCTTCCTGGGCTAAATTTAGGGTGGGTTCATTTGTTTTCTCTTCAATTAAAGTGAAGGATAAATTTTGTTTTCTTTTGGAGGTGGGGGTTTCCAGAGAAAAGAGGGAAAGTGAGAATTGGATGAAGGTTGTGAAGCTCGTTTTTGATGCGGAAGTGGCGACTCGTGGACAATAGATTATTATCTTTTTCCTGTCTAAAACAATGCAAAGGTATCGATTATTCGGAAATAGACATAATCAAAACATTGTCAGTTTTTCGAATATTTTCTATACAGGTTTACATTTAAAAAAGATTCATTGGTTCGTCGCAAGGGGACTGTAGCAAACTTTTGGTCCATTTAAAGTCATTTTAAAGGTAGCATTCGAGAATGCTCACTGAAAACCCTGTAGTTCGATCTTTTGCATGGGTTTATATGGGCGAAATGCAACGTTGTCTAATGGCATGCTTCGTCACTGCTCTTATATGTGTGTGAATAAAGACGAGCGGAAATATTAGTAAGAGCTCTAAAGACTTCCAAAATTCACTCGTTGATTTGAAAGTTTTTAGAAAGAGAAGCGATAAGATAATTGCGACTTAGCGCGGGCTTTATATGGGGTAGTCCTATTTAATTTGTTACTGTCTTTCACCTGGTAAAAGATATTTGCTCCTGTGACCGCTATACTCTAACGGCTCGGTTACTATAGCAAATATAAATTGACGGTTTGGATAGAACTATTAGCAATATATCTCTGTTGCGTCGCCTCACCATCATCTCGTCGATTCTCTTTCCGAAGCTTGTTTAGATGACAAGTCGATTTCGAAAGTACGTACTCGATGACCATCCGTTATTTCCGCTGGTTTTTAAATAGAAGCCAATAGCAGCTTTTGAATTGTGATGTATCGATATATCCTCCATAGGAGCCTATGGAAAAGAATCGATCCTCAGGCGGTCCAATCGAATATCTAAATAATTGATTATTTTTCATAGGTTCGAAAGAAGAGTAAAAAAGTATTCGATTGTTCACGACATTAATGCAGCCGACACGCCTCATCTATGTAGCAAATGTGTGCACCAATCCAGTTCTAAAGCCACCGCTGTTCTTTTGTAATATTTGCAGTGGCGTCGTGTGCCATCTGGCAACAATGCAACAGCTCCATTTAAACTCGTTAAATATATCGAATTTTCCTTGTGCACTGTGCACCCCCTGATATCGATCTTTTACATGAGTTTAAATGGATATAATACATTGTTGCCAAACTGCACGCGACGCCACTGAATATTTGCCTCTCATCGATCCGCAGCGGCGTTACCAGAAATGTATCTCTCTTTCTCGCCTTACCTCTCTGGGCAGATGATGTGTGTGAGAAAAGGATGGAAAGAGAATCATTAACGTGACGGTGTGCCCTAACTCTATCTTTCTCTAACGCTTTCAAATGAGCGGAGAAAGAGGAAGACAAATTCCTGGATACAGGTCTCTGCTTTCGTCGAATATTTTCCGCGCACTTCAAAACACAAAAGAACCTTTTAATAAATAAAATACTTTTTCAAACAAAAATGATCAAAACTTTTGAGTTCAAGTTTCCCAGTAAGGGTTCTTTCTTTTCTCTTCCTCTCTTTAATATATTTTCTAGCGTAGTTTTCGCAATTTCACCAAATATTTACAGGTCGACCCTTATTTGCGCCAAGCGGATGAGGGCGAAAGCGCTCTCGATTTTAGGAAAAATGTGGAGAATCGTTTCGCATGAATTTGCTATCCCCGTGGTTTGAAACAAAACGAAAGCTTAGCTAGACTTCCTTCGGAAAACCCATTCAAGCGAGGAAAAGTTTTGCCCGGAGCTTGAAACTCTTATTGAATGAGCGTGAAGGAGAGAACCCCCCCCCCCTTCCCCTAATTCTTGTGACTTGTGTCACAGCCTGATGCTTGATTAAGATTTCTCAACAGTTTGGTTCCGCCTCGTACTACGCGACCGATTACGCGACTTTGCGTCTCCTGATCCTTGCACGTTTGTCTATAGTCTGCTATACCAATACGTTCAACGTTCAACGTTCAACGCTCGATGTTCGTCCCCACTAACTTTCTTTTCAGCTCCTCTCCTCTCACTATCAGTTCTGTCATTTTTCCCCCTCATCGAATTATCGTGTCAATTTTCATGTCACATGCATGCGTAAAACAAAGTTGATTGACATATTTTTTATTACGCCGGTTGACTTATTTTTTATTACGCCGGTCTCTGTCCGCACTCCAAGTGTTTATTTAAACACTTTCACTTATGCGTGTTTCTGGTATAGGTGTAAACTTTTTCACGAATACTCTATGTTGAATACTATGTTATGCTGAGTGCTATCACTATAGCTGGTGTTTCTCTTCTCCCCCCCCCCTCGCCACAGTTACTACAGCCATTGCCACACATCTTGATGTGTGGCCTCAGGTGTGGTTATATGTGGGGTGAAAACCTTAGCGTGGGGAAGTGTATGTGTGACAATAAGTCGTCGCATTGTCAGTAGCGTGGACAGAATTCGGTTCTGGGAGGAGATTGGTTAGAATATTTTCTCCATGGGTCATTGGCGGATACGGGGGGGCGAAGGGGGCGATCACACCCCCCCTCCCCCCCGTTCGGCAAAAAAAAGGGAGAAAAGAGGGGAAGGAAAGGGACAAGGAAGAGAGAAAAAAGGAAAAGGGGGTCTCCGGGGGGCAAAAATCCGAGTCCTCATCCCGTTCCCGAGGGCTGGATCCGCCAATGGCATGGCTGTTATTTTTGAAAAATCTGCTCCTCTAGAGCGGCATTTTGACTATCTTCGGGAGTAAAATTGTATTTTCTGAACTCTGGAGGAAGGGCTGGTTTAAGTTTACGCATCTTCTTCCTCTTATATACGTATACACCTCTGGGATCCCTCCAGTTTTGATAGTTTCCATTTTTGGGAGTCCGATACATCATACATCACTCCTGTGAGAATTGAGTGGTATCAGCAATAGTGTCGAATTTCGCGGGAATTTCAAAAAAAGTACACTGACAATGGTGCGTTGCGTAATGCGTATATACATGTGCAGAAAACGGCAGCCCTGGTTTTTATACCTTCGTCAACTCTTGCTTATTCTCTCGTAGCTTACTTCTGAGTAGAAAACTTTAAATTGAACGGAAGGAATATATAGGAAAATAATTTACTACCACTCAGCCAAGGTTTATGTACTCAACGAAATATGTACGGATAGTGACGGAAACGAAAGTATAGATTTTTAAGAGGTCGCGGGTGTGGAAATGTAGAAAAATATTGATTTTTCACTTTAGGTTCGGTATTTCTTTGTATTTTTATCTGTAACATGAATTAATTTGTCGTCTTGTAGGAAGCATGCGTAATCTATGGCATACCGGCACGTGATCAGTTGTGTGTGAGATCGTAAAATGACTATAACTGTCGTTTAAAACAACAGAAGGAAAAGTAAAGTTAAAGTCACACTCGTAACGTGCTTCGATAGAAATAAGCGCTAGTCGCTGATTGGTTGTCAAAGTGTGTCTAAGATCTACACTATAGCTCTTTGAAGCTTGTCTCGCCACACAGCTCACAAGCTGTATCAGTGTCTGCACGTAATGAGCAGAAATCGATCAGCGGTCAATAGCTCTGTCAAATCATTTCGCACATGCGTGTCGTGTGGGACTCCTGTGCAGCGCAAGGCATTTTATTTTTATTTCATGACTTCAAAGACGCGAATCAGGATCAGGGCGATCCTGATTCAATCAGCTGTTCGCTGCGTCTTGCTGCTACTCCCCTTGTAAGCTGTTCTTTCCTAACACACTTGTTCAAATGGGCAAAGAAAAAGAAGGACAAAGTTTTGGGTCCGCCAGCTTCTCAGACTTATACATACACTGACGGATAGATATAGTTAGACATTTTTTTTTAGAAACTATAGAGATAGCGCTAGTTTTTTTTTTTTTTTTTTTTTTTTTTTTTTTTTTTTTTTTTTTTTTTTTTTCGGGGACTCAGCAAAGTAACATATGAAGCAACATCCAACGGGATCCTACAGTATCTATTGACCAACGACAAAACTCTTAAAGGTCGCTCTTGTTGCACCAAGAGACTTCTTTTTTTTAAATCCAAGTTGTATTTCGTTTGTGTTAAAGAAACTGCACAGCGAAATATTGACCAAAGGGAAATTCCTTTAATCCAAAGAAAATGTCTGCTGCTACAAGTAAAAGATTCCTTGTTATGACTGTGATTCTCTTTCATGCAATCAGAACTTACTTCGCTCAAGGAAAACTGTCACAAGCAAACGTGTTCCCTTGTTTTTAAAGAAGTGATTTCTCTCAGTGTGGTTACTGACATCGACATCTTTGCTCGTCGGTCAACACAGAGGGACCATTTTGACATCGTTTTGTTGCGACTGCTGACCTCGAACAAAAAAGTTGCCACCCGATTTTGAACCTTACGATTTTTAACGATCTTAAACGGTGCGAGGTTTGGACTTTCTGGCCACCCTGTATAGTATTGATGTGCTTATAAGCCTTCGGGGTTGGAGTGAGAAGGTAAAATACACTGCATCTTGTTTATTTTCACTTTATTTTTTTATTTTTTAAAAAAAGAACTTTTGAAGCAGCGATTCGCCTGCTTCTCTTCTGACTGCACGCAAGTGCACGCCACGGCTTTCATGTCAATTTTCATTTTGCAATTTTCATCTTCAAACTGAGAGCGGCGCCACGCGTCGTATCATTTGCGCGCCTAGCTTCTTTCCACCCGCGCGTTGCGTCGGGCGTGTCATTCCTCCTCCGTTGAGTTGGGTCGTGTTGTTTCACATTTCAACCGACTTTTCTCTGTGGACGTTGCGACGATGGCGTCGTCGCTGAGGGGATAGAAGAGAAGAGCACGCTGGAGCTGGCTGGAGGACTATACGGAGTGTTTTAATGAAATAACTAATTCGCGTGAAATTAATTTCCCATTCTCTATGCGCGCGCCGCGGATCGAGGAACCGAAACTGCGCTGAGCAGCTGAGCTCTCTTTCGACCTCCAGCTTCGCCGCCGCGCGCAAATATAACTGCTTAATTTCCGGCAGCGAGCGGTTTTTCTCTACCCACTCCTCCTCCCCCCCCCCTTCCCTACACACGCGCACATAAAATCGAAATATAGACTTTTCCGACCATGAAAAAGCGCATATCTTGTCTTCGGATCTGTCATTTTTTATTGATGTTTTTTTTATGGGATCAATCCTCTGTTTTGGGTGTTGTACCCACACACCTTCACAATCATATTTTAGTACTCCCCTCCCTTCAATTGGATTGTATTTTGGGTTTTTTTTGGCATGAATATTAATATTCAAAAAGCCAAAAGATTAATTCATCTTTTGGCTGCGGAAACGTTTCTCCATTGATGTAATTTTTGTTTGTTTTTTTCTTTGTTGTTTTTTTGTTTTTTTTGTTTTTTTTTTTTTTTATCGAAGGATCAATCCGTTGTTTCAGGTGTTGTATCGACGTACCAAAATGGTGTGCACGGAAAAAAAAGGTCTTCAGATTTTCTACCAGGATTGCTGTAAAAACTTCAGCAACCGCGATCGAGTGTTTTTTCTACCATGGTGGATTTTCCGACTACCACGGTAGATTTTTCGACTTCCCTGGTACATTATTTGCAGGTCTTGATTGAAAATAATCTACCAGGGTGGATGAAAAATTTACCATGGTCGATATAAAATCTACCGTGATAGAAAAAACGAAACGTAGTCAGTATATTGTCTACCGCCGCGCCGGTAGCTGAGGCTTTTTCAGCGATCCCGGTAGAAGATATGAAGACCTGATTTTTTTTCTGTTTATAGTACTTTCAGTATGGAGTAAAATTTATATAATGGATGGTGTCTCCGGAGAAAAGGCCCTTTGGCCGACTTGATATTTTGTGGGGAACTTGAAAGATGATTTGCCTCGCAGCTTTGGGAGAAAATACGCAACGTTCGTGCTAAGAACGACGAAAATCGTGTCAGAGCCCCTTATGAAGAAGAAATTCATGTGTATGGATTAACAATAAGTGTCAAAGTTTCCTTACCGTTTGGGAGCAAATTACAAAATCGGTCCTTGGGCCCTTTTTCGGGAGGTATTCTATTACTCCTACCAGGATTTTCTGATTGACGCATTGGCGGATCCAGCAATCTGACAACAGTGTATTCTCCCCATTTGTTTGCATGAGAAATAATCGATTTGTCATGGGGCTGTAGCCCCTCCAAGAATCGATTGTTAATCATACATTCAAATGCGAGGAATGCGCTGTGGCCAGATTGCTGGATCCGCCTACGGATTGACGTGAAACTGTTAGGACGTTATACACATACACACCTGTTTGTAGCTGTAGAATTAGTATTTTTACTGACTTTTAGTCTTTTTCAATGCTTTGCATCTTGCAATCTTGTATTGTTAATTTGTCGGAAACTCTTCGAATTTGAACTTTTCGTTTCGTTTTGAGGTTCAATTGAATCAAATTAAACGTTGCCAAATTGCACGCTCCGCCGCAATTGTGTTTTAAATCTTGATTTTCCTTTCTGCGTAACGATGACTACTGTGCGATCTCCTGTGCCCCGCGTCTCCTGTAAATCCTCGCGTCTTTTGGTTTTCTCGTTGTCAATAGAAGCGTTTCCTTTGCGGGGCTTAAAGCTTGTAATGTTTACAAACGGCTCTGTCGCTCCAAACTTTTGCTGTTGCAATTATGGGCATTATAACATCAGAAAAAGCAAGGCAGTCAAAAGAAGCGACTATGCGACATTTCATCAGACGAGGGTCTGGAACATCTTCAAAAATCTCCTCATTAACTCATCATAAAATACGCTTTGAGTCTTTTTACACTACTGCCGCCCAACAATTTTTTCGCATTTAATACTTCTGGATGAAGTGATTCTTACGTCAAAAGGCGCCTTAATAACAATTCTCTATTTATTCACCAGCTTTATTTATTTATTTATCAATCTAATTATTTTAGTATTCATCTTTATAGATAGATATAGATAAGTAGATTTATAAATAAATGACAAATATTAATTTTTCAGCTATAGGTATGCGATCTCCGATCAACTGACCTTGGTTAAGTGAATAATTTTCTCCCTTAAAAGCGAAAGCGAAAGTTGGAGGCATTCTTAACATTTGAGGATCTTAATTCCTTATGGGCCAAGCCCGAGTATACTCGTTTTTCTCTTTTAGTCTATTTCACGTTCTTTCAGTCTTTAAACGCGGCTATCGATGAAAACTCTTTCAACATAAGATTTCCTCGGGCGCCTTCAATTTGTCGTACAGGCAATTCCAACTCCCCTGAGTACGAACAGTTAACTACCTCCACATACAAACTGAAGAGTAGCGTTCTTTTGAACTAACCTCTGGCCCTTAGATGGTTAACATATTTATTCTTAGCTCCGTATAACTGGAGTCTCGGTAATCTTTGGGCAGGACCTTCTTGTGCAACAGACAAATGTAAAACCCTGGTATCAAATGATCGTCCGCCAGTGGTTTTAAGATGTTGATGTTTCATAATATGAAGCTGCTGTAGCGTGAAGTGACCTATTCTGTCAATGATCCTTTTTCTGAGTATAGATACAAGAAATAAAGGATAATTATTCGACATCTCTGCATTCGTCAGTTTGTTTTCCAACTTCATGGAAAAATTCTGAAGAATGTATGTAGAATTGCTTGGCAAAAGTTGATAGTGGACTCACCCGAGATGGTTGAGGCTGTTTCCGGAAGGAGGGCTAGTAATAATATATGAGGTCAGCTCTATCTATGAATTGAGCATTATGATTTAGTGATGCCTTTTGTTGGAAGAGCAAGCGTTATCATTTTTTATTTCATTTTGTTTGTATATAGAAACTGCCTCAAATTTTTTACCTGTATTCTTCTTTATACTTAAACGTTTCGCTGCAGCTCGCAGAATTTTCTGAATTTTTCTTTTTATGATTGAATCTAACTATTATTTTCCGTTTGTTTCCAGGTAAGCTGCAAGCTAACATCGTCAATTCACATTTTATCTTACTCCAAGATTTTTCACCGTGAAAAACACAAGCATACTCTCGGTACGTTTATCCTTTAAATATCAACAAAACTATTTTTCAATAAAATAAGAAATCAATCAGAAATTTGACGAAGTCAGGAAACTCTTAAACTCGCGTCAAATTTTGCTGTGAGACCGAGGTTTGCATTTAAAAATCGCAAATTCCGTTGAGCTCTGCTCAAGAAAAGCGAATGATGAATGAATCTGGCCAGACAGCGCGCCCGATCTGTTGAAGTTTGAAGTCATCGTAATTATTCGATGCCTACCCGTATTAAACGTACTTGTCTATCAAATCGAATGAATACATATAATATTCTCTCTTGCTCGCACTATGTTTTTGGAGTGTTTTATAACGCTTGATTGAGGAAATTATTCCAAATTAATTTTTATTCTCTCTCGCAGAGAAGGATGAACATCAAACTTTTCCATTCAAGGAAATAATCCGAAAATCAATTCCGGTCCCTTAAGGTGATTCCATTCGAAACTTTTCAGGTTTATATTCGATGGGTAGCGACACTAGTTGCCTTTTGGGAATTTCGCGTTTTCTGCATTTTAAACTGAAACCAAAGACAAAACGCAAAATCCAAGAACGGCACCTGTAATTTTTTTTTGTGTGTGGAATTTTTGAGGTTGAGAATTATAGCAGTAAATTATACATTTTAGTTCACCATAAAGCTTAGTGAGTGCGAGTGAGTGCGAGTGATCCTTTGTCTATCTGCCTCATTCGCACTTATGAGAATTTGCGTATTGCATAGTTTCCTGCTTGATTTTTGAGTATTTCAGCTTGAATTTTTCAGAATATCTTCTTGAGAAGTGCGTTTGCAGATGTTGACGTTCCTCAATTAATTTTAGCCCAAAACTGTAGACTTTTTGAGCAGCACTTGCGGCACTATCCATCAGAGATTGAAATCTGGAAAATTTTCGCATGAAATCACCTTAATATTCTAAGCGCTGTTGACTCTAAAGAATTGCCTACAGAATTGTATAATCAAAGTTGCGATTCTATCATTGAAATAACTGCTTGGAGATGCATCACGGTAAAAATTTTAGAGAGAAAGGGTGATATTCCAGCGTCTATTTTGCCTGGAGGACGTTGGAAGGTGCGAAAAGAAACAAGAAACAAGAGACGAAACTTGTTTGTGCGAGTGCGTATCGCGTCTATGAGTATATGAGTATATTTTTTTTTTTTTTTTTTTTTTTTCTTTCTTTTAAAACATTTATTTTATTGGCCCGGTCAAAAGTTAATAACACAAGCCAACGATGTATGTTGAATGGTGAGCCTAGCGATTGTTGGATACGAAACATGACTTGTCTAGAACCGGAATCGGAAATCCCGAGTAAGAAAGTAAAAGTTGTTGCGCGGTCGGAGGGAGAAGTTTACCCGTGACTTTTTAAGTCGCGATCAGAGTAGAAAACCTCCGTAGACGAAACCAATAATATTACGAGGAATCTTCCTCGTTCAAGTATCCCTGTAATGTGATGAGTCTTGCTCTATAGGGCTGAGTTAAGTAGTATAGACTAGGTACACCTGTAATCTTTGACAATATAAGATATCGTTCTTGTGTTCTTCAAAACACAATATTAAAGAAAAGCTGGCTCACAAAGACTGCTTCAATTTGAAGTCACTCGGATGAAGGAAAGTAAAAGTAGGACGGCAGCCTCCCAAATTGAGCAATTATAGCTATTTCATCCAAGTCTCATCCTAATATATATTTAGAATGATTTAAAATTGGTCTCGCCGATGAAATGAAGGGATTATTTTTCAAAATTGGAATTAAACTGCTCAAAAGTTGTCAGTGCGGTATGAGCCCAACTTTCTCTAGTTTGTATATAAGTACTTGTGCACGCGCGTCGCGCTGTCATGTCGCTCCTAAATGTCTTGAATGTGAACAAATTAAAAGAACGCCGTATTAAATTTTCTGTAAGCCCTTCTAGAGTAGATCCGTTCAATCACAGAGTCGACTGAAATTGAAAAAAGCAAACATAAATTCAAGTATCCCAAGTTCATTTCACACCGGTTTTGCGGGCCAAAACTTAATTATTTCACCACTTGAGTAAATCTGCTGACACGTTTAACAATGACCAATCAATAATTCAAATGAATCGTGAATCGACAGATTTTTCATTTTTGTATATTTATATATGTATAGAAACAAGGCTCGCACACATAAATACTCCGGTTGTGTCAGATCGATGTGATACACGAATTAAATAAAAAATGATCGATATCGATCTCTTGAATCGATCGCACTGGTCCTGAAATCTTTGACTTGAGCTATGTATCGAATTTTTGGCGAGCTTAGATATCACTATTCTACGAGATGTATCACCGCGTATCTTGCTGGACGTCTTTGTAAACAATAAGAAGAAGAAGAAAGAGGTTGACCACCCCTTGTTTAAATGGTTGATGCTAGAAATTCTGCTTAGAATCACCATACATTCTTTTTGGAATTCCTGTAAAAGCCTGTTCGCATATAGTCCCACAAATAGCCAGAATTTTTTGTAATGTGTCAAAAAATAATTTCTGGTGATTTCACTTGGAATCTCTAGCATCGAAAAATTGATGGTTTTTTACCAGAATTTTTGCTCACTTTTATGTTTGAAGAGTTCTTGGCAGAGGCGGTATGAGTATCATACTAATCAAAAATCCTTTTTTTACTGTGCTGTTACCAAGTGAGATTCTAATGAGTTAAACTTGATTTATTTATTTATTTATTTATTTATTTTTTTTTGATTTGTCACGCAGAGTACATTCTTTTTCTCGGCTGAATAAGAAATCCTAATTTAATGCATTATTATCTCATAAAACACTTTAAAAAATAATTTTGATCAATAGCATGCCGACTGTTCTTTACGCCCTTCTGCCGAAGAACTCTTAAATTTCGTTTCAAGATCTCTTTCATTTTTCGCTCTGCCGTGTAATTACCCGAACTTTTTTCTCCTCGCGCAAACCTAAACCCACAGTCATTATAGCCTTATCAAAATCATCCCCCCTTTTAAAACTCCTCTGCTTTTTAACTGCTTTTTCCCCCCCCTCAACCGATCAATATCACATTTTCCGTCGCATTCGCACTCTAATTGCGAGCGCTCAGCGTTTTTCCTTGCATTCCGATTTGAGTTGCGTCGTTTTTTATGCCCCGTTCTTCGAGGTATTTGTATAAGTAACTGTACAGATATCTATATGTATACCATAGCTGCAGCTCCCATTTTCAAACCGGGAAACGACCAACCGCGGACCGCGACGACCACGGCGGCGGGTCCTATCCGCGACTCGAAGTTCAGCGTTATCTACTCTCGGGCTTTAATTTCTCTGCGGGTAATGTAGAACGCTAATTAGGGTCAGTTTAATCGTGTGTTTTCACCGCAAGCCTCTTTTTTGTCCTAACCGCGGTACTGATGAGTAAGAAGGAAAGGGAGAAAGGAGGGGGTGGGGGGGGGAGGGGGTGGAGGCTACTGACCGGTGAGTGTTTCTGATATAAGCTTTGGCTACCAGCGACGATAGACCTCGGCCCTCGTAGTCGCACGTTGGCACATTGCTTTATGTCGGGTGTTTTAAGGAGGATAGCCATCGTAACCAGGACACTGTCTTTCTCTTTCTTTTCCCGTTTGACTGCATGTGTTAGAAAAAGACAGAAATA
Source organism: Trialeurodes vaporariorum (assembly GCA_011764245.1). Lineage (NCBI taxonomy): Eukaryota > Metazoa > Arthropoda > Insecta > Hemiptera > Aleyrodidae > Trialeurodes > Trialeurodes vaporariorum. The sequence goes on along the minus strand of VMOF01000111.1, from coordinate 77,699,513 downwards.
GGGGCTGAAGTCACGTGACATCACCTCTCTCCATCCTTTTCTAACACATGCGTTCAAATAGGCAAGAGAGAGAAAAACAAAATTCTGGCCACGGCTATTTGTTCGGGAGTATCGAAGTAACTATGGTCGCTGGATTGCTGCTTATTTCGCTTTGTAAAACTCGTAACTGACTAACTAACTGTGCCGATTTGTCGGTCGTTAAATAGAATGATGCGAATCGTCTGTCCAGTGTAGAAAGTAAAGTAGGGCTCCCGAGGACTTGTTAGATAACGTCGATAAAGCTAATGATAGCACTTGCGCTTTTGACGAACCGAACAGGGGGCCAAGTAGAGTCCGATTACTCGCAGGTAGGGGTTCGCGGAGATGGAACCATATGTATAAATTTGAGCGTCTCTAATTGCAAAAAACTATATAGAAAATACTTAACGATCAGTATTTTATTGCTTTAAAATTGATTTCAGAATTCCTCTTGCACAATCAGAAATTAATTTAAAAAATTACGTTAGTTTGAATTAATGCATATTGCTATCGGAGCTCTGAGGAACAGCTCCCAAAAATAGCTCCAATTTTAATAATCCAAATTCTAATAAGAGAAATCATGACCGACTATGTAAGAACAAAAGACACCAGTTATTTGTAGAACGATATAGAATATATTGGTTCGAAGCATTTGTTCATGATTTTCTGCTGCGAGAGACTCGCATTTTGGAACTTTCTGGTGCCCTCAACGTTATTTTCAAGTGATTTCTTGTAGAAATTAATCTCTCATTACCCTGTTGCAAAGGTTTGCACCCAACCCATTAATTATGGTTTCTTCACAAATAAATAACAAATTGGTATAACCGTGAAAACTTTGCATGGATATGGCAGGTTTTGATGTAGGTATCAGAGTATTTATCAGAAGTTGTAATTTCCGTTTAAGTCGTAATACTCGACCAAAGCGTGTTCCATCTCAAACCCGCACCTTCACGGAATCTTTAGGGTATTTAAGAGATTATTTGTTGTGGAAGAAGATTTGAAGGAACACTGGGAAATTCGACCCATATTCAAGTACCCACCCTACTTTGTCCAACTAATCCCGCTGATAGCTCAAGATAGACTCTCATAGTACGTCCGATTGGTCGGTGACTCGTAACGACTTAAAAACCGTTAGATGTTACTTTCCTGCTCCACAGCTTAGTGCTTCTTCGTACCTCCCCCCCCCCTCACGCAATGGTCGATTCAAACGTTTTTTTTCCTGTCTATTTCTTCTCCTTCTTCCCATTTTATTGCTCGATTCTTTTGTTGTTACTCTTTGTCAAGGTCGATTCCGTGACCTCCTCCAGTGTAGATTCGTCTGCGATAGCGGGCGTTTGTCGAAAAGAGCCGGTCTGATCTAATAAACATATTGATCACAGTGTGATCCGTAAAACCTTGCTGACACTTTTGTTTGGTATCGTGATAGAAAAGAGTAAACAAGAGTCTTGATTGAATGGATGGCCTGCGTGGTCAACGCTGATGAGAGTTGGAAATGAAAGACGGCCTCCGATTGGTTGGTGAGTGGTGAACACACCTCATGGAAATTAACGTGTAGTTTAATTTCGTGTCATTCTTCTTGAAATAAGTGTGGAAAACTCCACAATTCAATTCATCAGCTTATTTCAAATAAAATTATTCGTCGAACGTGGCTCTTTTTCTCAAAATTTAAAAAAAATAAATAAAAAAAAAATAAAAATGATTTTGTTATTAATTAACTGAGACTTTTACCAGAAAATATTTCTTTTGGGGAGTTACAATATGGTTTCACATTCGTTTAAACTAATCTAATGTTTATTTTACAAGGAGTAAAATAAAATTTCATTGCGAAAGATTGCATTATATGTATACTTTTCCGGAAAAATGATATCAAATCAAATGTTTGTTCAAAACTGAAGCTTATAATATTAATTGATTTTTCAGTTTTCTACACAGCTATAGATTTATCTCCACTATGAATCACTGGTGGCTGGTTGTTTGTGCAAAAGTATCGATGCCATTATCGTCTGTAATGATGCAAAAGAATCGATGGTATGCGGTGAAGTTTAACTTTCATAATAATCGATACTTTATTACCATGAGTTTAAATAGGGGGAAAACTACATATAACCGTTGTATATGATCTGCAGACGCAGCCACTGTCCAAAATAGTCCATCAACGGTGATGCTATCAGGGCTACCGTTTTGCGTATAATCAATGCTACTTTTCAATTCACCGAAGATTTCACCGGTTGAGAAAAGATTACACAGCTCAGTTCAGTGTATTACTGTAATGAACTAAAATACTCACATCTGTAACTTTTCTCAACCGGTGGAGTCGTCGATGTTTTTAAAAAACTTGCGGATATTTTAATTAATTAATTAACGGAGTTTCCAATGATTAAGTAGAAAAATAGCATTGATTACACGCAAAACGGCTGCTCTGGGTGCTATGATATGTAGATAGGTACAGTCTACGAATTAAACTTTAGATTTTGCCTCAAGTACTTTACCTCCAAATCTTAAATTAATTTTGATAAATATCTCGGGTAGACTACCTGAACTAAAATCTAAGGCGCGTCATCTGAATTTCTTTGATTCGTCAACAGTACTTACGCAAGTGTCGCTGAGTTTTTTTTTTTTTTTTTTTTTTTTTTTTTTCCTTTTCCTCTCTTTTACTATAAACGCTGATCGATTGCCGGCAAAATTACGTGGAGTGATCTGATTATGCCTAATTTGATTCACGGATGTGACTCAATTGGTGTAAGGTCGTTCGGAATGTCGTTTACTCAAGAGCTCGCCCTTAAGGTAGCAGTCGTGACACAGATTGTAATTTCTTACCACTCTAGCACGACAAATCTTTAACCTGGTTTATGAACCAAGTTCATGGTTACCAATGATCATACGCACACTCTCCAAAATATCATTTGACAGCATGCATGATGCTTGACTTTGGAATTTTCACGAACGCCCACACCACGACTGCAGTGGCGTAGCGTGCAATTTGGCAACGATGTATTGTATCCATTTACAGCCACGTAAAAGGTCAAATGCAAAAGTGTTCACCGAACACGCCATAGCTCGATCTTTTTCATGGGTTTAAATAAAGGAACTGCAACGTTGCCAACTTGCACGCTACGCCCGCGCCATCGCCTCTGACTGAGTGTCAGTCAAACAAAAGCTGTTGTTTGACGGGCTGACAAACATTCCTTCAAATGACTTCATCAAACATCAGCTCCAAAATAAACCGTCAAAACATAACGACTATCGTTGTGTTTTATTTTTGAATCCTGAATGCGTCATAATTATGCTCTTGTGTTTCCTTACCTACCTGTTTGAACAAAGTGTCTGAGCGTGTACAGAGAAGAGACCTACTTAACCTCATGGTTTTTGGTGCCACTGTCGCCACCGATGACTGCCCACTCCACATTTAATACCTGTTCCATCCGGACCCTGTGTTAATGCGCAGATTTCAACTCAGATTCCTCGATTCTATCTCGATTCAAAACTGAGTGACTTCTCTTTGATCCACGGTGGCTGTGCGCACTTTTTTCACCTGAAAACAGTCCTCCAATCCACGTTCAATCTAGAGTCCCTATGTATGGAAGAGTCTCGCCATACGAGGTTCCATCTCTGATTGGCTGCTGAAAATTGAAGTAGAAGAAGAAGGTGTCTATGAAGCGCGGAGGCGCGCCTCTTGTTTACATCTTCATCGAACCATCTTCCCAGCCGCCCAGCTTTGAGGAAACTTCTTCATTTTTAGCTTAAACTGATGAAATTTACTAATGAAATAGACGGAAGCACGTTCAGAACAGAATAAAATTCACGCATTACTCTTCACTGTAAATTAAAAACAGGTAGTGGACCTAACGGTAATTGAAGGTTAGGTTGACCTTACAAAGATTACTTACACACGAATTCATTTGTAGGTAATCTTTGGCGGGAAGATTGTTGTAATGTAAACAATAGGCGCGCTTCCAAGCTCCTCAGACCCATTCTTCTTCTTCACTTCTGTTCACGTGTCTTGACTCTTTCATAAATAGGGACTCTAGTTCAATCCGGATTCAAACGCTCTTAATATAACGAAATTTGTGAGCTGAGTTTCCATTCCGTGTACATTAAACGGAATTACCAAATTCATCGGTGACTCAACCGGTCGCGGTGGTCCAAAAGATTTAACGGTTCAGTTACGCAGTATGACCTTATCACATCAAAATACTTTAACATGTAATCTTCTCTGGTAAAAATGTTCTATGACCAATTTTACATGGAAATTGCTCAAATTTCCATGGAAACTGAGTATTTTTCCATGGAAATGACAGTGATTTCCGTGGAAACACTCCTTTTTCCATGGACATATACGTGGTTTCCATGGAAAAATACTCAGTTTCCATGGAAATTTGAGCAATTTCCTTGGAAATCTATTTCCATGTAAAATTGGTCATGGAACATTTTTACCAGGGTTTTTGTCCACCGATGGAATCACCGTTGAATTTTGTCATTCCGTCAAACTCTCGCCAAACGGTTAAAACCCTGCTTGTGAGTGGACATACGGCTTGTGATTGGATCGTGGTTTATAAAACACCCTGTATCCTTTCCTGATTGATTGACCGGGCCGCGCCTCTGCTCTGCATCGCATCGGTCTCGTGGACCGGTTTTATCGTCTTCGTCCATCGGAACCGCGCGCCGCGCCGTTTCCGTCTTCAACAATCAACAATCGACGCTTGCTTTCGCTTTCTTTCCATACGTTACACGGTTGCAGATCCAAGATTTCAGCTTTAATCGAGGAGTGAGAAGAAAAAAATTGTAGCGCTCGAAGTGCCCGAGTCTCAAAGTCACGATTTCATAGATGGAATATTCTGATTCCTGAAAGGTTTTATGGTTCCATCCCATCGGTTCTCCCGCACAATTGGTTCTTGTGATGAATGTCGCTGAAAGAATGAGCATCTATAGCGGAAGTATTCCGCAACATGCTGTTCTGAGTATGTCTGTAGATGTAAAAACTAAGTGTTCGTCCTACTCTGAAAACCTTTCATTTTGCCTTAGTGTGTGCGAATGGGTTTGTCGCGAACTTTCGCAAAAATAACAATCCGCACACGCAGTCTTTTAACCAAATACTAGATTCGTCCCCCAAATTCAAGAACAGCGAACGAAAAGTCACTTTGTGATGTCACTGCTGTTATAATGGCTGAGCAAATACACATTGTATCTAAAGTGGAAAGATACAGAGGTAGGTAATTAGTGTTCATTCGTGGCATCACTGATTGTGAGAGAGAGAGAGAAAAAAAACCCTAAATTCTAATAACATTACCATAAGCGCAACAATTTGTCAACCGAGGAATTTCTTGTAGTATTTTTACCAAAAAAAATCCGGAGTTTCTATCTGAATTTCATGTATTGTTGTGCAAATACCGTAGAATTCTGTTAACCCTTTCCAGCAAGGTGGTACACATATGTACCATTCTCTGTAACATGGGTTTCAATGGAATTTAAATGGAAAGTTTGCAAAAATATGTGTGACCCATCAAAAGTCTTAGAAAATTGTCCTCTTTTGAACGGTCTAAAAAAATCTCAAAAAAAGTCAAATTCCCAAATGCGTGCTGGTAAGGGTTAACAGTGCCAGAAATTTACTCGGTTGACATAATATACTTATAGTTGTGCTTCTGGTAATCTTTTTTTTTCAGTTTTCAAAGAGTGATTATTCATTTCTGTAAATAAATTTCGCCGAATCGAAGGCGGATGCAGGAATTTTTCTTTTTCTCTCTCCTCCCATTTCAAAGCGTGTGTTAGAAAATGACGGAGATAGACGCGCTCTAATGTTACGTGACGGTCTCTCCTTCTATCCTTTTCTAATACATTTAATCAAATGGGCGAAGAGTGAGGAGGACAATTTCCTGTATCCGCCTCTTCGCCAAACTTTCCTCTTTTTTTTCTCCGTGTCATGTAGGTAATGTCCAATTACCGCTAATAACTACTCGTATGTTGTTCGGACGCGCGCCATTTCTGCCTTGATTTTGCGGAAGATTGCGCATTGTTTGGCATCAAGCACCAGCGGTTCTTAAATTCGACAGATTCTTCCCTAAACAAACGGAGGAGATTGTACTTGCGAGAGAGAGAGAGAGAGAGAGAGAGAGAGAGAGAGAGAGAGAGAGAGAGAGGGGGAGAGAGAGGAGAGAGAGAGAGAGAGAGAGAGAGAGGGAGAGAGAGAGAAGTTACCACTTACACGAACAACATTATGGTTGCGCGGATGTTTAGTGATTGACGCGTTTCACTCGTTAGTCTAGCATGAATCGCGATCCAGCAGATTGTTATTTAGGAGTCCAGGGGCGGATTTACCATTACGCAAAATACGCAACTGCATAGGGCCTCAGACCTAAGAGGGCCTCACTTCACAATGGAAGGAAGAAGAGAAAATAAAGAGAGAAAAATGAAAAGAAGAAAAGACGGTAGTATAAAAAAATAACAATTTTTCTGATAAAACAGTTGAAAACTGCAGAGCACAATGCCTCCTTGTAAAAAAGTAATCAGGGGAGGATTCCAAACCCCCTTTTTCTGGGGGATGTTCCCCCCGATCCCCCATCGCAGGCATCCCACCTTTCTTCCAGGGGGCCTCAAATTCAAGATTGCGTAGGGCGTCTAGTGATATAAATCCGCCTTTGTTTAGGACTGTCCAATCTTTGCTGGATTTATTTTGCGTCCCGCAGATGATTTCTTGCAAAATTTATGCAGTCAGAGATTACAATCTAAATATACAAGTTGGGACTGATCTTTGTGGAGTGTAAGTTGGTGGTCATCAATCTCATGTAATGCGCATTGCTCACGAGAAGCTGGTTTGGGAGTTTGTCCTCTCTGCGGGCAGCTTTTCTCGAGTCAGTTTCGTTTATATAGTGCCGACATTCTAGTGCCGCAGTTTTGCATATCTTTAAAGACATTCCACAATCCATCGGTAATTCAATCTGTTGAAGCAAAGATTACTCGGATTAGTTGAGAAATGACGGCGTACAGAAAGAATCACATTAGTCATATTTGCTTCAACCGATATTAAACCACTAATGAATCGTATAGAATGTCGTTAAATACTTATCCGTAAAATAGCATCTCTGTGACATTATTGTTCAACTTGCGTTGACAATATTTTCTCAAAATGAATCGTTGGGGCTTTTGTTTCAAAAAGCTCTTAAGAAGAGAAGCTGCAAATATATCAATTAGTATTCTATATCCATCAATGGGCTGCTACAATTTGATGTAATTATAGTGAACTGTTCAGAATCACATTTAAATGATAGCTGATTAGTCTAACTGCACAGGAAGGAACTGATTACTGAGCAAGGTGCATGGCGCACCGTAACTTGTGTCAACCATTCTTGCCGTCACCAGGAACGACGCACAGTCGATTGATATAAGACATTTTCCGAACATCAAGTCATGAACAGCGAAATAAAGATTATAAACAATGAATGACAACATGACGAAAGACAAGAGTTCTATCATTAATTCTGCCGATTAATATGAGTCAAATATTTTGGTTTTTAAAAGAAACTATCGCCATAAAACCAATTTTGAACTAAAAACCAAAAACTGCTCTAGTCCGGAAAAATTTATTTTTTGATCCACTGTCTGACGGCTCATTTGAAGATACAAATTATGGTTCTTTTATGTTAATACCGTCCTTGCGCGCATTCGTATTGTCGCGGACTTTTTTTTTGTAATCATCTTCTTTTAAATTAAACGGTCAACCGCAAGAGTTCAATGTTTTCAAGTTGTATTTGCGGCGAGACGAGAGTCTATTATTAGGAGTCCTCTGCTTACCATAATAATTCTCATTTAGCACGCGTTTAACCACCTTTCTGACCTACATGGTTGTGGTCCTTATCATTGTGCAAAAGACAACAGTGAGTGGTTAACCATGGGTGGCGCCGCTGCCCGCCGCCAAGCTGTCACGCCTCTGAAGTCGCGCAAGTGATGTCGATGAGAAAGAAGACGATGAGCGAAAAATTGACGCGTTAAAGATTCTGTGTGCATGGGTGTGGGCTGTGGGTGTCCTTTATTTACAAAATTGTTGAAATATCTAGTGGCTTTAACGCGCTTAAGGGTGATTGATATTTTGCCCGCAAAATATACTTATTCGACCATTTTTCCGCTACACTGAGAGAAATCACTTCTTTAAAAACAAGGAAACACGTTTACTTGTGACAGTTTTCCTTGTGCGAAGTGAAGTTCTGATTGCATGAAGGAGAATCACTGTCACAGCAAGAAATCTTTTACTTGTAGCAGCAGACATTTTCCTTGGGTCAAAGGCATTCCCGCCTTAGTCAATATTTCACTGTGCAGCTTCTTTAACACAAACGAAGTACACTTTGGATTAACGTGATGATTTGAAAATTCACTTTATTTTTGGAAATTCTCATTTTAACAACGGCTTTCTGGAAAAGATTTTTCCAACTTACCATTTCTTCAACATTTTTTTTTTTTCTTTTTCAGAAATATTTATTTTAATGTTTGTTTTATTTTGTTTTTTTTTCCTTTTGTTATAAAATTACGTAAACTATGGCAAAAATGGTCACAAATGTCGTGTAACGGTTTTAAATATGACTGAACGGGAAACATCTCAAGTTCTTGTGTTGTTTCAAAAATTTCTCTGAATTCACGTAATAGCCGCTCCCTCAAATTAATTCAATACAATTTTACTTCTAGTTATTTCAACACCGGATAGGATGAGTTTCTTCAAACATGCGATAGATTCCTTTAAGCCGCGGGGTCAACTGATGTAAAGATTTGAGTTGGTCAACACCAATAAATTTCATCGCACCGTGGCACCGCCAAACGATTTTATCCCCCCTCACCCCTCCCCCTCCCCACAGTGCACTATGGTCTGAGATCGTCAAAAAGTGGTCAAAAATCAGAAAGTAAATTTCTCATTTGAAAACTCACAAGACCAACTTTAATCACAGAGATTACTCAAAACAAGTAATTTAAGGTGATTCTTCAGCGTTTAGTGCCGATTTCTGCCACCAGAGCGCTACCGTTCGATTAAAGTCGAATGACAGGCCGAAAGTAATTTATTTTTAAGAAAACGGAGTGTCAGTTACTAGATAATCATCTGAAGAGTTTCTATGCAAAAAATCTCGTCGATAACTTCAAAAATTAGGCTGAACGTACCAAAAAATGAAATATCGCATTTCGATACAAGAATCGATTTGCGATATTTCATTTTTTGGTACTTTCAGCCTTAATTTTTAAGTTATCGATGAGATTTTTTGCAGAGACACTCTTCAGATGATCATCTAGTAACTGACACTCCGTTTTCTAAAAAAAAAAATTACTTTCGGCCTGTAATTTGACTTTAATCGAACGGTAGCGCTCTGATGGCAGAAATCGGCACTAAACGCTGAAGAATCGCATTAAACCTATAGAAGTCATTTGAAAGTTTTAAACTAAGCGAAAACAATGATTTTTTATGGCTTTTTTCCTCACTGATTTTTGGCCCCTCTTTTTCGATTTCAGACCACAGTGCAGTGTGATATTTTTTTGATACATCTGTTTAAATGGGAAAGACACATTCTTGGATACGCCTCTGTAGACTGCAAGGTCGCATCAAAGAGGTGACTAAAAATTTCAACACTCAGCATCCCATTCCGGCCAGCTTCAGTAACAAATTCATTATTGGCTCAAGCAGCGATTCGCCGAATCACCAGAGCGCAAACCGGGCCTAAGCGCGACCTTTGACCCGTCGATGTTGCCGAAATATCGACGGACGTAAAGTACTTTCCACTGCACTGTTGGTCAAACGGAGATAGCTGCAGCTGCGCATAGCGGCCTCTCACAGTCCCACCTGTGGATGTGGCCGATGATGACACACGAAGTGACCCTACCTAGAACTCTTCCGAGCGCATCAAACGTTACACAATTTAAAATAACGATTCATTTCATACGGTGTACATCACAGCTCAAACATTTTCATTAATTTGGAGATAGTGGGTAGCGGAGGTGAGGATTGGGTTCGACTTTTTGTATGTATTTAAATGGGCGAAATGCAACGTTGCCTTTAGTTGCACACTAAGAGAAACCACTTCGTTAAAAACAAGGAAACAAGTTTACAATTGTGACAGTTTTCCTTTCGCGAAGTAAGTTCTGATTGCATGAAAGAGAATCACTGTCATAACAAAGAATCTTTTACTTGTAGCAACAGACATTTCCTTGGGTTAAAGGAATTTTCTCTTAGTCAATATTTCACTGTGCAGTTTCTTTAACACAAACTAAATACACCTTGGATTAAAAATAGAATACTTTCAGTGCCACGCTCCACCAAGTTTCCCCTCCGATAACTATAATTTGTCTTTCTCTCTCTTAGCTCATTTGAACGCATATGTGTCAGAATAGGGAAGAGTTAGAAACTGTCACGTGGCTTGAGCCCGCCCTTGTTTCTGTCCTTTTCTGACACGCAGTCAAATGGGTAAAGAGAGAGGAAGACAAATTCCTAGCTACGTCTGTAACTCTTAACCCCTTATGGGCCAAGCCCGAGTATACTCGTTTTTCTCCTCCAGTCTATTTCACATTGATTCAGTATTCATTCCGGATAAACGCAAATATAGATGAAAACACTACCATAGATGAAGTCTCGTTGGGCGCCTTCAATTTTTCGTATAGGCAATTCCAACTCCATCAAGTACGAACAGTTACCTACCTTCCCTGTTGAAACGGAGGAGTGGTGTTCTCTTGAACTAACCTGGTCCTTAAAGAGTTAACAGGCGTGATTCTGCTTTACGTTTCGTAAAGTTGCTTACAAGTTAAAATTGATGTCGCTATAGATCAACAAAATGATTATACACTCATGGATTTGATGAGTCGTTTTGTATAAGTTTCCATAATAACCCTTTTTTCCTCTTTTATTTTTTTCGAATCATTGACTGCAATTTCTTTTGTGGGGGATTTACGTTGAGACAAATCCCAGGAGTGTGGAACGCTGTTTGTGCAATAACCTACTCCTCACCCGGGTTGAGGTTAAAAACCGTCGGATTGAAGCGCTCGATCTGATATTTATAACGAAAAAAGAGAGAGGTGATTTTCAATCATGATTTTGAAGTGATAAAAAATGGAGCGATGAGGGCCGATGGTTGGTTTTAAGCGCAATTAAAGCGCAAAGCTTTGACTGTTAGGACTGGGATGGGCTGAGTGCGGGCTCGTAATAAAAAGAGAGTAATGAAGGACCTTGGGGTTACCGTTTTCCGCAGTTGCATGGGTCCTCGGCCTCATCTTTACGTTGCGCCGAGTCGAGTCGAGTGTCATCATCTTCGACACCATTCGACGACGACGACATCAATTGGAAGTCGACGGACTAGACGCCAACATCGACACTACTGTGTTGCCGAGTAGAACTTTTCTTAATAGGAAATAGACTCCTTTAGTACAGCGATTTGTCGTATCGATTGCAGTTCGGGGATCTCTAGTTCCTAACACTATAGTTCAATGTAACTTCCTTTTAAGCGAATTTTTGAATGGAAAATTTGGCTGTTAAACCAAGAAAATAATGCGACCTTTTTGCCTTTAACAATTCCCAACGATGGGTCTGTTGCAAACTTTTGCTACAGCGATTAAGAGTGTATAATCCAATGGAAAATTACCTGAAAAGTCCATTGGTGGCATCAGAAAGTCATAAAATGCAATAATAAACTCACAAGAGGTACGAAATCCAAGATGGTGGATAAATATCGAGTAATTTGTATGCATGCACCACCAATATCCAAGGGTAGTCAACCTCACAATATCCATCACAACCAATCGCAACGTAAACAAACACATAACCTCTACCTCCAGTGAGGTTATCAAAGTTGGCCATCCTTGGATGTTCACGGTGCATGCATACAGATTGCTCGATATTTATCCGCCGTCTTGGTTTTCATTAAACGCCTCTAGTGAGTTTATTAGTGCATTTTATGACTTTCTGATGCCACTAATGGACTTCTCAGGTGATTTTACAATATATTACTCACTCTTAATCGTTGTAGCAAAAGTTTGCAACAGACCTATTCCCCATTTACCTCATTCTCTAGCTCAAATCGTCCTCCAGCTGGTCCTCATCCTCGTTTCATCCTCGATGTATTTCAAAGACATCTTTCAAGTCAATGAAGATTCGAGGAAAACTCGAGAAACACGTTAAAATTTGGCCCTAAATCTTTGGTCATTCATTTTTTTTTTCATTATTTTACATAAGAATCATTGTTTCATTTTTTTTTTATTTTTTCCACTATCGGTGAAATGATACAACAGGACTCTTTCTTCAGAACTTTCGCAAATTGTAAGTTTCATAAGTCTGCAGAACAAAAATAATGTTTACCGCACTCGTTGACAGCACTGCATCCCGCATCATCAGTCACTTCACACGATAGTCCAAAATCGAATGAAAATGGCCAAAAATCATATAAGTGGAAAAAAAATTATAAAAAATCATAATTTTTGACCTTTCAAGCTAACATAAAACTTTCCAATGACATTTCTAGGTTTTAATACCTATTAAAGATGTTACCTGGGATTGACATTGATCTTGAAACTTTATTGATGATAAATTTATGATAAAACTTTCTGGTTTTTGCAACGAGCTATACATTTATCTAGAGTGGCGGTTTAATAGGTAACCTGAGTAACCACCATGGGGGATTTTGAGGTTAGGTTTACGCGAGTAATTTGTCCATTTGTTTCCGTGTATTTTGGTGCGGCGCCACCGCACAGTGGATCAAAGCATGTTCCGTTCCATTGTGCGGTGGCGCCGCACCAAAATACACGGAAACAAATGGACAAGTTACTCGCTTAAACCTAACCTCAAAATCCCCCATGGTGGTTACTCAGGTTACCTATTAAACCGCCACTCTAGATAAATGTATAGCTCGTTGGGTTTTTGGCCACTTTTTGACGATTTTAGACCACTGTGCGTCGTCGTGACGTTGACGTCGATTACAATGAATCACCCGCGCGGGAGTCGCGGATCTCAAGCTCAAGCTGTCCAATCATTAAACGCGCAAAGCGACGCGACGACGGCGACGTCCAGACACCGCGCGAGACAAACCAGTTACGCTGTACGATGACAACGTTTCAATTAGTCTGCGTGCGCGCGTCTGTCTGCGCAAGCTATTTAGTACCGCGCATCCAGTTGAAATGAAAAACGTTCGAGGATTCAGCGTCCAAGCATCATAGCGTTCCAGTTTATGACCGCGCAGAAAATGATGAGAGATCTAATGGGTCAATTGCGTGGGCCATTAAAAACTGAGATCGATGCCTGATTCTTGTGGGTTTTGTCACGACGGAAGCAGTTTTGTTAATCTAGAAGAAAAGAAAATTCCTTCGTTGCGTAATATTGAGGAAACTGCATTGGAGATTCTGGCCCGATGACGTCATCGCGAGTCACAGATTCTGGTTGCTATATTCTAACCATGCACTACGGTAAGCAGTGTTTATAGTAAGAATAAAACCCCAGTTTGTTAATCGAAAACTCATGATTGGTCAGAGTAATCTTGGTGTTTAGAAACGTTCGACTGATTTTGAGCAAAACTATGCGATATAGGGGAAACTTTGCTGCACGTTGCACTATGGTTTGAAAACCCGTATTTTTGGCATAAAATCGAAAAAATGAATTTCAGAAAACATCTTCACTGTGAATGTTATCGTAATCTACACTATCTGAGGTACTTAGAACGGCTAGTATCATCTTATCTGATTGCTCTACCGGTCAGCTATCTCATCGCAAACATACGCACCTCGAAGGTAAGTAAACAAACCGTGAACTTGGATAATGTGTCATTTACGTTTAAAGTGTTACTGTGGCGGCATGGAAAACACAATAATAACAAACAAGCATGGATCTGGAAGCCAAAAGGAAGTTCTTTTCACCTATTTTAGCGTCATTAACCTATTATTATTTCTTATCCTTGGTTTTGAGCTTCAAATGTGCTACCTCTGAGGGGAAAAAAAACACTTGACTAAAACTTTAAGTAACGTTTTAAAAAATTGAAGATACATGAAGAGCTCTGTATAGTCTCAAAATGTTCCTCATACTCTCCTCTATTCAGATCATTAAAGACCTGCTGCAGACTGGTGCAGACTTATAAGATATTTTCACTTTAATATCAGTAAATCGATTTTTTTTTTTTATAAATCAGTTCAAATGTGGCGCCGAAGTGATAGTATATAGAGAATGAGGCAAATTAAAAATGAGAGATATTGACGTGAACTTTGCGCAAAAGATGCGTATTTTAAAGATCTTTCGATTGATGTGCTATAAAGTTTATTTTAAAAAAATATTTGAGTCTTATTTTGCCATTTTTTTGATTTTTGAAGTTTCCGAAATTTGTGTTTTGAGTTTGAAAAATATGTGCAATGAAGGAATCCGAAAAAAAAACTTTTGTGAAAAAAGCTGATTCTGTAAGCTTTCAGATGGCGCAAACCGCGATGCCGAGAAACGTTTCGTTCAAGAGTTATGACCGCACAAAGTTTCAAATCTAGGCCAAAAATAGGGTATTTCCGACTTTCGATTCTACAAAAGATTTTGTTGCTCCGCCAATAATTGATGAAATTCATTGAAACTCGGCGGATGGGGGTTTTTTGGGTCGCTGGATTCATGTTTTATATTAGTTTTTCAAAATTCCCAAATCAAAGATGGCCACCGATAAGTATGACTTCAGAGAGTCACGTCTCGTGAAATTTGGCAACAACGCATTTTTCCATCCAAACCAATGAAAAATAATCGATTTATGGTGAAGAAATCCTCTGTTGCTTCACCAAGAATCGAATTTTGAATAAAATAAATGGCAAAAAACATAGTTACCAGATTTCACGAGCCACCTCTGGCTGTCGCCATCTTGGATTTGAAATTTTTGCAAAAAATTCTTTCAAATTCGTGTTCAGCGACCCAAAAAACACAAGTACCCCAAATTTCAAGAAGATCTGGTCATTCCCTGATTTAAGGCCACAAATTTGGGTTCCCAGACCATAGTGCGTTGGGCGTTGGCGTTGTCAACAAGAAGCAGCATTCGTGTCGCCTTCAATTTTTAAGGTATGCAAAAAGCAAACATTCTTGTAGGAATAGTTAACTACTCTAACGTCATCAGACCTACTATACGAGACTACGACTCAACCCAAGATTTCTGACACTCTCAGGCAGCTAAAACACTTAATAATTTGTTGAAAGGATGTATTTATGTATGTATTAAGACAGTTTTTATGTATTTGAAAGGAGTCAACCGCGTGAACGAATGCAAAGGCCAAGTTTGGTGGTTATGAGTTCCTCTCTTCCTTCTTCCCCTCATTGACTCACGCGCCGCACCAGGCTAACAATTTGTCCGGAAGAAAATCGAAAATCGGTGCTGGGTGATTCTATTTTCGAACGATTCAGCGTTGAAACTCTTCCCCCAAACTTTTTAAATATTTTGTCGAATCAAATATCGAAGTAAGTATATAACTTTGCGCACGTGTCCCAATCCTCAGAAGTAAGAACATCACATTTATAAAAGCCAATGACCTATCTGGTGGACAAAAGAAGTAAACCGCACTTTGGACTCAAATTAGTGACTTTCGGGCCTTTGTTGAGGACTGCGTACTGCGTAGGCATATTTTAAGAATACTTTCAAGGCTTTTTGGCCAAGTAGGTATACATACATGCTCATTGCTCACGCTCCAGTAGAAGCGTTAAATAATATATTAGTTTTCTCCAGTCTTATTGTCCTTGTTCTTCCTGTAAATATATATTTTGAGCGTATATCTACGATCTGTAGAGCTGTGCACTGGAGCTGGACCCATCTAAAGCACCTTATTTGCCATTTTCGTCCCTTAACTTAAAAATTTCATTCATTTTAAGCTTCAATGAGACTTGCACGTAACAAGTTTTAGTTGTTATCGCTCCACGATAGCTTAAATGTGTGAGCCAGTGAGTTATAAATTCAGAAGTGGCACGACTTAAATAGTGTCCAAATTTATAAATGTTGACACATTTTGGATCTTTAATCCTTTTAAGAGCCACGCATACTCGTTTTTCTCCTCTAGTCTATCTCACATTGTTTCAGTCTTCATTCCGAATGAACGTCCAACAAGATAAGGTCTCTTTGGGTGCCTTCAATGTGTAGTATAGGCAATTCCAACTCCCATGAGTGCGAACAGTTAACTACCTTCCCTATATAAAAGGAAGAATGGCTATATTTTGAACCTGACTCTTGGAGGGTTGTCCCCCCCCCCCGACTACTTTCTGACCCTGCCTTGAAAAATGTCTGGCTATACGCCTCTAGTTCAGATGAGCCTGATTCTCGCTATAGTTTCCAACAACTTCATCGGGTCCAGAATGCACGCCAGATCATTGGCGAAAATACGGTTTATAAGCAATCCAGGCTCCACCAGTATTTAAATGTGTAATCCAAACGGTACTTGTAGTCTTGGACTTGGTTTTGAACGCTGTGAACACGGTTTCTTATGCTTGCTCTTGATCCAGTAAACGGGCGATGCATTTGACAGTCAAACTCACAATCAGACCGCTGAACCGGTTCACCTTGCCCGCCTGCGGACGACGCGAGAAGTAATCGTTGTGGATTGTGGTTCGGCATTTTGTCGTTTGGTCGCGTGTCGGTGTCGCGTCGCGGTCGGCGCGCAGCGTTGGGTAGGTCACGCTGTGCGCATGCGCCCGCTGCGCTGTGCCGAGTGTTTTGATATCGGTGTGGGTGGCAATGCGGCGCGGCAGCCGTGCGTGTAACTATAGCAACAACGGGTAATAACTGCGCTGCACTATATCATCGTCCTTATGATGATATACATCTGTGGTTTGACACTATCACCAAATTTAGAGTTGCCAGCCCGTTATGATGGTTTGCAAGATGTGTCTGAAGAGTGGATCTTACGGTTCTTCCCACGCGTCCAGCGCCATGCTTTGTAATATATCTGTTTTGGATTAATTATTCAATTTTTATTGACAGTGACGGCTCGTGCAATGTGGCAACAATGTATTTTTTCCATTTAAATCTAGGCATAACAATCGATCTTCAGGAGGTGCAATTGCACCACCAAGATTTAGATATTTTAGCATAGTTTAAGTGGTAAAGAAGCATGGTTGCCACCTCTGATTATTGATAAACCTCTTTGAAAATTACTTTTAGTGAGATAGTTATATGCCAACCCGCGAATCGTAATCGTACATTAGTGGCGAGGCATTTAGTTTGGCAACAGTGATTTTTCTCCATCTACTGTAAACAAAATTGATACCTGTGGAGGCGTTTGCTTCTAAGAAATCAATTGTTTTACGTTGGTTTTAATGGAGTAAAACCATTGTTGCCAAATTACACGCTTCGCTGGTGTTGTGAATCGAGTCTTGCGGCGACTAACCACCGATTAAAAAATAAAAAATTGACAAAATTAATTAAATAATTAAATTGACACATTAAGTTATCATTGCTCTTTGCTAAGATTAATAACGTAGGATCGATTTGAAAAACCCGCAGAACTAAGTCCAATCTTCAAACAGGGTACATTCAAAAATAGGGAGAACCATATTCGTCAACTTTTTTAATTAATAGTTTTTTGGCAAAAATCTGACCTCGCTGTTCTATCTCATCTCTCTTCTCACCAATATTTTACATCATAAAAAATCCCTGGTTTTTTTGTTTTGTTTTTTGTTTTTAATGGTATTATTATAATAGGCTGTTGACTTGAAAATCGAAATCGTGGTACACATTTCTGGTCTTGAATGAAAATGCATGTAATGCCTATCTTGACACGAATATTTCTGTATAAAGAAAATTCTAGAAAGAAGACTTGATCCTTGCAGTTTTTTTCTTCTTTAATTTATGTATTTTTAGAAATTTTCATGGATATGAAAGTCAGACATAGTACACAATACCGGTCTTGAATGTAAATGCATGTAAATGCCACTTGAACTTGATGTAGTCCAGTTTTGTGTTGCTACGCAATCATACCGTCTGGCATCAATGACATGCAAACTGGTTCACGCTTCACGGCAGAGCAATGAGAATATGCGTGATGCGCGTGGTGTGCGTTTGTGGTAACGGGTGAGGTGAGCGCTAAACCGGTCACCGGGTGCGATTAGTTTTCACGAGCCATCAATAATGATGACCGGTAATGATGCGATTTGCGCGATTTACTCACCGTCCATCTCACACCGGCACACTGGTTAACAGTCACCACTCACCGGTACCGGCCGCAGCACTGTGGTCTCAGGTCGAAAAAAAGTGGCCAAAAATATGTGATGAAAAGTCATCAAAAATCATAGTTTTCGACCTTTTCAAGCTTAAGTTAAAACTTTCTAGTAACATTTCTAGGTTTAAATTACTTGTTAAAAGTGTTATTTGTGACTAAAATTGGGCTTGAAAGTTTATAAATGATGATTTGATGAGAAATTGACTTTCTGATTTTTGGCCACTTTCAGCTTAGTTAAAAACTTTCTAGTAACATTTCTAGGTTTAAATTACTTGTTAAACGTGTTATTTGTGATTAAAATTGGGATTGAAAGTTTATGAATAATGATTTGATGAGAAATTTACTTTCTGATTTTTGGCCTCTTTCAGCTTAATTAAAAACTTTCTAGTAACATTTCTAGGTTTAAATTACTTGTTAAACGTGTTATTTGTGATTAAAATTGGGATTAAAAGTTTATGAATGATGATTTGATGAGAAATTTACTTTCTGATTTTTGGCCACTTTCAGCGTAATTAAAAACTTTCTAGTAACATTTCTAGGTTTTTAAAAGTGCTATTTGCGAATTGGGCTTATGAACTTAAATGATGATTTTATGAGAAATTAACTCTCTGATTTTTGGCCATTTTTTGACGAACTCAGACCAGAGTGCGCAGCCAGTCAGCCCGTTCACTCTTTCGCTCGTTGCTCATTGCACTTCTGCATGTCTCATCTCATTCTCGGCGACTCTGTCATTACTTGCATCTCATCACTCATCGCTACAATTCGGCGTTGCCGAATTACCAAGAAAAATCCACTTACTATCGACCGGACTTTCATTTCAAGGCAACAAAGTATTCAGTCAGTGCCGTCTCTAAACATACCAATGCTGCTTCTTTTAGGTTAGGGTCGTCTTGGTATACTACGCTTGTAGAGAATGAAAAATTGGTGAAATGCAAAATCGTGATTTATCCTCTCAAAATACGATTTTCAACTCTTTTACTGCTTTGGGGAAGTGACTAAGCCCAAAACTTTCATTACTGATGTACTTTTTCAATTTTGGTTGAACTTCAAAAAGCCAACCAAATAAATACTCGATAACGCCATAAGCATTCCATAAGCTCATGTACCGAGACGAACCCTAACCCCACTTTTTCCAAAGAAGCAGCCGGGTATGTATATTCAGTCCATTGGTAGAACTAAGAACTTTTTCTGGGGGGTGGGGAGGCTGAAAAGGCAAAAAAACTGATAACTTTTTTTATGCCTCTCATGCGTTTGATCCCGGATAATTCTGACCATCGAGCAGCTCTTGGTGACCCTTTACTTTTTCTCTTACAATCTATGCAAATTTGGGGGGGGGGGGGGGGGAATTATTCTGTATTTATAACGACCTTTTTAATTGTTTTGTTCTTAGAATTCTCCGTGAGAATCGAAATTTTGGGGTGTGCCAGATCACATGGCCGAACGTGTTTTGTTTTCAACATTTTCTGGGGGCTTATCCCCCCCCCCTTTTACGCCTATGATTCAGTCCCTGTTTATGATAGAGTCTGGTCTTGTAAACAAGTAAATGAAGTGCCCTAAAGAGGCTTCCTTATGCACGGTGCTTATGGTATGAATGCATTCGTTATTTCTGTAGAAAAATCCAATTTTTCTATATAAAAAAAAAAAAAAATAAAAAAAAAAAAAAAAAAAAAAAAAAAATTATCCTAGTTAGAAAGTTCAATAAAACAGTTTGATAGATGAGAAAATACGATTACATGAGAGAAGGACTAAATTCCAAGAGATTCAGCGTTATGCAGCATTATAGTGAGTGACAATAATATGGGTCTGCGTTGCAAATTCTTGCTATAGCGTTATGATGGGTCGATAATTATAAAAATTTGCTTAAATAGCATATTACAAGCATGGGATAGTCTCAAAACCCCCTCAAAAACTCAATGAATGTGGTTAATCAAATTTAAAGATGACGGTTGAATGAGCTGGTCACAATGAGGAAGTCCCATTTAATCGCAACTTTCTATGCTGAAAAAAGTTGTTAATCACAGAGAAAGCTGACATAATATTAAATGCGACTCCCCCATTGTGACCAGCACATTTGACCGCCTTATTTGAATTTCGTTAAACGCATTCGTGGATTCTAATATTTTGTGATGCTGTCAAATGTGATTTTCACGAGATTTTAAGTAAGAATCGACCCTCCAATAAAGCTGTAGCAAAAGTTTGCAACACACCCGGTTACCATGTTAGTGATTCGTAGCTTGATATATGGCAACGTCGATGCTCAGTGCTCACCCAACTTCTCTACTCTCATTATTACTTGATATGCTGCAGCTTGCTGTAATTGCTGCAAACTTGCATACTCCGTAGCATGTGCCGTGCCCGTTACCTACTTTGAAAGTCTGATGAAAATGACGGGTATAGGTGTTCAATGTTAAAGCTATACATATTTCTACCGGCAGACATCCTCAGCTGACTCAATATGAAAAGGGAAAATTTTAATCAAGCACTTTCGGAATATTCAGTATTTATGAAACGAGCAAATTCCGGATCACAGAAAATTGCGATTTGCTCATGGCAATTTCTATATTTGTAAATTTGTAAGGAGAATAGGTATAGAGGCCAATTGACTATATACGCTTTGCTTTGTTTGAACTTCTAAAATCGTCAACTGCATTTCCTGTGAGCAATTTCCTGCATCCATTAAGTCAAATCATCTTCATTATTTTTATCACGCTGTCTCTCTCATCAATGAAATGATTTGAAAATTGCGATTCACCCACTCCGTCAAGCTGAATTGTTCCGAATGTCAGTGCTGCCGTTTTGAGTTTATTTAATGGCATTCCGCAATCCATCGGTGATTCAATCGGTTGAAGCAAAGATCACGGATGTGAGTTTTTCTGCAAGCCTACGTTATCAACTGATATACATTTAATCTACGCTTCAACCCCGAAAGATTCACCGATGGATTGTGGAATGTGATTTGTCGTTCGCCAAACGGCAGCACTGCCGAATATGTGTGCTTTTGCAGGGAAGGACAAGTCTAGTTTGAACTGGTGTCAATCGATAGCATGATTTGCATTGCAACGCACCACTGACCCACAGGATGCTGCCACAACGCTGCTACTTGCGACGACTTTGTGACGGACGATAGTATTGCATCCTGCATCTTAATTAGCAGAATATGGCAAGGCGAGCGGCGAGCTACCGACGCGATAGCCACGGGCGCGCAGTACTTCAGCATGCAACTATTCCTACCTTTCAGCGGTCGTTTTTGCATACTCATGAAAATGAAGGCGTTTGTCTCTTTTTCGCTCATAATTTGTCGTGCGATACGGAGTGGCCGCGACCTGCGCTCTGGTGAATCCAGGAATTTTCCACCCACTCTTTTGCTCTCTCTCTCTCTCTCTCTCTCTCTCTCTCTCTCTCTCTCTCTCTCTCTCTCTCTCTCTCTCTCTCTCTCTCTCTCTCTCTCTCTCTCTCTTTCTCCCTCCTCTCTCTCTCTCAGCTCTCGTTAGCTTCGTCAGTAGATGGTCAAGTCCCGCATTTTTTTTTGTAACTTACATTATTGTGTTCTATCATTTTCAGTATTCATTTGTTTTTATTATCATCATTTATTATTATGGTGTATTTTTTTTACCGCTTATGCGGGTAATGATGGTGGTCCCACGGCGGGACCAAACAATGATCCTAAGCCGTGGGCCTAGGGCGGTATTTGGTTTCATTATTCCCGCGTTATATGTTAATATTAATTGATTTTAACACTTAATTGACTGCCCCCTTCAAACAAAAGAAGGGGGAGAGGTTATTCCCTCAGAAGGCCGATTTTGCAACCATTTGTTGCACTGCCTTGATTGAGGGACCCTTTACATCGGAGTTTATTATTATTATTATAAAAATTATTTTGTTTTCTTCTTCGTTCGTTCTCTACGCGGTATTAATTTTTTTTTTTTTTATTTATTTTTTTATTTTTTATTAGTTATATTTAAGTTAGTTTAGTCAGTAAATAGCCGAATTTTTGTAACTATCGTTACTTTCTTTTTAACTGATGATAGGGAAGATAAAACGCCACTACTATCGTCAGTACTCAGTATAATAAAATTCAATTCAATTCAATTATATCTCTCTCCCTCTTTCCCTCTTTCTCTCTCTTTCTCTCAGGAGGTAAACGTAAGAGAGGGCCTCAAGGAAGGCCCTAACAACTCTACTCTACATGAAACAATTCAATCAATCAATCTCTCTCTCGCCTCTATTTGAACGCGTGTGATTGAAAAGGACATACAATATGATAAGTAGTCAGTATAGTCACCCTCTTTCGTCTACCACTCAAATCGGGGGGAAAAATACTTTTTTAGATTTTTTCGAGATTTTTCTGAAAAAATAAATTGGATTGACTTGAAGTCTATTTTTGGAGTGTAATTCGTAAGTACGAAAGCCTGCAAATTTCCATCAATTTTTGTTTTCGTTTTTTTCGCACCCGTTTTAGAGAAACAATAAATGATTAAACCGACTTTTCCCTGCGGTTGACTTTAAATGTGGATGGCCTAATTTTAGCCAATGACTGTGCTATTAATGCTGCAAATTACTGGAAAGTGTTCAATTGAATCATTTTATTCAGGATTACATTTTCGTTTTTTAATGAATAATCGTGATTTCGGACTCGTAAGGAGAAGAAATTTAGAATGGATTGACCAGTGGCGTAGCGTGCAATTTGGCAACGTTGTAATGTGTACATTTAAACCCATGTAAAAGGTCGAATGAGAAAGAGTTCACCGAACACCCTATATTTCGATATTTTTTATGAGTTTAAATAAAATCATTACAACGTTGCCAAATTGCACGATACGCCATGCCACTGGGATTGACCCGTCATTTCTCTTGGTTCCTCGCAGTAAAACTTGACACGCTTCGCCGACCGCCAAACTGAAATATTATATTTAAGGCGACCCTGACTCCAATATTATCTCTAAAGATAAGATTCATGACGTCAACTAACCACAGCTTGCGGCACTCATGTCTCTATGTCGAGTGGTCCTTATGATGCTCACTTTCCATTGAGGACCTTCGCCTTCCACGCGACCATTGGCGGATCCAGGAAATTGTCCTTCTCTTTCTTCTCCCATTTGAACGCATGCGTTAGAAAAGGACAGATTAGGGGCAGTCACGTGATCTTCGCCCCCTCTTCCATCCTTTTCCATCACATGCGCTCTTATGGGAGAAGAAAGAGAAGGACAATTACGCGACATTGAACGTGAACGTTGAACCTCGAGAGAATCTCCGGCGGAATTCGCCGACTCTTCGCGAAATCACTGCATCGAAGTCTCCTTTTTCAATCATGTACGCCCCCCCCCCCCCCTGGTTTTCCTCATCTTTCTTCCGCCCTCTCCTGCTCCTTAGTATTAAAGGATTTTCCACGGTGTCTACAGATTGCATTTTTTGTACCGTATTTTTTCTTCTTCTTTCGCTATCATGAGGTTTTCTTTCAGCGTGCGCGCGCTCCGAAAAGAAAAGAAAAAAAACATGGTGGTCTAAGAGTCTTGTTCATTGATTCAATGCTACTTAATGCGATGGTTCGCTGCTCATTTTTGCCGTTGGGTCATTCTCTCGGTGATATTTTTCGGTTCGATGCATTCTGATTGGTCGCTTTTTCAGACGATTCTGTTTCCTGGGCCTACCTTCGATTCTGTAATACTATGAAGCTCACCATCGCGTTGAACAACGTTGTCAGATTTATGGAAAGATCAGTATACATAGTTATTCAATTGTTTCATATGGGAAATCAATAAAACTGATCTAAGAATTTTTCTTTCTCTCGATCTCTTCTTGCATTTGAATGTTTTTTGTTTTTTTGTTTTTTTTTGTTTTTGTTTTGTTTTAATTATTTAGGAAAGGACTGCTCAAAGGTAGTCACGTGACATTCGGCCTCTCCCCTATCTTCTTCTAACACATGCATTCAAATGAGCGAAAAGAGAGAAGAACAAATTCTTGAATACCCCTATGATCAACAATGGCGGCTCGTGATCTGTCTATTTTCGTTTTTCTCCCATTTAAACCAATGCAAAAGTATCGATTTCTTGAAGGTTCAATGGGTCTGTAGCAAACTTTTGCTCCAGCAATAAAGAGGGTCTAACCTGGTGTAAAGTCATTTGAAAATATCGTTAAGGTCATCCAAAAGTTTCAAAATTACCGTCTAAACTCAATAAATGTGTTCAAACTAAATTCCAATGTGGCTATCGTGAAGCGAGTCACGAGAGAAGACTGTCATGTAATTTGCTTGTTTTAGGCTATGCGAAGAATGTTACTTCCCATACTATAGAAAGAGCAGTATAATTACGTAAAGATGGGGTGGGACTCTCTCATTCTGACTCATTATTGTGTAAAGGCAATATTTAAATTTGATTTTAAATGCATTTATTGAGTTTTTACGGCAACTTTGGACTTCTTGGTACTCTCATTGGTGTTTTCAGGTCATTTTACACTAGCCCAGTGGCGGCTCGTGCCATTTGGCAACATTGTTTGCCGTCCATTTGAATCTATGTGGAACAATCGATTGTTGATGAAGCAGCGCTTCACTATCGAATCGATTGTTTTACATAGAATCAAATGGAGGTAGAACCTTGTTGCCAAATCGCACGAGCCGCCACTGCACTAGCCTTGACCTTCTCTATTTCTATAGCAAAGATTTACTACAATCCCATTGAGCCCCGTGATAATCGATTGTTTTCTATTGTTTTTACTGATGATTCATCACAGTTTACTAGCCGCTATTGCGCAATGCACATTGATTGAAATCAGAATATTTTTTTCCTGATGTATGGCAACGATGGGCCGTAGAATTACATGCGGGGAGTGATCGAGCATGCACAGAAATTCGTCGATTGCCGACACTGTATCCATCCAAGCCATAAAAACGCAATGAGCTATCTCAGAGTTGTGATTCGATCAGTTTCGTTTAAAAATTACCCAATAATCTATCTATTTTGACGTTCGTTGCTTTTTTTTTTCTCTTTCTTTGAAGTCTATGCCCACCCACAGCACTTGTCCATTTATTTGACACGATATTGCATTCAACTTAAATGCGCTGTCGCATCTGAAAAGTGGGTTTACAGGCCCTTGACTTCAAACTTTAAACTGCGTCATCAAAACAACTTTTACACTCAGTTTTTTTTATCAAGTTTCCCCTTCAATGGGATGAAAAAGTTGGTGCTGAAATAAAGTGCCTGCCAACGCAATACTGCAAACATCTAAAGATCATCAATAGCAATACAAAATTAAACGATCAATTAGATATCCTTGAATATTTTTGAAAATTTGCTCTATAACTGTCAGAAATTGTTATCAGAATATTATACCTTTCTCAAGAGAGAAAAATGATGGATTTAATGCGGGCTTAAGAGCCCTATTGGGAATCGGAAATTTTCTTTCGCCCGAGTATACAGAAAACTCTAATACTTTTCAAAAAACAAGAAAAAAAAAACAAAAAACGGCATCATTAAACCCTTAGAGATTGGTACAAGAGTAGTTTGGTAAAAAAACGAGGCCAACAGAATCAAGTATAATCAAATTATAAATTTAGTAAAAAGTTCTGCAAAATTTACCATCAAAACGTAAAAGATTCATATCTTCAATCCCCTGTAGCAAAAGTTTGCAAGAGACCCATTTATCTGAACAAATCATTCTGCTTTGGACACTAAAATTAAATGGCAATAATTAATGCAAGAAACCGCCCATGTGAGAATGCGGCCCTTGACGGGGCAACGAATTTCTCAGCATTTCACGGGTGCACCGCACCCACAACCTTATTCATCAAAAGCGGAACAATGAAGAAGGTAAGTAACGGAAGGAAGGATTAAAACAAACAGTCGAAGAGAAGCGTTCAATACATGGTTATGGTCGTAGGCGAAGTCAATTATAATTATCAAACGGCGATGTGAGTTGTGCTGTTGTGACTATGCAAGTATGTAAGTGCGATTGTCACTTTTACTCATTGTCACACTCTCTCGGATAGCCACTCGACGTGTGTTTGTGTGGGTGTGTTGGTGTCACTCGCACACTCAAACACGCGCTCATTTGCGTCGGGTGCCCGTGTGTCTCCCGTTCCATGCCACCTAGTGGCGCACAGTGGAAGTGAACACTTTCATTTTTCTGGACATAGAACGACGAACGATTCTTTTTTTTTTTTGCGTTTTATTTGCATCGAAAAAAAATTCAGTATTGAATTTCTCTTGCAAAAATAATTTTATCTGCCTGTCTTTAAGCTATAAAATTAAGCGTTAAACCCATTTTTTACTTAAATTTTTACCCCATATATTAAAGAAACCGCTGCGATTTGGTTTTCGTTTTATGTTTTGTTTTGTTTTGTTTTTTTTTTTTCAGCAGCGACAGAAGACGTCGAAAAACTGCAATCATTTCTAATACTAGTTCACTAAGAAAATTATTCTTTTTAATCCAATCTGTATTTCGTTTATGTTAAAGAAACTGCACTGTGAAATATTGACTAAAAGGGGAATTCCTTTAACCCAAGGAAAGTGTCTGCTGCTACAAGTAAAATATTCCTTCTTGTGACAGTGATTCTCCTTCATGCAACAGAACTTTACTTCTGTCACAAGTAAACGTGTTTCCTTGTTTTTAAATAAGCGATTTCTCTCAGTGTATTAATATTTGAAGGGAGAGCGTGTGACTGTGTGAATGTGTCTTGCTGTGTTGCTGTGTTTCTGTATCTGTACCCGTTGCTGAAAGAAAAAGAATCGCAGTGTTTTTAGAATACCGTTTTTTCTACATTCTTTATGCTGTTGAAATAGTCTTGATTTTTCTTCAACAAACGATGTCCGGAAAATTCCTTAATTTGATTCACTGGGCGAAGTGACAAAATACGACGGCGCGATCGACGACCCGATCTGAACCAAGCGCTCGACAACCACTGAATGCTTTAAT
The DNA here is from genome assembly GCA_011764245.1 of Trialeurodes vaporariorum. Taxonomy (NCBI): domain Eukaryota; kingdom Metazoa; phylum Arthropoda; class Insecta; order Hemiptera; family Aleyrodidae; genus Trialeurodes; species Trialeurodes vaporariorum. Next base: position 77,672,429 of record VMOF01000111.1, on the reverse strand, counting down.
TGCTGAATAATTGCTCGCGATATTAGAGGATATATCGCAATTGCTTGCCCCTCCCCCTCCCCCCCTCCCCTCCCATCTCCCGGTGCTCCCGCGCTGTTCTTCCGTAAACGCCTGACAGATTCTGTCAAACGGTTTCTCTGGGCGGCCAAGAGGTTGGCTTCGCCGTCAATCCTTGATGAACACATAGAGGCGGACACCACTAGCTCATCAAGCCATTGATGATGGCTCTATTAATAACCGCACCATTCATTTTTCAATGGAGTGATTGATGTCTAATGTTGTTGGATGTTGGTTTTCTTATTTTTAACCCTTTGCAGTCTTCCATAATACTCAGGGCTGGGCGTCTCATAGGCGGGCTGTGACCAAAAAAAAGTGGGGGGCTGAAAAGTGATGACCTTTTTTTTTTTTTGCTTCTCAAGTCTCCAGTGCTAACTTTTCCCCGATTATTAGCCCCTCTGCCCAAAAAAGTGGGGGGAAGGGGGCTATAGCCCCCCTAGCCCCTGATACGGTCCGTCTATGGGGCGTCTAATATCATAGCTTTCCCATCCCTGAAAAAAAAAAAAAAACCAAATCGGAATCGGTTCTTTGGGCAATATCTTACAGGAAATGGGGCTATCTTTTACTCTTTCATGAGATCCACACTCCGCAGCTCTGGAATAGATTCGGTCAGATTTTTAGGTCAAAAACACTACAGTGCGTTGTGCAAAATGTACCTCTCTCGTCATTTGCAAGATTCGTGACGCCATACTCTTTAAAAACAAAAAACAAAAACAATCTGTCGATTTACTTGTTTCGATTTTTATACTTGCTGTATATTAATTTAGGTCTCAAGGTATTTTTCATTTGCATCAGATTTTCGTTGGCTACAACTTCATTTTTATATGCCATTCGAAAAATTGAAATTTCTACAAAAGGGCATAAAACAAATAATGGGCTTTAGGAAAATTGTACCTCAAGTTATTGTACATAACCAAACTTACACCTAAAAAAATTCCCGATTGCCAGAACGGAAATTTTGTCAACTACTTTACTAAACCTGAATTCTAGTATATGTAAACGGAATTCCTGTTTTAACCGGAATTCCAACAGTTTTGACCGAAATGTCTGTAAATTCAACCGAGATTCCGGCTGTAATTCTCGTTACGGTGACTATAGACGTTTTGTTGGACACAAAATTGTTGGACATTTAAGTCTGGCCGATTTTGTATTGGATTTTCAAAAGTGAACATATGGTTCGTGAGCTCACCCGCGTTGCGCTATCATTGGGAACCTTTCAACCTATGTTGAAATATTTGTCGGAAGGGGGGATACACATACTTTCCATTAAATCACACGGGAAAGTATTTGTATTTCGCCAATCTGGCATCATACGCTGTTGCCAACCACTTCCACTGTCACCGAACTCTCAATTAGACAATTAGACATGCGCGCTCTTCAAACCACTCAATGCTCATTGTGCATCGAGCTTGCAAATTGCATAGTCTAATCATATGCATGTTGCATGTTGCAATGACCCAAGCAAGAGCGATTCAAACGCATGAGCTGAGGTATGCAAGCTGTCTACTTTCTTTCAACGACTGTCAAAAGAGAAATTAGCAGTGGTCATAGCTCGCTCGACGAACGAAACGAATCCCTAAACAAAATGAACGACCAGTCGTTAATACATGTTTTGACGTATGTTTTTGCTGTTGTTTTTTGCTGGTTTTTTTTTCTCTTTTTTTTTCGGCCTCCCTTCTCCACCTCAACAGTTATGCGCCTCTCACCGCTTGTCTCCGGCGTCAATGAGTTATGCAAGGGCGCAAGGTGATTGTGATGAGAGGTGAGTCTGACATAAGAAGGATGCCATAGGTAAATATTGGGTCACCCCGCGCCTGCCTCGTTTTTGGGCCATCCAGCAGACTTAACTGCAGACGAAGGCCGTCAAGTCAGCTGCGCCGCGGCTGTGGTGGCCCCAGGCGAGAGATGATTCAAACGTGTCGCGCGGCCCGCGGTTCACAGTATGCCCCATAAGTCCATACCAAGCCCAAGTCGAAAAACCCGTACCTCATTTCGATAGGCAACAGGCCTGCTTGTCTCTTGTTGCTCGGCAGAATCGTCCATTGATTCATTATGAGAAATTCTGCGAGCCAGAAGTCAAGGATCAGACCTGTTGTTTGTCAAAATGAGGTCTACATGGTTTTCAACTTTGGTAAGGAGGACTTCTTGGACGTACAGTGTCTCTTTTTCTTACAGAACCCTCGGCTGTTGGATGCTGGCTGATTGTTGACTCATGTTGGACGTTTTGTAGTGGTACTTCAGAGTCATGCTCAATACTTCACCTCTCCGGGCTGTGCGCATAGGTCAAGGATGTTCTTCTTGAGTTTGATTGCCACTTTTTCCCCCTTTCTCATTGCATTACTCTGTACAGAAATTAGTTCAAAGAGAAAGAGGGGGGGAGTGAAAAAAATTGAGCGTATATAGCTGTAACTGTTTGATGGAATGGAGCCAGCAAACTGTGATTCTTTCAAAGAGTAAACAAGAGTCGCGATGGGTCTGCTGTAAACTTTTGCTGCAGTAATAAAAAGAAGCAACTTCAATTCGAAAACACTCGGAAATAACGTTGAGAGAATAGGAAAGCTTAAAAATTGACCCACAAACTCGATACATGTATGCGTTTAAATAAAAGTCCGCAAGATGGCTGCGTGGTTTAGCGGCTCACTGGCGCAACCAGGATCTCTTCCATCTCTCTCATTTCTCATTTGAATGCATAAGTAGGAAAATAACAGAAAGAGGGGGTTTTATCCCCTCGTCCATCCGTGTCTAACATACGCTTCTTAATGGAGAAAAGAGAGAGACGAAGAAACTCTCGTTGCGCTACTATAGTGGCGTACTCTGCGTGCGCTATGGGAAAAGTTCGACGGTTCATTTTGACAAGAAACATTTTGCAGACTGATTATGAACAATCGTATCGTAATGCCACCGAGTCGATGACCGAGTATGTGTTATTCTTATGGGTGGTGTCATTACGATAGGTTTCATTCCGATAGAAACCCTCCCATCTCTGCGGAAATTCTTCGATAGCTCAGGAGTCATCGGCGAATTTCCGCATAGATGGGAGGGTTTCTATCAGAATAGCTCCCATCTCTGCGGAAATTCTTCGATAGCTCAGGAGTCATCGGCGAATTTCCGCATAGATGGGAGGGTTTCTATCAGAATAGCTCCCATAAGATAACACGAACTCGATCATCTATTCGATAGCATTACGATACAATTGTTCATAATTAGCCTGCAGCATTGGCAGCAGATAGCCCTATTTATTATTTATGCACGTTCTAATAGTTTGATCAAGAGGGCAATAATTACTAGACCTGAAAGCACGCCACACTTGAATCAGATATGACAGAACGGGGAAACGTCTACCTCAGTTTTTCCAAAAAAATTGTGGTTTTTTCCCACTGTTTTTAGGTATGAAACCTATACTGAATATAAAATGAACTTTTAGAAAATGAAGATTATAAATCTCAAAATAAAAACTCTGTTTAACGCCATCTTTCGAGACTAGTTTCACTCGAGCAAAAAAATAAAACGGGAGGCTCAAGTTTGAAAATGTTGCTTTTTTCAGAAGAATGAGTATCTGCCTTTTCCAGACTCGAGTGCTTTCAATGTTACCGTAATTTAACGAAAATAGGCATAAATTAAGAACTTAAAACCGCCCGGCCGCTTTTTATGACTTTCTTGACCCATTAATACCAAAACTTTCGGTAGGAAGCAAATAATGCCATTAGTATGCAGCGTAAATGATGCAATGTGCGGCATTAACGTCGTTGTCTCAACTGCTTTATTAGCCAATAAAAATTTCGCGCGAATTTTAGTGAATCTTTCATCCTCGCACCCTCGACTTGTTTTGCATCCTCCTCGGCATCTCTTGATCTCCAACTGAGAGAATTCTTTTTTTAATCCAATGTGTATTTCGTTTGTGTTAAAGAACTGCACAGTGAAATATTGACTAACGGAGGAATTCCTTTAACCCAAGGAAAATGTCTGCAGCTACAAGTAAAAGATTCCTTGTCGTGATAGTGATTCTCCTTCATGCTATCAGAACTTTACTTCGCGCAAGAAAAACTGTCACAAGTAAATGTGTTTCCTTGTTTTTAAAGAAATGATTTCTCTTAGAGCAACTATAATATTTGCAAAATTTCTCAAAATTTTGGATCCTTCCTCGCAAGAGCTCAAATCATTTTCTTCCACTCCTTTTATTGCTGCCTCTCTTTGAAAAATCGAGAAGTTATCTAAAACAGATTCAGAAGCGCTATGGAACAAGCTTAATCCAAGTGACTAATTCATGCGTGGAAGATGTAGTTAAACAAATAGACCTATTTCAGTAATATTTTACAGTATTGACATACATTTGTTTGTACCTACTTCGTGAGCACAGTAGTGAGCCAGGTACATGAACTGATACCTATACATCGAAGTGCGTGCAAAAGAGACAACCTTTTGAAATTTAAGGTTTTAAAATTGGTTTAACTGGTAACGGTAACGCAGTCGTTTAAATTAATAATATTGTCAATTCTGTTTTACGATGAATTTATAATTGACAAAATTTTGAAATTTTATCACTACATGCGACAGAGCTAATAATGTGGTTAAAATTACAATTGCATGTTTCTTTAAAAAGATTCAAACAATTTTTTTTTTCTATTTATACTTAGGTATACCTTTAATTATTATAATTCAAAATAGTTGACATATGTTGTCGGGTTTTGTGTTCAACTACTTACACATGCATGTATGCTCAATGCATATTCTCTTGTATTCACTCGAGTTAAATCCTTTGAAAAACGCAAACCCTCCATAAAGCTGTCGATCGTACGGCGAGCTCTGTACTAACAATAATTACCTATTTATACATTCTAAAGACGAATTTGACTGTTTGCCTGAAAACTTGATTTCCCATGCTCAAATGACCAGTCAAATAGCCACCAGACACGATTTTTAAGGGTTTTTATTTCTTTGCCTATGTGCCTATTGTCATTTGCTCAAACGCTTGTGTAGTGTACCAGACATGCCTTTTTTTTGCCCGCGACATGAATGTCGGAAACTTCGAATTATCCTTTTATGATAGCGGGCAGGCCGAACTTGTGCTGCTTGTAGTTCTAACATTTAATTGCAGGCCCACCTCCGACTAAAAATTGGAATATTACAAGCGGCTTTACACGGCGGGCCTGTCCTTTGTTCAATATTCAATGATAGTGAAATAAAGAAGCCCGAAAACATCCACTTTCCACAGCGATCCATCATTTTGCGAGCTTTGTTGAACGGTGAAATCTGACGGATTGACGCACTTTTTGCGAGAGTCTATTTTATTATCTTCCCTTTTTTTTGCTCTGTGTAGCGGCCACGGGCTCATAAACCTTACTGAAATGTCGACCGAATGATAATTAAAATTCACACACTTCCGGTCTTTTCTCCTCTCCATTTTTGCAAGCAATTGTGAAGCAGTGCTGCAGTTTCCGGCGTATTAAGTTCAATTAAAAAGCTGGTCTGTTGTGAAAGTGAACGTACTCTTAATACTTGGTGCCCTCGGTGGGCACTAACCTCCTCATCATGAACAACGGCATCGCGTGCATTTTGGCAACGTTGCATGTCGTCCATTTAAATCCAAGACCAAGATCGAACTATTGGGTGGTAGGCTAATTCTACCTTTTATATTGGTTTAAATACGCAAAATACAACGTTGCAAGCCGAATGCGTGCTTAGCCACTAATTAAAAATGCTGACATCCGATAGTGAGTGTCCACTGGCCCAATCAGTCATTTAATTGTTTCGATGGGTGTCGATTCAGAGTGCTAGTGGCAGATCCAGGCGTGGCACGGGGGCACGCGCCGGGTCGTACCTCCTCCTGAAACTTCGCAAATGTTGCCTTTTTTCAAGAGGAAATAGCCCAAAATTGCTTCCTGGGAAGCTTCAAATTTCATCGGCGTGCCCGGGAAAATTTTATGGATCCGCCACTGCAGAGTGCTCATGATTATCTTTCAAGTTGCTTTTCAAACTGTTGTATCCCAATTATTAAGGAACAAATTGACATGAAATTGTGACCACTGTAATTTTACTGCATCTTACGAGTGGATTTGGGAAAAAAAGATTTCAATTGGTATAATTTACAATCCGCACGGCCGAAAATGGACACAGCTAGGCAATTTTAGTAAGCTTTATCAGTCGTGTGGTCTAAATTGGGACCGGATTCTATGGTAAAAAAAACTGCAGGCTCGTGTTACAACGCCATTACGGTCGAGCTTTTAAAAGCTTTCATCAAGTTGACGAAGGGATTTCGGAAGTTTTTATTGTCACTTTCATTATCTTTGCTGATTTTTATATTTTCATTTGTAGCTAAAGTTTGCGCAACCCCCCCCCCCCCCCCCCATTAGAATGACGATGAGCGACAGACTGCAGATTCATCGCAACTAGTTGATGAATGTTTTAACGGTGACGGTGATTGCACCTGTGCTGCCAGATTTACGGTTAAATAAAGTATATTTTACATTGATTCTGATGGGATATATACGTATACGGCTTAAAACCATATAATCGCGGCAACATCGGATAGCACTGTCGCCGTTTTTGTTCTCCGCGTTTTGAATTTAATTAAAACTCTCGAGCAGACGTGAAAATGACTTATATATATGTCATCCAGCTATTTATTTTCTTTCGTTGTGGTTTTTCCAGTCGTCCGAAAGTATCAGCTCTTTCAGTAGTTGCGCTGAAGATGCATTAAGTCACACCCTCACCTTGTTTTGTCGGTTTTTTGATCATGCTTTTAGCGTTATAGCTGCTTAAAGCTCAAATTGTGGAGGAGGCGAAGGTTTTAGGTTAGGTTTGTAAGGATTTTAGACACCTGGGGCGAAGGTTCCCCCTCCCTTCGGAAAGGTTGACAAATGAAGTTCTCGGGAGCCCATTTTTTGTCATCCGTGCGAATAACAAAAAAATAAAATTTAATTTTTTCAAACTGAGTACGCAAGTCACCTGTAAGACTATATAAACACTGCGGGGTTCCAGCTAAAATATTAGGTACACGAGTACGAATCCAAGAAACCATCTTACTCAAGGGTGACTCTTTTCCACTCGGAGTGGCACCCTTCTGTTTCAGGGTGGAACCATCTTTCTCTCGACTGTGCCTCAGGTAGGGTGGGATTCCATTTATAGGGTGGCAATTTTCCTGCTCCATTGTGACACCATTTAGCCAGGCTGATCTTATTATAATTTTCCTCCCCTACCCACTCTCGTCCTTTACATTACTTCATTAGTTCTTTATGATTCCAGACATTATGGGAGGGGGGGATGTGATGGCTTACAAAATTATTTGAAACCGACGGTTTCGATGTCGGGAACCATCAATGTATGATTCGGATGTAGCGATGTATTGATCTTATATACGCCCAAATCTATTCGCACGCACGATACTTAAAATCTACTCAGTATTCACGCATGCTATCTAGAATTTTTTAAGGTCGATATTTATCGAAGTTTCGTTTGATTTATCGGGCCTTATTCTTTACGATTTGTTGTTCTTTTTCTCTTTTCCGGTTCTCTAACTTGGCTCTTTTCATTCTTTTACTCTTCTCCAGTTCTCCAACTTAGCTTTTGAAAGTCATCATTGCAACTCTGATGAGTTTGAAAAGTTTATAATTTACTTTGTGAAGTTTTGTTGGTTCTAATTTTGTCATGTTTTCTGCTTTGCTTGTTGCAGCCAGAGGAAAATCGGGCGCTGAGACTGAAAGACAGCGCCAGTCTAGGACTTTTAGGCGTCGATCCATCGGCAACGTTGGAGGAGTTTAACGAAGTATCGGCATCGACGTCTCCTCAAATTCTGCCCCAGTCCAGCAGCGTAGACTCCCGGCTATCGTGGGCCTATTTCGACGAGAAAGGCTACGTGGCCGGAGGTAGCTTAAAACCGGGCGAAGACCCGTATTCTAGGAACAAATTTAATCAGGAAGCCAGTGATCGACTTCCGAGCAACAGAAACATTCCTGATACCAGGACTGAAATGTAAGCATCATTTCCTCTTTCAACGGATTTTCTTAGCCCGCAAAGACTTGCGAGATCACGGCCCACGGGCCCCAGACAATAAAGCATAAATTGGACCCGTACAGTCGTACACTGATTACTGTACCTAGAATGGGGCTCTTGCAAACTTTTGCCATGAGCAAATCAATATTTCAATCTGATGTAATAACCAGCGAAAATCAGGAAAATCACACCGAAAAGTCAAACATTCAGTAATGAACACAGCACAAAACTGCTATCGCAGTCCTTTGTCCTGGCGGTTCAATGGAATTATCATGGGAGATTCCTGTCTAATTTATCTTACAGAAACATACATGTGTCTACAGAAACATATGAGATATGTCTCAATTCAGATAGGAATCCCCCATGATACCTGAGTCTCTCCGCCACTAAGCCCAATTCTGAGAGTAAATTTCGTGATTTTTAAGTGTACTCGTCGTCATTTTTACAGGTTTTTATGCTAGAATCAACTATTCAATTCCCCGTAGCAAAAGTTTGCAAGAGCTCCATTCTGTTCAATACTTTCCTAACCGCGGAATTCATGTTAAATGTACAGGAATTTTGGTTACTTTTACCGGAATTCTGGTCACGAAATGTATAAAACAGAATTCTTGTCACGATAACCGAAAAATTTTCTCTGTGTTGGAAGCATTTGAGTCGAGGTTTTTAAATATTTTCCATCATATGCTTCTTGAATTCTCAACTAATTGTGATCTTTTTCTGGTTAGAAAAATTCATGATAAAATGGGGCAGTTGCAAGGGTCTGAAATGTTGTGTTTTTTTATAAAGGAAATAAAAGTAAACTTGATGAGCTGATAGAATAAAGATGCCTTTGGTTTCCAATTCTAATTAAGTCTTGTTCCGGAATGGAGATTTTAGCCCAGAATACATAGTTTTAAACGGGAATTCCACGTAGTGACGTCAATACGCACACGGTTTTTTACAACTTTACACATGTGTATCTTCAAAACCGGGACACTTTGGAAAAAACCAATGGGACCATGGTTCCCTGCTCATCAATTACTTAAATTTTCTTTCTAAAAAAAACGCAAAATTTCAAACCCTTGTAATTGCCCCCATTTCGGCGATCTATCTGACTTAGGTCTTGTGCTTTGCTTCCCAAACAGCGTGTTGTGTGCAGATTGTAAATTGAGGGCTGTTACGCTTATTTTTACGAAGTGCGGTACATATCTGGAATCTAGGTAATCTTTGATTTCATCGAAGGAATGGAATCATGTTATTAATAGCTGTAAAGAAAATTTGAACAATTTTTTCAGCAATCTTTTATTCTTTTGTTTGTTTTCGTACTTATTTGTTTTTTGTTTTTTTGTTTTTCATTCTAATCTTTTGGTTCATAGGTGCCAAAAAAGAAAATGGAGACAGGATTTACCGGCGACCAGTGTCATAATTACTTTCCACAATGAAGCCCGCTCAACTTTATTACGCACTGTTGTCAGGTAATACATTTTTATTTGGTTTTTGATCTTCACTCGTTGACTGTTCGCGACAAATTCTTGATTTTAACCCTCTGGGGACCAGGTTAGTTCAAAAGAGCACCGCACTCTTCCGAATATATAAAAGGAAGGTAGTTAACTGTTCGTACTCAGTGGAGTTGGAATTGCCTATGTAACGTATTGAAGGCGCCCGGAGAGACCTTATCTCGTGAGTGTTTTCATCGATACTTGCGTTTATCCGGAATGAAGACTAAAATAATGGGTAATAGATTGGAGAAAAGCGACTATACTCGGGCTTGGCCCATAAGGGGTTAATGTACCCTAATCTTCATGCGATACAATCTTTAAGGTTACAAGACACTTTGTCCGATTTATTCCCGTTCTTTGCACTTTTAGTTCAAACTTCAAGGTCCACGCATAATGTTGTTCATTTTGTTTAGACCTAGAATTTATCGTCCACTGCACACCAGTATCCAAAATTAATTTTTTCCAATATAAAGTTTTTTGTCACCATGTAAGAACAGGCTACCGATCATTTTATGAAGGCTAGTTAAAAGCATTCGACTTTTGTCATGAATACCGGAGACGTTCCTTTGATTAGTTTGCCATGTTCACCTCATTTCTAGCCAGCAAATAACTCAAACGCCATTAATGGCCTTTTTTGACGAAAAAGAAGGTGGGGAGGAAGGGAGAGGGAGAGAGAGATTGCAATTTTATTCAACAATAACAAGAGTAAATAAATATCAATTAATAAAGAAAGCATAAATAGATATTAACAATGTTTGATAGTGGCCAAGAGGCGAAATTAAGACTATGAAGTCTTCTCTTCCATTCCGCCCCTTGGCAGAGAGAGAGGGGGGGGGGGAGAGAGAGAGATTTTATTAAACAATAACTAAAGTAAATATCAATTAATTAAGAATTAATCAATTAATAAAGAAAACAATAAATTGATAATAACAAAGTTTGATAGTGTCCAAGCGGCGAAATTACGACTATGGAGTCTTCTCTTCCATTCCGCCCCTTGGCAGAGAGAGAGGGGGGAGAGATAGAAAGGGAGTGAGAGAAAAAGAGGTAGAGTGGAGGGAGGGAGGGAGAGAAAAAGAGAGGAGAGAGAGAGAGAGAGAGAGAGAGAGAGAGAGAGAGAGAGAGAGAGAGAGAGAGAGAGAGAGAGAGAGAGAGAGAGAAAGAGCTATACGAGTACAAAAATACTGTCAAACTTATTGGCCAAAAGTACTCGTAAATCATTTTCTTTGAGTCTTGCAAATGGAAACCGATTTCAATCACAGTGAATCGCGAACTTGTTTACGGGACCCAAGAATAGAGATGTATGTGTTTTCTGATCCTCGCGCCTGTTGTGATGAAAGCAATAAATTATTTAGGAGGAATTTTACGGTCGTTCTAGTGTCGCATCTTTTTATCGTCCTTTATATCCCTTTGATCCGTTTTCACGCTCTCAAATCCTTAACACCGTGAAAAGTTTGCATTGTTTTTACACTTATAATTGCCGCTTCGGTCCTTTCTATTGTTTCCTTTTGTCTCGCGACTTAATGGGCACTTTCGTTATTTTCTTCTCTCATCTAGCACTCGAAAATTCTCCCCCTCCTACCCTCACGCTCATGTATGTGAAGCATGAAGACCGTCAAACATCCTCTGGCTGTCTTTTCATTTGCGATCCGTTGTAGGTATACGGTACAGAGTTGTCAGATCGTTGGTAAAAATGAAGCATTTTATTGGTATTCAATGCTTGTAAAAGTCCGAATCTTTTTTTTAAGGGGTCTCTCCACTTGCGAATTTAAAAGCGCGAATTGACTGCTTGAGCCAATGGGCTTCTTTGTTGTCGATACATCGGACTCAACCTATCGACTTCAAGGCAGCTCATTGACTCAATCAGTGTATTCGCGCTTTTAAATTCGCTGGTGGAAAGACCCCTTTATAGTTGCTAGCGACTGGAAAAAAAGCATATTAAGCAGACACATACACACATACTATGCCTAAGATGCCGAAAGATCGAATTTTCATCATCGAGTATCGTTCTGTGAAAAAATGCATTTTTTTTATAGTAATGCATGCCTGTCTGAAAGTTTGAATCTTTTTTAAGTTGTTCTCGAATGAAAACGAAGCTGTCGGTATTTGATGCCTGCAAATGTATCGAATATTTTTCGAGTTGTCGATTCTAGAATGAAAATACAGCACATCGGTATTCGGTACCAGCAAAAGAATCGCATCATTTTCGAGTAGCTGAATTGCGCATTGAAAAGAAGCGTTTTTACCAAGACATTCGATGGCTAAAAGTAGATCTGCCGGTCTTTTTTGAGTCGTTGCGGGTTGCGAATGAAAATGAAGCATCCTATTAGTGTATAATGCCTGCAGAATTATCGAATCTTTTTCGAGTTGATGCGTTGATGGCTCTCGTATATGCAAAAATAAAGCATATTGATGTATATTCGATGCCAGCAAATATATCGAATGATTCTCGAGCTGTCGGATCGGGAATTAAAATTAAAAAGAGTATCTAATTAGTATTAAACGCATGAAAAAGTATCGACTATTATCCAAGTTGCCATAGATCGCGAATAAAAAAAAAATCGTATTTTTAGTACCCGATGCTTGTGGAAGTGTTAATCGAATATTTTCCAAGTTGAGGGTTCTCAAATGAAACTGAAGTATCTAACTAGTATTCAATGCCTGCGTGAAAAAGATCGAATATTCTCCACATTTCTGTCTTTCGAATGAAAATTAAGTTTCTTAATATATTCGATGCCTGTAAAAGTACCGAATCTTTTCCGAGTTGCTGGATCGTGAAAGAAAATAAAGTATCTATCTTGGTATTTGATGCCTGCAAAAGTATCGAACCTTTTTCGATTCATTGAATAACATCCTCCATTACAATGCTTACGAGGGAATCTGGTGTATTTTTTTTTTTTTTTAAATATGACAACCTTGCGTCTGCACGTAAGCATTCGTGAAGGTGCGATGTGCCGCTGCTCGATAACTTGTGATTCAAGTAGCAATTATCATGCCTACGCTTTGCCCAGTGCACAGCGCGTTCCGTTGTCCTCCCTTCTCCCACCCCCTCCCTTTGGGCTCCCTCCTCCTCCTCCCTCCCTCCCACTCATTTTCTTCCTCTTCTTTTTTAATCGAGTTGTCACATGTCGATGGATTGTCCTGTCACAAGAATGATTTAGTTTCTCCCTTGTGATTCCGCAATTTTTCTTTTCCCCGATTACTTTTATCTTTCTTTTGTTTTTCCTGTCTGCAAAAAAAAAAAAAATGTTTCACCCGTATCAATGCAGCCCCCATAAATTAAACTGCTGCTAGATCCAAGAACATAAGGATCAAAAACTACTAAAAGTCAGGAACGCGGAGACTGTAGGTCGGCAAATCCCCCCCCCCCCACTCCAAATAATTCTCACATTTTTTTATGATCACGTTCGGCATCATTTTTACTCTTATCTTCTTCGGACCATCAAGGTCGTCCTTACACGGAAAAAAAAGACTGGTAGAGTAGACCATCTGCATAGCTGATTTTGGCGTCTGCCAGGAAGTACGGTAAATTTCACCATAATATGCGGTAAATGCAACGTCTCTTGTGGTAACTTAAGTTAACATGTCGGTACATTTTACCGTAATATAGTGAAATTTACCATACATGCTAGGAGACTCCAAAATCAGCTATGCAGATGGTAAATCCGACAAGTATTTTTTTTCCCCGTGTACCCTATACACATCTATCTTGGAGAAATACCCTCCTATGTTTTCTTCCTTTCCAAAATACCTCTTGTGGGTCCTTATCATGTTACAGTTGAAATACTTCAGCCCCCCCCCCTTCCCACCAACTTCGTTACTTTTGATTTTGGTGGCGCGGCGCGGGCGCACTGTGAGTCGGTTTGGGGTATTAAAATCTGGATCTAAAGCACACCAATGACGTGATTTTCCTTTCAACGGTTGTCTGGATAAGCCCTTATATCAAGACCCGATTGGGTTAAAAGCTGTCTCATTGCCTACTCTTCTGGTTCAACAGCTTTTAATGCCCTTTTAACCCCTTTTGGGCCAAGCCCGAGTGGCGAGTATACTTGTTCTTCTCTTCTGGTCTGTTTCACGTATTGATTCAGTCTTCATTCCAGATAAACGCTAGATGAAAACACTGCAAGATAAGGTTTCTTCGAAGCTCCTTCAATTCGTCGTATAGGCAATTCCAATTCCACCGAGTACGAACAGTTAACTACCTTCCCTTTATGAATGGAGGAGTGGTGTTCTCTAGAACTAACCTGGTCCGTAAAGGGTTAATGATGTACATAAGATACACACTTATCACTTTTTTTCCCTCAAAATTTTGGACTCTCTCTCCCCTTTAGGCGCCCCGTAGGGGCCCGCTGATGTTTTTCTTTTCATGGAGCCAACAAAGTTTGTTTTGAAGGTTGAGTTCCCAAAGTTTCATCCTTTTCTCTTCATTCCTTTAATAATTATTAATTTTGTCTAGCTATAGCAATACGTTGAGACACTTGGCTGTTGCGCCGATCCCCTGCGCAGAGCTCGCGGCTGCACGGGGGCTGAATGATGCAATATCTACGTTAGCCAATGAAAAACGTTTATTTCATCCTCGAACTTTCAGTCGCTTTTTCTCCGCGAAAAATTCACTTGTGAGCTGTTTTATGGGTTCCACCGTTTTTCTCGTGGAAAAATCATCGGGATTATCAGGGAATATCGTTAATCCCAGGATCAGTCAAGTGCCCTTTTTGAGCTGAACCTATGTACTGGTGTTGCAACATTAATTTTAAGTAAGAAAAGACTCAGTTTTAATGTTTTGATTTTCATTATTTTTAATTAATTTTGTTTCAGTGTCCTGAACCGTACTCCAGAACATTTGATCAAAGAAATTATTCTAGTCGATGATTTCAGCGATTTCGGTAAGTTTCCTGACACAATTTTTCTGAATATTTCAAGAAGCAAAATTCTCTATTATGTTCTCTTCGAAAAAAATATTGATATGTATTTTTCAACTTTTTGCCTGCCTCTCTGTTATAATTGCAAACTTCATTTAGAAGTTTTAAAGTTCTTACAAAATTTTCTCAGGTCTGGGCAGTTTTTAAAATCGCAAAGATTTCTCAGTTTTTATTTTTTACCACTGATTGTAAGTTATTGTTGTACAATCTAAGCACGCAATGCCTTTTTTTTTTGCAGGAAAAAATTAATTAATTTGTATTTTTTTCTGTGACAAATCTTTTCAGTTTCTTCAATGTTTTTTTTTTGTGTAAAGGTTTTCAGTGGATGAATGTGACTTCACTTCCTTTCAATGTTTCAATCATGCTATTATTTTATTTTGTTGCTAAAAATAGTTAAGTTTATTTTGACCAGATTTGGTGAATGTGTTCGTAATGTGCCTCTGTTTGTCTTTTCCAGCCTCCGATGGAGAAGAACTCGCTAAAATTCAGAAAATTAAAGTTCTCAGAAATGAGAAAAGAGAAGGTATTTTATTTTGATTTCTTTTCTTTTCTTCTTTCTTTTTTTATCCATTATCTTACGCAATACCGCTGCTTCATAAAGTAACTGAAAGAAGTTCGTAGGATTTCAAATTTTGGAATATTGCATTGCAATGATTATTGCGGTTAAAATAATGGCTGTTTAGTTATTGATGAACTTGAGGTCAATCGTTCATCAATTAATAATTTGAAGTTTTCTTTCTCAATTGCTACTGAGCTGCATTAGGCTTAAAGAACTTCAACGGAGAAAACCCCATATTTTTCTACCCTCCCAACATTTCTACAAAATTACTGTCTTCAAAAGCATTGCAGTGACTTTTTCTCTTCCTCATGTCTGCATGTCTATTCTCAAGTACCTAAAATTTGTGATGATTCTTGCAGGTTTGATGCGGTCACGAGTCAGAGGTGCTGATGCAGCCTCGGCGTCTATTTTAACGTTCCTTGACAGTCATATCGAGTGCAATACTAACTGGCTTGAACCGCTCATAGAGCGAATAGTTGAAGATAAGACACGAGTAGTCTGCCCAATAATTGATGTGATAAGCTTAGATTCATTCCAATACATCGGTGCTTCGGCCGACTTGAGGGGTGGTTTTGACTGGAACCTAGTTTTCAAATGGGAGTATCTCTCTCAAGTAAGTACAAATAAAAAAATTGTTTAGTTCATTTCTAATTATTTTACCTATCTCACTTACAAGGGGAGGTCGCGGACTTGTCACCCTAAAGAGCTCCCAACGCAATAACTTGAAACCGAATCTTTGAAATAAAATCATGTTGGTGCAAAAGCCTTTTGATTCAGTAGTTGAATGATAAATCGTAACTAATTTCAGTATTCCTACAGTTTTCTACCAAGGAGAGCATAAAATTCAGATCAGACCACGGCTCCGGCTCCCAATCCCTGATCTCAGCAGCGAGCGTGGCCTTACAGTAAAGTGTTTGACTTCCATGCGTTGAACCCAGGTTCAAACCCCACTGGTGCCATTTACTTTTTGCTCTCCTTCCTCTTTTTTTTCAAAAGATATGAACAATACCATTGCAAAACCTCTCACTGAATATCGAATCGCAGTAATAAGAAATGAATAGAAAGCAAGGGGAAAATGTAAAAATTTAATTTAATTTCTTTTGTATTAAAAACGTTTATATTTTTCTCATCGGGAGTCAAAATTTGGGGTATATTTCGGCAATAGTGACGTAAATTTCTTTGTATGGAGGAAAAAAAGAAGACACTGAGTTTCTGAACGAGCGATAGAAACCATCGATAAAGACGTAACGGTGAAAGAAAAATACTTGTTGATTGACAAGTCCGTCTTCAATCTGTTTCTACCGTTCGTTCAGAAACTCGGTCTCATCTTTAGGACTGTGATTTAGGACCGATTCATTAACTGATTAAAATTTTCATGTTCATCAGGCAGAACGTGAACAAAGGAGGCGAGACCCCACTGCACCCATCAGGACTCCAATGATTGCTGGAGGTCTGTTCTCTATATCTAAAGCATATTTCGAAAAACTTGGGAAATATGACATGGCAATGGATGTCTGGGGAGGAGAAAATTTAGGTACGTTGCCTTTGCAAATTTTGAAAAATTGAACAAATACCTATGTATTTTTAATCATTAGGCATTTACCTAAAAATTATTAACACTTAAAATTGACAGCAGTAATCAGTGCTTTTTTTCCAAAAGTATCAGATACTTGCCTCTCAAAATGGATCTCAGTCATCTTTGAAAATGAAGCTTTTTCTAGTCTTGACTTGATCTGATGCTTTGTCATGGATGGATCCTTCTATTTTAAGGATACACCGGTTTTAGGCAAATACTCGATTTTGTTATTTGTGCTTAAGCTTACTTGACTTGATTTAAGGAAGTGTGTGTTTTTTCATGACTGATTTGTCCTCCTATTAAAAAGGTAATTTTTTAAGTTTCAAAAACTAGCTGCTCTATCTGAACCATTTTTGAGTCGGCTAACTCAAATAGAATTTTACTATGAATTTTTTTCTTAAAAACTTTGCCTGATAAAATTGTCTTGCATTTTAGTGAGCCCTTTTATGGTTAAGTTGGACCAATCAGGATATAATAATGAGTTTCAGTCTTTCCATTGCAATCTGTTTTTGTACCAACCTACAAACTATCCTGGACGGAGAGGATGAGTCATTCACAGTGGGCAATTGGTACTCTGATTTCTCGAATGACCTCCACTGGTCGCCTGCAACCACGTGACTTTATTGGCGGAGCCCACAATATATTCGCGGTTTGCGTTTGCAAAATCTTTGTGGAAATAAAAAAAAGGCTTACGTTATTTATTTTGAGTAACACATTACTTTTTTTTCCCTTTTGAAATTGCTCAAATTGTTTGCTTTACCTTTGCAGAAATTTCATTTCGCGTCTGGCAGTGCGGTGGAAGCCTGGAAATTGTGCCATGTTCTCGAGTAGGTCATGTCTTCCGTAAACGTCATCCTT
Organism: Trialeurodes vaporariorum; assembly: GCA_011764245.1. Lineage (NCBI taxonomy): Eukaryota > Metazoa > Arthropoda > Insecta > Hemiptera > Aleyrodidae > Trialeurodes > Trialeurodes vaporariorum. Next base: position 77,654,996 of record VMOF01000111.1, on the reverse strand, counting down.
ACAGTTTTCCTGGTGGTAGTGGCAATGTTTTTGCAAAAAACACTCGCCGAGCTGCAGAAGTGTGGATGGATGGTTACAAGCAATTTTACTACGCTGCTGTTCCATTGGCAAGATCAGTCGATTTTGGAGAGTAAGTTTGCATCATCTTCATAAAATAATTTGCATTTCTCACCCTGCTTCTTCTTTTTGAAGTCCTTGTCTTTCGGAGCAGTTGCAAATTTTTGTTACAGATCAATGAGGTACCTGCCTTTACGTAGAAACCTGCAAAAAAAAATGCAATGAATATATAATGAAAAAAATAATGAAATTGGCAAGCAAAATCTCTTTTTCAACTCTGAAAAAGCTTCAAAACAAGTCAGTGTGTCACCATAACACAAGTACAATGGAGGATTCCTATTTTAATTTGATCAGTTTCTCTTTGCTGGCAATCTTGCTAGGAGTGCATTTGAGATAATCAGTGAATACCTAGATGTACACAATTTCCATGAATTTTTACGTCTTTAATTCTTAATCAGTATTGATGTTTTTCAGCTCAAAAACTTCTTAAAGAATTGTGTGATGCTATTCTAAAATTTAGCGTACCTAAATACTTTTTTTATTGTTCAAATAACTTGATAAATATTACTCGATAAATACTGCATTTTAAATGTTGACTTGTGGCGGAATGTATCAGATTGAAATCTGTAATAGTTTTGCCTGGAATCATGTTAAGAATCATTTGGCTTATCTTATTAGCCGGAACACGATGGAGTCCTATAGATTGGCTCTTATTTTTACTGTGGTTAGCCAGCGCCATTCGAGCAATCCATCTGTTCAGAACGGAACAAGCCAGCGCGGTTCGAGCAATCCATCTGAACAGCTTGGAACAATCCAGTCACTCTAAATAGTTGGTTGACTGATCACAGTTTCTTCAGAAAGGTAACTTGTTTCATCTGGTTTCATCAGGCTCCCTGATTGTAAAAAAATAGCCTAAAATCATTCCCCATCACACACCTTCTGGCTTCTTTGATACTAATTTTTGTTATGATTTTTAGTGTTTCAGATCGATTATCTTTAAGAGAGAATCTCCACTGTAAGCCTTTCAAATGGTATCTAGACAATGTTTACCCAGAATTGAAGGTACCTGACTTCTCAAGTATAGCATCTGGTGTCATTCAACAAGGTCCTTGGTGTCTCGACACAATTGGTCATCTCACTGGAGGCACCGTCGGCATTTACCCTTGTCACAACACTGGTGGCAATCAAGATTGGGTATTGACGACTACTGGTCAAATTAAACATAACGATGTTTGTCTGGCACTAACAACGCAAGAGCCTGGCAGTGTTTTAGTCATGAAATCTTGTCAAAACTCTTCGGATCAGAAATGGATTCAACTGTCAAAGACTGGTCTCATTAAGCACTCAATTTTGAATCTTTGTGTCGACTCAAAATTGTCTCAAGATCGTGGCCTCATTGCGGATAAATGTGATTCGAGTGCTCCCTCACAACAGTGGGAGTATGCTAGTAAGCTCTTGAACTAAACGTTGCTGGTTGTCTTTTGTTGCCAGTATCTTCTTTTTGATCTAGTTCTTTATCTGTGGTGTGTCACTTCATGTAAAATTCAATATGAATGTTCCACAGTAAGAATTTCTTGTGTCTTTCCATATTGATTTGATGGGTTTTGCAGTAGGCATTGTCCTCATAAAGTAACGAGGGTTGCAATATCTTAGGCACTGTTACACTGTTTGCGTTAGCTCAGAAGGAGACGGAAGAATGCAAAACTTAGATTTTGAATCTTTTAAAGAATTGTGATGTTTGCTAGCTTGTACTCGCAGAATCATAAGCAATGTTTTTGATGAAAAAGGCAGTGTTACTGTAATGTATGATCTTTTATCATGTTGATGGCATCTAGCTTTTTAAGAAATGATCAATCATGAAGGAACAACTAATTTTTGCTAATCTAGCAAAAATTCAGCGGTCAGTCCAATTTGCTCAGCAGTTTTGACTTTTTCATTCAGTTCAGCTTTTGTGGTTGTTGTAAGCATTTATTAAGCTGAATACATCTCAACAGGGCTCATTCACTTGAAAATGATTGAGCACTCTCCTACTTGACTGATTATTCTTTACTAAAAGCGACTTACGAGTAAGTTTAGAATGAACGATAAGTAATATGATTGTGTCTCAGGAAAAAGGGCCCATAGTTAATGGGAAACCTGTGTACCATAGGCACTTTTTCCGGAAATGCCGTTAATTGATCTGTTTTTGAGTGAACTAATCATCATTGTGTCTGTCGATAGAGTCTTTGATGTAGTAAGGTATTATTAAGTATCTAATCACAGACTGTGAGCTGAGAACTGTAGACTGGAAACCACGAAGGACCATGCATGGTCTCGATTGGGAACTGGTACCTCTGACACTCCTCTTGAAATGGTTTTTGTTTTGTATGATATGGAGAATACCGTTTCTCAAATTCAGGAGTGTTTTCATTAAAACCAGTTTCTCGCAAGGACCGTGCTGGGTCCTTTATAAGATTTATTTTTTGTTCAATTACCAGCTGTCAGCTCAGATTTTTTTTTCTTTTTCTGAGGAATGAAAAGTGCTTCTTTAAAGTGAAATAGAGTCACGACTCAGTGTCAAGATCATGTGGTCATTTCGGCCATTTTCTACTGAAGATTTATTAAAAAGAGTGTTTGCCGGAATCCTTGGGGACAAATTTGAGTACTTTTTGAGATCCCAGTAATTTTTTTTTTTTTTTTAAGCAATGTACATTTTTCTGCAGAATTTATTACAGCGCGATGCATTTTGCATACCTCCCAAGAGGATGAAAAATTATTAAACAAATGAAACATAAATTGTTGGGCCTAGGTTTAAAATTCAATGATGTTTCTGTACGCAACGCCTGTAAAAATAACAAAGACTAGGATCAAAGCTAAAAAATATTTATTTATACATAATTCATTGTTTAGCTTTGATACCATTTTTTATTCTTTTCACATATGTTGAATTTCCAGGCTATTATTGTGTTTTACTGTTGTTTTCTGCTCAAAGAGACCGCTTTTCAAATTCCTAGACTTTCTGAACGTTTCAGTCTAGTTGACACCCTGAATGTGTTTATGCAAAATCATCCAACTAAATAAAACCTAAAATCTGAATCAATTTATGTTAGACGGTAATTTTTTAAGCAAAAACTCAGCTCTTTCATTTTGCAACGTTATTGTTTTGCATCACTCAGGACCACCTCATTTTTGGTGTACCACACAATCTTTTATTCCAGTCGGAACTCTATCTTTCTCTATGGGTGTATACCTAGATTTATTTTTTCATGAAGAATACTCAGAGCCAAGCTCCTGATTGTGCCTCTTTTTCATCGATTTTCTACTGCCATTTAACGCATGATCATCTGAAGCAGAGGACTCTAATCAATTCGTCGCAAAATATAAATCAGGATTCTTCTATTATTGTTCATTTGTATTATTGTGTTCCTATTTGTAAATGTTACTAGCATTTACAAAAATAGATTCTGTTTTAATTACTCTATCTAATAAATTCGGATCTTCTGTCTGTTTTGCAAAGATCCTTTACAATTACTCAATTTAACATATTTGAATTTTAGTCTGTTTTGCAAAGATCCTTACTAATCTTCCATCTAACAGATTTGAATGTTTTGCAAAAATTTTTACACCATTGATGTTTGCAAAAATTCATTCAGTTTATTCATTCTTGCGAATTGTATTATCAATAATACCATTGATTAATGATTAGTAGAAATTTTTTGTGCGATACATTGCATTCACAATTTGATTTGCTGAATTGCATAACCTATCTCAGGTATTTGAGCATTAGAAGTTTAAAGCCTATAGGACAAAGTTCAATTTTTTGCAAACAAACGATTTTTTCCGATCTCCTGTTTGTTACATTGAGATTTTACTGCTCTTTTTCAATGTTTTTACTGTACTAATGGGATGAATTAAAAACTCATGGAATGGATTTGTACATTTACTTGTAGTGAATATGTATCATATGTACCTTTTTATACTCCTTATATATTCTCATGCATCCTTCGAATCCAAAAAACTTCTCCTTCAACCTTTGACGTTGTAATGCTAATGTGGCTCAGAGTGGAGGTGTGCAGAGTTAGAAATTCAATTGACAGTTTTATTGATGGCGTGTTTTTCTCTTACTCAGTGTTTCAGTACTTCCTCTGTCAATTTATTATTAAGAGAAAACCAAGATGTAATTTTACCTAAGAATATCACTAAAAATATCCAAAGTTGTAAATAATCTTCAGTAAAATTATCTAAAAAATACAAATATTTGCTCTCTTTGGAATTAGATAGAGAGGAGATAGTGAAATATTAGAATGAAGACGTGTATCAAAAGCCTCAATTTAGAAAAGCAACTCTTGGTGTTATTTTTTGGATCAAAATTTCCTAGAGTTCCACATACTGAAAGATAGCATTAGGCTAACCTTTTTTGTTCGTAAAATATGATGGAACAGGATGGGATTGGTTACTTACCCATGGTTACTTACGGTTGGTCTAAAGTAACCAAGATTGGTGGACTGACTATTTAGAGATTGGCTTGTTCCGTTCTGATGGAACGCTCTAACTGCGCTGGCTAACTACAAAGAAAAAATGTAGCGTTCCATTGTAATCCATCTTGTTCCATCTTGTTCAGGTTAAAAAAATTAGCCTTCAGGAACCACAGGAAGACCTCCTTTGAGTTTTTGCTACCGATCAAAACTAACAAAGCCATTCTGATGGATTACTTCAGTGTATTTATATTTTGTGTCTGTTGATGATTGCCATCTTTTGGCATATCTTTTCCTTGTAATAATGTATTCTACTTTTATATAATTTTGTATATTCTTCTCTTTCTATCCTCTTAGTTAACTCTCTTTAGCTATTATTAGGTTGTTGATCCAAACATTATCATGCATGCTCACTCCTATCTTGTCTCTTTTGGACCAAATTTTGACCAACACATCGCTTTCCAAGACCACAGGGGCACCAAAAATCAGAATCTTAGAAAACTTTAGTCATGATAAGGGTGGTGTTACTGACCTTTAATTTTGACCAAACTTGTTCCTAAAGCCTGGTTTCCAATGAGATGCAAGGCCTTGCGCACTGTAGCGTTGCGTTCCTTGCGTTTGGTAGGTTTGCGACGAAGGACGAAAAGTCGTTCCCAATGAACGCAAGCATCGACCAATCAGCATCAAGGATTTCAAAGGGCGCGCGTCGAACACTCAAAATAGAGTCGGTTTGTTTACATTTTAACTTTCGACTGCGTTAGTGAGGTTAGGTTAGTTTCGTTTTACAACAGCGCGTTTTCTCATTTTTACTTTGCATGTTTTTATTTTCGTGTTGTCTCAAAAGTTATTATTTGGTTACACCAGCAAGATTCACAAATCGCAATGGCGGTTTCAGCCAAATTCTGAGCGCTTCTTCTTCTTCACTTGTTGCATTTGTTAATTCGGGACTCACCAAACGCTCACCCGACAAGCAGCGGCCAGCGAAATCCGTCTAGCTCCTTGCGCAGCGACGCAAGAGTTGAGAAATGTTCAACTCGGCCGCGTCGTCGCGTTCCGACGCAAAGGTTTTGTGCAGCATTGGGAACGATCCCATTTGATCGTGTGTATTTCAACTCCATAGCGTAGCGTCGTTGCGTAGTTTTGCGTCTCATTGGAAACCAGGCTTAAGATTTTGATTTTTTGGTGGCTTTAGAAAGCAATCTTTTGGTTGAACTATGGTTTTACAAAATTGGGGACCTCGGGAGTTGTCAAACATATATGGAATAAGCCAATTAAATTACCATTGTTCTCCTTTATTCTCATGACTGAGGGAAGATTGAAAAATATTGATAGGCTTGGGATATTTTGTATGGTCCCATTGCTGAAGAAGTAATCATTCCATTTGCTGCTGTGTGCGAAAGCAATGTATCTTGTCAAGGGCTGTTTTTCTCATAAAGCTGAAGGGTGTTTAAAAACACTACTGGCGGTCTGTAGTCTCTCAAATATGAAAGCCTACTGGCCAACAGGAGAGTGATTATGAACGATTGTATCGTAATCCTATGAAATTGATGACCGATTACATTGTACGCTTACGGATGGTGTTAATTTTGAGTAGGCACTCTGATATAAACATTTTTATCTGTACAGTGTAAGCTTGATTGCTGAAAATTCATTGATGATTTTTCCTAAAGGTATAAGATTTTCTATCGAAATGACATTTCAAAAGATAAACCACCTGTTAGAATTACATGCACTCGATAGCGACTCGATACAATTACAAATTATCGTTCATAGTCACTTCTCAGACCGTTTGAGATAAATGACTGAGATATCCTTTGGGCCATTGGCTCCAAACTTAGAGAAAACAATCTCAGCTATAAATATGTACTCGATCAATTTTACCTTAGCTTTTTTCTGTAGGTTCCTTAGTTTTGTCTCGTATGCCGCTATTTCTTACATCAGCCTCTCTCTCCATTACACGTAAACTCCATGTATACTTTCTTAACCTCGATTAGATTTTTCAATTACATCATTTTATTATTAAACATTATTTGTAAATAGTCTTTGTATTTGTAAATTTGTAAGTACTTATATCTACTTAACTTATTTTCGTTAAAATTTTTATGAATCTCTTACCTTGCAACCCTGTGAACTTTGCAATCAAGGCAAGGTTTCTCTTTTAACTGTTGAACTTGGTTTAGTCTCCCTTTTTAAGTAACTTTCTTTTAGTGGAGCGCAGTGGAACGTTCCATTTTTCTAAGCAACTCAGGTATGCTGTTGTGATCTAGAGATGAGCAGAAGATGTCATGCATCGTGGTTATCCTCATGAAATGTATTTCATTGCATTCTGAATGGAGAAATGAAATTTCCTTTTTCATTTCTTTAATGAATTAATGTTGCTTTTAAAAATGCTCAAATAAACACCTCATTGTGACGCAAAAGGCTATAACTTAACCTTTTGCCACTTTTATCAAAGGAAGTTTTGTAAATCTATTCCTATATTGTTCTGTAACTTATCGGTGCTGCTTTGTATAAGGTAAAAATATCTTATATTATTTTGATTTTGTTGAGAAAATTGAAAAATCCGGTTTCATTAACTGCTCCAAACAATTTTTTATCTTGAAGCTCAAATTGACCCTTTTGCTTTTGCTTTTGCATGCTGTCACCAAGGGCAATCCATTAACCTTGTTCTTTTAAAAAAATATGAAAAATTTAATGTGCACATCAATTTAAATGAGAAATTTATTTCAAAAAAGTATCTATCACTGGAAGGGTTAGTCCGGTTAGTACTGAAGTTTTTTTTACAGAAGAAGCATGATAGCTGTTTTTTAACTGTGATACTTGTTTTGCCAGCAGTCTCAGCTTTATTTTGAAGCTTGTAAAGATAACTTTTTCAAGTGTATTTTTTTAAGAAAAAAAAAACATGATTTTTATCGCATCACCTGAACAGTTCCTTCTAAGAATCTAGCCATTGTTTGATTTCAGCTTCAAAACAGCCAGTGCAGACAAGCTACCTACCTATAGCTAAATGAGTACAGATCTACGTAGGCTGTTTAGAACGTAACACCTCCTCTCTCATTTCACTTTTAAAAATGATCGGATTGATTTAAATGAATAAGACATAATTCAAGTTTAAACTCAATATTGTTAACTTTAGGTTTTGGTTTTCAAAAAATAATCATTCTTTGAGACTGTTGGTGAAAGTGTTTTAGACTTGCTCTAGCATGCATCTTTTTCTTGTTTCAGTGACCCCGTCATCAGTTAAAAGATTATGTTCTCTTTTTTTTTTTTTTTGGTTTTATAAGAATTCTTATGACCAGCTAGTGGCCAGCTTGTGCCATTTGGCAATCATGTTTTTGCCATCTGAACCCATACAACAATTTTTCAGAGATTCAGTGAATCCGCTGAAGATTGATTATTTTACGTTGGTTTAAATGGAGAGAACATGTTGCAACATTGCAAGAGCCGCCATTGTGACCAGCAATTCTCAATTGGTGAGGAGGTGACCAAAGCAAAAAAGCAATAGACGCGTAGGAACAAGGCTCAAAACATTTTTCAAATAGCCTTAATAGAACTTTTTCACAGCTGTAGGAAATGCTAGAAACACAGGAGGTTTATTTTTCAAACACTGATATTCAAAATTAAAAATATGGAGTTTAAGGTTGAATCTCATCTTCAGTTTTTATCAATCCGCTCTTTTTTTAAAGAATTTTGAGGTAGAAGGCATCCTAACAGCCCTCATACCTACTTTAATAATGGCTATGAAACAAATCAGAATATTTTTACTTTCCCATTTTCGCATTTTCTGTACTTTATCTTAAGGCAAGTCAGGTTAGACTTTTCAGCGTCAAAATATATTACGTTGACCAATTCATCTGTTTTCGCCCTGCTTCAAATTTTTGATCATGATACCTAGCTTTGTTAAAAGTTATTTTAATTTCTTTTCAAAGCCTTTCTCAACTGTACAAGGAGAGCTGCCTTAACTTTTCTCTTTTTAAGTTTTGTTACCAACTTTTGACATTTTTTTATTTCACTAGATATACATTACTCCAAATGTGGTGCATTCTGGCAAAACCTACCTTAAACCTCTGTACTTCACTGGTGGCTCTGGACAAACTTTTTAGTAGAGTCAAAATGAGAAGTTATGGTTGAAATGATCAGTTCTCAGTTTTCAGTTTTCTATGACGAACGCTCTCTGGTATCAAAAAATAAAATTTACTCAAAGTTATTTGTCTTATTATCTGCACATAGAAGATTATTATGTACCATTAGTGAAGATCGATAAGGTTGGTTTTATCAGAAGTTGTCGCAAATCTTTTTCCAGCCCTTTTTAAGATCTAAATGCAACATTTTGAATCATCGTTTGGTCAGGTTGGAAATAAAAAATGAATACCGCTGCCCAATCTGAAAGTAAAAACCTAAGGCTCCCTTAAAAGACCCTGATCCTGATCTATTTTTTTAAGTGTTAAAAGCCCAAAAAAGTGCTCGTTAACAGAAAAATTAAAACTGTTATTAATTACTTCAGCTTTTTAACTCTTTCAGAAACACACCAGCTTCAGTCAATCTTAAGGTTATTTAATTTTTCAATGATTCAATACAGGACAATCTTGTTTAGGTTTCTCTAAGCCTCTCCTATTGCTCTAACCGCAGGGCTCAAGAGGAATAAATCTACCTTTTAAATTCCTCTCATGTTACCAATTATGAGTTTATTGACATCACCAAAGAGATTTTTGGGGTCAGCAGGCTGCTCATTTATTTTCTTCGTTAAACTGACCTTCAAGACTGTCTATGAGTGACGCTATTGGTGGAGAATGGGTCTGTTGCGTACTTTTGCTACATCAATATAACTCATTGTTTCTAAAGTAAAATTTGGCAAAAATAATGATAGGCACATTAAAAATTTTCAAAATCCACTCATAAACTCAGAAAATACCTTCCATCTCAAACAACCTGCGCTACACTAGACACTATATCACCGACTTATAACTACATAGATGGAACCATCTCGTTCATGTAAACATGAACAGAACTTACAAACATTGGAATATTTCGTTTAGATACGTACATTTCTTATATTATTTTGTAATATTTGATAAACCGAAAAGATCAGACAGCAAATGCAGCTTATATTTCACGTATTAAAAAAGAAATTCCATCATTTTGTAGTTACGATGTTGTTTACTTATGCACGGTGGTTCCGTCTATGTATTAGTATACCGGTGCAAATAGTGTCTAGTGTAGCGCGGGCTGTTTGAAATTGAAGTGATTTCCTGAGTTAATGAGTGGATTTTGCACGTTTTTAATGTGCGCATCGTTATTTTCACCAAATTTTACATAAGAATCAAGGTTCTATATTGTTGTAGCAAAAGTATGCAACAGACTCATTGTAAGCCTGTAAGTTTGTAAGAGAATTGTTATGGTTCTCATCATTGAACAGCTTGCTTTTCATCATCATGCAGCTAATCATCAGCTTTTTACCAGCAGAAAACTGGACAATACTTACAGTAGCCATGGCCAAAAGTTACAATTCTTGACCAATAGCATCACTCATGAACAGCCGTAACGATTGGTTTGACAAAAAAGTTAATGATCAGTCTGTATTCACCTTTCAAAGATTAGTTACTTGTTCTGTATGTACACAAAAGAGAGTCCTACTTAATTTAAGAAAAAATACTAAAATTATGTTAATTTTGATTATCGCAATTACCAGTGTTTTTAGGATTGTGGGTTTGAAAAACCCTCTGAAATACTTTAATAAACTGTCATTAAGTCATGAAATAATTAAGTAATGAAATAATTAAACAGAATATTGAATTACTCTTTAAATTTAAAATTTTCTCCGCCCTCGGTAATTTTTTACGTGACATCACATCACCTGATTCTTCATCACAGGCCAGTTTTAAATCAAGTGAAATTGTTTGGTATTAAACTTTTGTTTTGACAAATATTCATCGATGTGATATAGATGTACTGGAGTATTTTTAGTTTTCCTCCCACAAACTTTTCAGCCGTATAAACTTAAATAATTCATCATTTATACCATGTTGGAACTTTCATTTTTCTGAAACATTAACATATCTGAAGCATCCTCAAATATGTCGTCTATGATCTTTTTTTTATTTATTTATTTATCATTCACTTATTTATTCTTCAAGAGTTATCTTTCTACTTTGAGTGAAGAATTCGCTCTTTATCTTTTCTCAAGTAAATGAAAGCTCTTAAATTATATCTTTTGCTTCTCCAGGACAGTTGTGGAGGATTGAAATTTTGATTTTGTTTGTCTCTCTTTGTTGTATTTTTATTTTTATTCTAGTTTATAATTTCCCTTGGTAAGTGGTTATGAATTTATGATAGTTTATTCAGTTTTCTTAATGATTTAATTTTTTTTTTTATTCTATTCCAAAGATGTTGAATAAAAGTAAACAGAGTACTTGTGCTCTGGCACGGAAGCCACTTTCTAATCAGCTGAAGGGAAAGTCAGGACGAATTACTGTTTGTCAAACCTATGATGGTATCGCTGGAGATTGGCATTATCTTTGGCTTACGCCATTAGCATTGAATACTCTGTCCAGTTTCATTCAACGGCTTTGTTCTTTATATTCTATTATTTCTTTTTTAAGTTCATTTACTCTTGTTATTTGTTGCTTTTAACTTTCTCTTTCCCATGTATTCTCATTTTTACCGCTTCTGGGCTTGATTCGAAGTAAACAAACAAAGTTACTGTTTTCTGTCTTCCTCTATCTCCCCTCCTGCCATGTTCTTGCTCATTGTAATTTTTTTTTTTTCATATTTGCCTCTAATTTAAAAGAGAAAAAAATATTCCTTCTATCTTTTATCATTATTGCACTGTTTTTCTACTTACTTAATGTATTTTTTTTCATTTTCGTTTTTTTTTGGAATGTGCCTATTCACTAGCACTTGAGTAATGTGACAAATTAATAACTGCCTCTGCAATGTTTCGAATGCCATCTATCATAAAGATTTCTAATATTATCGAGACTGGACATGACGCCTGCCCATTGAAGACGATCGGTAGGCAACTTGGATTACAGTATGTGCAAAGTTTTTCGGAAATACATTGAAGTAAATGGGAAAATTACTTTTTTTAAATATTAATAAAAAATACTAAAAAAAATATTCTTTCATAAAACTTTGTATCATTCGAAAGCTCATGATATGCAAATTCCAGTTTAGGCTGGTTTTAATACCGATTTTTTAATTGTAAACATTCTACAGAGGCTCAAAGTTGGGTCAATTTTCCTCACTTCAACGGGGTGCTCCACCGTTTTGGTACCCCGCTGAGACAACCTACATAGCTGTATATACTAAATTTTACGTAATCTATGTTATGATTATAGTTATAATTATTGTGTGTCTCAATAATTTATCGCATACATTTCATTTTTTTGAGCTGTAACCATTCAAAAACGGTATGAAGAAAACAATGTTATGAAACACCTTGTAGAAAATCGAGACCCAACTTTGAGCCTCTGTAGAATTTTTATGATTGAAAAATCGGTATAAAAACCGGCTCGAACGGGAATTTGCATATCATGAGCTTTCAAATGGTACCATTGTACCAAGGTACCAATGACTAACAAAAAATTTTTTTTTTAGTATTTTTAATTAATTTTTAAAAAAAGTCATTTTCCCATTTACTTCAATGTGTTTCCGAAAATCTTAGCACTTGCTGTCAATCAGGTTGCTGTGTAGCCAGGAGCAACATACTAGTTTTGTTTCACTCTTCCCCTTCAGTTTCCCCGCCTGAAAATCGGCCGTATGTCTAGATAGTATTAGAAGTCTTTGATCTATCATGTCACGGGCGGATCCAGCAATTTGGGTCGCCAAATGGGGCAGTTGCAAGGGTCTGAAATGCTGTGTATATTATAAAGAAAATGATAGTACTTGATGATAGTACTTGATAAGCTGAAAACAATGGTGCCTTTGGTTTTCTCCTAAGTGTCCCCGTTTTGGAGTTACACAAGCGTAAAGTTGTAAAAAATTGTGGGCTTAGTGACGTCACTACTCGGAATTCCCATTTAAAACAATGTATTTTGGGCCAAAATCCCATCTCTGGAACAATGGGACTTAACTAGAAACCAAAGGCATCTTTCTTCTCAGCTCATCAAGCACTTTAATTTTCTTTTTAAAAAACACAACAATTTAGACCCTTGCAACTGCCCCATTGCATGAATTCATCCCATTTAAACGTCTGAGAAACAATCGATTCTTGACGTGGCCATGGCCCTCTTACCAATCGATTGTTTCTCTTGCATTCATATGAGAATAATGCATATTTGTCAGGGACCAAATAATGTTAGGTCCCGAGCGTAACTTACGCACGGTCACATGACTGTGCGTAAGCTCTCTGATTGGTCGAAACCGCACGCAAGATGAACGCAATTCAATGCTCGGGACCTAACATTATTTGGTCCCAGATTGCTGGATCCGCCTTTGTATCATGTCTTAGTATTCATCATTCATCATGTGCATTTTTGAAGGATGTACTAAGTGTTGAAATGTTGGTAGCTTACTACACATTCCAAATGAACCCAAACTGTAATACGTTTTGACTAACATCATCATTTTGAATAGGGGGAGGGGTAAGGGGGTCCTCAAATGCTCCTCTTCTCTTTTAAATCAGGAAATACCTATTCCTCTTCTGTTTTCAAAATCGAGGGGCATGACAACTTTTATTCATATTTTGACATTCTCATTATTGTTCCTTGCAGTTTGTTTCCTCTTAAATGTTTAAAACAAAAGGGAATCGTAACTGGTGCTCTTTTTTTTAAAACTCCCTCTACTTACCAGAAAAAAAGGAAGAAAAAAGAAAGAAAATTTTTACAAAAAAGGTGCAAGCTTAGTCCTTTAAGAGAATTATTTTACAAATATCAGGTGAAGTTTTTTACCAGATTCAACGGTTGTGCTCATTATTATGTCCAAGCCCTCAGTGGCGTAGCGTGCAATTTGGCAATGTTGCAGTTCGTCTACTTAAACCCATGAAAAAGATCGAACTATTGGGAGTTCGGTGAACACCTTCGCATTCGACCTATTACATGGGTTTAAATGGACACAATACTACGTTGCTAAATTGCACGGTACGCTACTGCAAGCCCTGTTCTTTTTCTTCAGTGTTGTTGAGCAACTCTCACTGCACTACTTCTGACCAATCACAGTACATTGATAAGTTATCAACAGTATTCTTCTGTTACAGTATTTTAATGTACCCATGAGCGTACGCAAGAATTTGTCTTTCTCTCTCTTTCCCCATTTGAACACGTAAGCGGGAAAAGGACATAAACAGGGGCTCGAACGTGTCTTCAGCCCCTATCTCTTTCCTTTTCTAGTTCATACACTCAAATGGGAAATGAGGGAGAGAGACTAATTCCTGCGTATGCCATTGAATGTACCAAATACCCAACTGGCAAGGTGGGCACAATTATTGGAGAATCAGAGACTAAGAGACAGAGAGTATGTTCAAAATCTTATCAGTGATAACAATGTCTAGTTATCTCTGATCATCGAAGCTGTACCCGCATCTATAGCTAAAACTTGCTTTTTATTATCAATCTGTATTGGGCCTCCGAAAAGTCAGTGGCCTGGCTGTGCTTGACTGGCTTGATTTGGCTAATCAGACATTTGATGAATATTTCTTAACTTTGTAAGGCTGAGTGACTGTCTTAGCATAAGCATTTTCTACTTTTGTTGCTGGTCCCCTCTTCTTTTGTGACATCAATGGAATTTATTAATTTTCACTCTATTAAATTGTTTTTGTTGGCAAACCATTTTTTTTTCCAGCTATTCATCTGTTATTATTTTATTTATCTGCCTTTAACTTGATTCTATACTGCTCTCTCTTCAACTTAATATTCTTTAAAAATGTCAGATGGTCGGGCTCTGAAAAATAATTTTAAGAAATTAATTGCCAAGCCATTTAAAATAAATTAAAAGTTGAAGCTGTAAGTACCCAAGTACTAATCTCTGGTGTGTCTCTGATTGATAATTTGTTATTGTTTGCTGGGCCTTGTGAAGGCATGGGGGAAAACCCAGGCAGCACTTAACCGAAAATACCATTCTAAAAAAAAAAATTAAAAAGATAATAGAGCTCCCAAAACTCAACTTTTTCTCTGGTTATCAGAATTTCTCTGGCTGGCCCTGATATTTCAAGGATGAGCAGTGGAGTTTTCTTCAACTGTCTGCTGAGTGGACTTTTGCTAATTATTGTTGTTTCCTATGGATTTTTTTTTTTTTTTTTTTTTTTGACAGCCAAAATTCCTCTAGCTCTGTTTTTTTTTTTTTTTTTTTTTTTTACAAAGTTCTAAGACTATGACCATTTAAAAATTACCGCCTGAAATTTTTTCAAATGTAAGCACAATTGTTATTGTACCCCTAAAAATTGGAATGGTTTGATTTTTTTGTTAACAAATGTTAGCTTTCTCTGAATAAATTTCTTGGTTCAGTTTTTGACAGTTTTTAATGTTTACCATACCATATGCCAAAAATTATCTCGCATTGTCCTGAAAACTTGATTTACATAATCATTCTTGGCATGTTACCATTTTAGATTCATGTAAACCTTCATTTCTAGAATTTTAATTTATTATTAATTAGGTACTATTAAATTTATTCAAATAAATTTTTCCTAACGCACACGTACCTTTCTATTTTTTGTATTTTTTTTTTTAGTGAATGCTACTATTAATTCTAAATGTTTCAACAAAAAAATGTACAATATCTTTTTTAAATCTTACCTTAATGCAAACGAAACTTTCCTCTTGTGAATTTTTAAACCTAACGGAGGAATGACTATACTGTGAAGTAAATTAGTTTACTCAGTCAATATTTGATGTTTACTGAAAGCAAACATTATTTGCTCTTTGCATGAAGGTTCCTCAAAGAGTCCTCCTCATTGGTGGTTATTGTGTGATTCTTCTCCCATAAAAAACTTTCAAATTTGTTACTAAATTAAATTCTCGCGATTTGTTGTCTCTAAATTGTAATAAATTTATCTGAACTTTACACGAATGATTCGTTTTTATTATGTGATCTCCCTACCTTCCATGATTTGATCATGTTTTTCAATGAAATAAGGATACAGGGTGATGCAAATTTTGGCAAAAGTTTGTTTCATAAAGGAGGAGTGTCAATAAAGCTGGTTTTTGGCCCCAAAAATGGTCAATATTTAAGATGGTCTATATGTTCGTGTAAAATGGCTCTACTTACTCTTAAAGGCTTATATTTTTAGGTGCGGGTGGTGTTTTCGGGTTATTCGAACTTAAGAGGCGCATTTTACCACCTCAAAGTGGGTCGGTTTTGTGTTTTTCACAGAAAATGCCCGATTTTGCGTTAAATTATTGAATATTTAGATATGAGCTGGACATAGTTCGGTTTTCTCCTTTAGATATGTTATTGTACCACTATAAATGAGTAACACATTGCAATATAGTCACGGAACTATGTCTGGCTTGTACTTAAATATCAACTTTTCTGATTTCTTAAAAATGGAAAACTTGAACAAATTCTAAAAATTTACATACAATAATACAATGCTGCATCTTGGCAACCTGAAAAACGTATTTCATGGTTTGACATGTGGCCAGGTTGCAATATAAGCATTACTACATTGATATTAATTGAATTCGTTCAAGTTTTCCATTTTCACGAAATCAAAAAAGTTGATTTTTAAGTACGAGCCGTACATAGTTCGGTGACTATATTGCAGTATGTTACTCATTTTCATTGGTATATTAACATATCTAAAGGAGAAAACCGAACTATGTACGGCTCACATCTAAATATTCAATACCTTAACGCAAAATCAGGCATTTCCCGTGAAAAACACAATACCGACCCACTTTGAGGTGGTAAAATGCGCCTCTAAAGTTCAAATAACCCAAAAACACCCCTCAAACCTAAAACTATAAGCTTTTAAGAGTAAGTTGAGCCATTTTACATGAACTTTTAGACAATCTTAAATATTGATCATTTTTGGGGCCAAAAACCGGCCTTATTGACACTCCCCCTTTGACTGCCAGGAGTTTGATGAAAATTGTTTTAACCCCCAAACTCGCAAGCCTTGGGCATTTTTTAGGGGGTAGTGAACTCATATTCCGTGGCGAGGCATGCAATTTGGCAACGTTCCTTTCTCCCATTTAAATACATTAGAAAGGTCAAAATGCCTGGTCATCGCCGATGACTGAAGCGTTCGACTTTTTTGGTGAATTTAAATGGAGAAAATACATTGTTGCCAAATTTCACGTCTCGCCACTGCTCATATTTCAGGGTGTCTCGCTTGAAGCAGTATCCCGTTGTGTGTTCCTCATCCCCTTATCTTCTTACACGTTCAGGCCTGCAGTTCGCTCTGAAAAATGAGCACAAGAGTGTTCCCATAGCTGAGGCTGCAGGTCTTTCTAATTCTAATTCTAATTCTAATTCTAAATTTCACGTCTCGCCACTGCTCATATTTCGAATGAATCAGATAGAAGGATTATTATGCTTTTATTTTGAAATTTAAAACTACCTAAGTGAGAAGACTTTATTCTTTGAACCATCTCAGAAAAGAGTTTGATAAATAAATAAATAAACAGATGGATAGATAGATAGATAAATAGATAGATAGATGGATAAATAAATAAATAAATAAATAAATAAATAAATAAACAGATAAATATACCTAGTCTGGTCATAAATACTGGAACTTACTTAAGTGACCATAGTGGTAGTATGACTGAAAATAATCCCATTTATCCTACATATTCTAAATCAGACAAAATTTCCTATCATGAGACGGATTTTTTTTTTTTGTAATTATTGAAGCCATTGATGGAAGAACCAGGTCTCTGCCAACTCTGTTTTGAGAAAATCTCGATTGAAATTCGAAATTGTTCCCATTCTGGGTCCAAGAGACGAATAATTTTCAGAATTTATTTTACATGGTCAATATATCATAGAAAAAAAAAATCCTGCATTTGTTCTGTTTCGTTATTGTAACAAGGTTTAAAAGGGTGTTAATGGTAAATGGCAGACAGCTGGTTCTTGCATAAACGTGTTGTTTTTCTCGTTAAGTAATGATGACCGAACATCTTTTTGAAGGGATTTCTCTGAGTGGATTTGATTACAATGACAAAGTGAACCTGCGGTTGTAGGAATGCTATAAAGCCCAGGCAGGGCCTGATGAGAAAGAGGTGTCAGATATTTTGATAGGTATATTTGCTGCGTAATGATTCCGTGCACAATTTCATGATAAAATAAGCACTGAAATCTCCAAAACTTGAAAAGATAAGCATCCTTTGGAACCAGTTACCTACATAAAGTTTGGGTTTAGCCTTTTTCTACTCCACTGTTTGCAATGGTGCACCTAGATGGGGGTTCGAGGGGCTTTTTGGACTTCCCCTCTCCAAACCTAGCTCTAATTTTCTTCAGCCAAAACATCCTATTTCCAATTTTTCAGTCAGTTTAAATATCTTAACCCACTCTCCTCCCTCAAAAACTATCCAACTGTGACCCTATAACCTCCCTCCTTTTAATGGGCGCCTTTAAGGGAGCAGGAAGGGAGGGGAACTACATTGCCCCTGAAAAAAGCGGTGCACCAAGAGTGTTGAATGTTGCAGCTTAAAATTTGTTAGAACTTATAAGAACCAAAAATTCCAAAAGCCATAACTAGTAGGGAAAGGGGAAAAATGCATGAAATATTTCTTGGACAGGGATCGATTTGGTATACTCTTTAATTTAAATATTTGTACCTTTGAAATCTTCCCTAGACATGTGTTGTACCTAGGTTTGTTGCAGGAGTACCCCTAATCCCTCTAATAAATGGGTACCAGGGTACCTCCACTTTGTGCGTTTTAAATATTTTCTTTTCTCTTAGTTTGTCCCCGTTGGGAAAACCAGCTCTGTAAGAAAAAATCTGAAACTGACGTGTAATTTGCAATGGCGTGCAGTGGATATAAAATTAAAGCAGGTGATACATTTATTGTAAACTTGAGGAATTCAGAGACTTTTCTTAGAAGCATCTTTATTTCATATTTGCAAAATTGGAATTGATTGAATATCAGAGAAATTTTTGAAAATTATAGTAGGTTAATAAAGTAATTATTGTATTGTTCAGAAAATCTCAGGACAGGCAGTGCTGGTACTGCACACCACTGGCAATTTGCCAGAGTCTGTATACTTTCTTATGGTGACTTTTTTTTTACAATAATCAAAACTGGCAATGAATTTTTACGACCTTATCAAGTTCCTTACAGTGACTAGATAAACCATCTAAGTATCTAGTCCCTGTAAAGTTACTTTGTGAGCAGCGCTGTTTTCTTCGACTCATTGTACTTTATTAGTCTCCGCATCTCTGTCGGTCATAAAAAATTCGTAGAGATGGTCATCATAAGTAAGTACAATATAAAAGTGTTACAAGCACTTTCGGTGTTTTAAATTTGACGAAAGAGTTACAGTAATTTTTTATGAGCGCATCGTTTTTCCAATTTGACCGCGCCATGGCGGTCAATTGCGGAACCGGAACTAAGTACCAGAATCTGTCATTAGATCAAAGATTACGTATGGTTTGTCAGTAGCAAACCGACAGTCTTTGAATGGTCTTTGACCGAAGGGCGAACGCCGACGTCTTGTTTTGGTTTTGTGATAATAAGCATTTTAGGCCGTGACGAAAGTTTTTTGATGAAATGAAAGTTTGCGGTGATAATTTGTGAATTAGTTCGCCTGCAGTGTATTTTCATTATAGCGGACGTTGACCGTTGCCCTACTGTATTTTGCTATCAATTCAATAACACCGGCCAATCACGAATTGTGTTCTCAACCAAAAAGTCCCAAATTTTGGTCAATTTAGGTTATGTTATTTTTAACTTTCCCATTCTTCTTGCGTGTGGGATGAGACGCGGGGGCGAAGTAAGATTTTGAACTGTAATTAAACTAAAAATCCCCTCAGGAGGGAGTGGAAACATGTGTTAATCCCTTATTCTTTCTAACTCCAGATTTAAAATCTAATTTCCGTGCAGCAAGAATCATCAGAATGAGTGGTAAGTCAGACTACAGACGCTATCAGACCAATCTTGGTACAACTCCCCTTAAATGCATCTCTGATTGATCCTTGACTCATGCATGCTTGTGTGCATCAACATAGGGACTTTTATTAGCCTAGTTTATGCAAGGCTTCTCAACCTGGATTCACCAACCTTGGGTTGAGCCAAACCCGAGTAAAGATTTGGGCGTAAACGATTTGGCTTTCACTCACCTCTGGTTTGACTTGACTCGGGTTCAAATCTGAGTGGAGGTAAAAAATTCAGGTTGAGATTTGCGGATCCACACTGCAGAGTTCTGAACTCAGATTGACGCGGCATCAATGTCACCGAAACGAATGAGGGTAAACACTTGTCTTATGTGGCCCCATCACCCCGAGCATCGCCCCTATTTAGGAAAAATGTTTACGAACTCAGAGAAGAAGAAAAACAAAACCTCTTTAACTGGAGTTTCTGTTGGCAGTTTCTCTTTTACATCACACTTAAAACTATTTTTTCAGCATGCTTTTCTTCTGTAGACCATCTTATTTCAAAAGTGTTTAAATTTCGGATTTCAATCCTCAATCGATATTTTTCTGTTTCCAGCAAAGTGGATCAGTTTCTTTGCAGATGCTGGCATTCCCTCACAAGCAGCAGCAACGTATGCCTTGATATTCTCTGAAAACCGCATAACAGAAAATATGCTCTTGGATTTGGACCGTGAAGTACTGAAAGAAATGGGCATTCAGACAATGGGGGATGTTATTTCTATCTTGAAGCACGCAAGATACGTTTATGAAAAGGTAAGGTCTCTTTTTATATTTTGAATTTATTCCTTTCTTTATTTCAGGTTTGAAGAGTCTAGGGAAAAAATGTATGTTTCACATTTTTTTTCAAAATGAGTTAATCTAGATGTGGATGTTTAAGACTGTGAAAACCAGGATTTATTAGGGAACGGCAAAAATCAGGGGAAATCAACAGAGTTTAAAGGTCCAAATCAGGCCTTCTGTATTTTTTTCACTTTTCAAAATTTTCTATCTCATTGATTAAAGTTGAAATTTGAAAAGAGGACTAAGGAAGTATATATATTTTTCTTTAACCCATTGACTTACCATTTTCGGCTTTTGACTTGCACTGACGCATCTGGGCGTCACGGATTATTTCATAATAGTTCTGCTAGATTCCGACAGATAGCCCCACGAGTGAAATAATCTGTGATGCAATGGCGCGTCCGTGCAATTCTAGCTCTTCGAGTCTGTGATGCGCTGGCTCGTCAAGGTAAGTCAAAGGGGTGATAAATGTCAAAAATCTATCTGTCTTTATCTTTCATACGTCTCATGTTTGATTGTAGGCTGCAAGGGAAACTGTATTACAGTCTTCATCAAGAGATAGAGTTGAGAAGCCTGTCAAAAAAACTACTACAGTAGTTTCTACTGTCTCGGTTCCTGAAAATGATCCATATTTCTACTCTGCTAGTAGTACGAATCCTAAAAATTCAGGTATGATATCATTGCCTATTTTCAAAGTTAATGTAACCTCTCTTCCGTTTTTTCCTGCTGAATCCACTTTTGTACCTTCCCTTAACTACATAAAGTTCTATCAGACACCTACATTAAACAAGTTACGTCTTATATATCGTGTAAATGAATGCTTCCTCCAAATAAATTCATTTATCCAGTTGGTTCAACTTTTGGAAAAGCAAGAAAAACTAGACAAGAGACCAGGGCATTATTATGAGCACTGTCGATTTTGGCATTACTTTCCTCTCTGATGGGTTCAAGATATGGCCACTAGATTTGGACTTTTCATCACGCTTGTGATGTGTATTGTTTTTCTACCGAGAAATTTCAGAAATTTTATTGCGTGTGCAATGGTATTTGGTGGAACACTCCAGATGTATGCTGCAACTTTTTCAGTCAGGGAGAGCACACAAAATTACTTGAGACTTCATGAAAAGTGAAAATGTTAAAGTCTATAGTCTGTTCGTTCTAACTTGAGACCTGGAGATTTAGGTAGATTTGCCTTCTGTGGCAACGTAGTAGTGCTAACCCTCGTCAGTCGGCCGAGGTGACAGGGCTGCTACCCGACTCTCAGGCTATGGCAACCTATTGAAGTGTTGCCATTCTCTATTTTCGGAAATTCATTTATCGCCCGCTCAGGTCTCAAGTTAGAACGAACAGACTATAGTCACTCTCTCTTTGAATCTGTAAGATAAAAAATGAACCTGTCAGTTTAGGAATTTCAATGTTGGACCGGTTTCACTATGACTCTAGTTTGCCCATTGATCCACTATTTTCCTTAATGCTGTAGGGATTTTTTTTACAAGGTCTTGTTTTCAATGTAAAAATTGGGTTCAGATTGATTTGCTGTACCGCCTGCACCACCTGATTTTTCCTGTCAAACTGTTGAATGGTTTTTGTGCTTTCAAGAAAACCCCCGTTAATCTGAGCATTTCATTACTTTGAATTCAGATTTACATATTTTGAAACATCAACATGATTTGCAAGATTATATATTTTCAGTAAATGTAAGTCAATTTTATCCTTCTCTCTTATTCTTTTACAGCAGAGGACAAGGAAATTCCCAGAAAGGCAGGTCCTGTTCTACCGCCCAATATGAAAGTGCCAAAAGTACCTTTAACCACGGAAAGATTAAACAGTGAAAATGGTAAGCGTTTCCAAGATTCTTGTTTTATTGTAAAACTCCATTCTGGAGTCACCATTGCCAGATTGACATTTTAATACCTTAAAGCTATGGAATTCGCATGAATCAAATTATATATTGTTCAGATCTGATCAAACATAGAAAAACTCATTTTTTTTAAATCAAGAAAACTGCTTTGGTTGCTTTTTTTTTATCATTGTTTGGGTTGTGCATAATTTAACTAACATTTTTTTCAACTCTCTGCTAAATACAGGTTCAAATGATAGAATCAGTAGAGACAACGATAGAATCAGCCGAGAAAACGATAGAAGCAGTCGAGACAACAGTAGAATCAGTAGAGAGACTACATCTCTTAAGCGGAAAATCAAAACAAGCGTTCAGCGTGGAGTCATTGTGAAAGAAGAAACGGATGATAGTGACAGTTCAAGCGATTCCTCATCTAGCTCATCCCCGGACTTTGTCAGCAAGTACAGAAAAGTGTTACCAGAGCCCACCAGCAGTGCTGGTGGCGGCAGTACCTCTTCAGGAAATGCTAAAGCTTGTAAGTTATCTTTCTATGCTGCTCTTCAACATTTTTGAAATAGAAAGGTGAAAGGACCAGTCGCCGAAAGAATTACTCACAAAATCAGGTGCTTATAGGTTAGTTGCACTGTCAACAGAATCGACTTTTGATGTTTAACTCTTATAGATTATGCCGAGAAAATAACAATGAGTTTTGTTCCATCGAAATCCGTTCAGAAATAAGCGAGATATTTCCATTTGAAAATGACGACAGTATCGCGTCATTTCGTCGTCAAGTTTGGACCGACTTGCATGTTTGCACTACAGCTGCGCCAACCTGTGCAGTGCTGCCAACCACTTTGCTCACGAAAGCTCGCCGCCATATTTCATTTCATTGTTTATGTTCATAGTTGTTGCTGTGTCCGTGGCTGTGTTCTCAGGGTGTGTTTTATTATTGTTTATCATTTATTCACGCATTCACGGTAAATTGACGGATTTTAAAGTTAACTAGTTTAAAATTTCTTCGGCAATCGTTGTTCTTTTTAAAATGACTCAGTCTTGCATCACTGCACGCTTGGTGGAAAGATACATGGGTGGGGAACAATGGCGGGAAACGACGAAATGACGCAATAATGTCGTCATTTTCAAATGGATATATCTCGCTTATTTCTGAACGGATTTCGATGGAACAAAACTCATTGTTATTTTCTCAGCAT
The DNA here is from genome assembly GCA_011764245.1 of Trialeurodes vaporariorum. Classification (NCBI taxonomy): domain Eukaryota; kingdom Metazoa; phylum Arthropoda; class Insecta; order Hemiptera; family Aleyrodidae; genus Trialeurodes; species Trialeurodes vaporariorum. The sequence continues at coordinate 77,631,617 of VMOF01000111.1, read as the reverse complement.
GATCTATAAGAATCAAGCGTCAAAAGTCGATTCTGTTGACAGTGCAACTGACCTATAGTGTTACTCAACATTTTACTCAACATCCTTCGAAAAGAAATGGTAACTATAAAAGTCACATTTCATGATGTCTCTTTGTCTCTCATCTTTTTTTATTAAAAAAACTACATGCTGAAAAAGCAATGCTCAGGAATCGTGAACGTGTGCATCTTGCTCAAGCATTTATTTTATCTTCTTTATTTCTCTTTGGATGTGGGTTCAAGAATTTCTTGAGAATATTCCTGGCTGAGATTTGACTCTGATCCAGGGAATGGTGCTCTTGCAAACTTTTGCTGTAAGCAAATTAATAGTCCAATTTGATGTAAAAACCAGAAAAAATCACAGAAATTACACTAGAAAAGTCTAAAATTTAGTACTAGACTTGCATAACTGCTTTAACGGCAAGATCATAATGGCGGTTCAACACAGGTACCATGGGTGACTCCTGTCTATTTTGAAACTTTCTCTACGGAAACATGAAGATATGTCTCAAATTAGATAGGAATCTCCCATGATACCTGTGTCTCTCCGCCAGTAAGTTCGATTCTGAGAGTGAATTGCGTGATTGTTCAGTGCACTCATCATCATTTTTACAGGATTTTATGCAAGAATCAACTCTTTAATCTCCTGTAGCAAAATTTTGCAAGAGCCAGCCCCATTCCTGAAAGTAAACTTTTCATTAAAGATTTGATAATTGAAAAATTGAAATGGTTTTGAATGGAAGTTTGCAGGAATTTCCAATTTCCGGCAACTTCCATTTCAGGGAAATTCTCATCTGTACATGGGTGGATCCAGAGGGGGGGCCACGGCGGCAACCCCCCCCCCTCCCAAAAAAAAATAAGAGGAAGAGAAAGAGAGAGAAAGCAAAAGATAAAAAGAAGGGGAAAACAAAAGCCTTTAAGTAACCTTAGGTAAATTAGACCAGGTTTTGTGGGGGGGGGGGGGGGCGTAAAAGGGTCTTAATTTCATCCACTAGACATCCATTTTCTATGCAAATGCAAAGAAATTAGCTAGCTGGCATTCCAAAATTTGAATGCAAAGTGGGAGCCGAGACTTCATTTTATAAAATGTTCTTCTAAATTTTAAAACTTATTCAAATAAATTGGTCCTTGATTTATTTCATCTAAGTGTGATTCATGTAACTTTCTAATCATTATCTTGTTTGGGAATGGGGACACAATATAGCCGGGGCGGGATCATCCACTTTTACAAACAAAAATTAAAAGGAGGTAGTACGAAAATGAGGAGTAAACGGTTAAAAGATGCCTGAAATAGGCTTTAGAGAAGCTTAAATTTTCAGAATTTTCTGGGGGGTCCCCATTGAATGGGGGGGGGGGATGTACCCTCAGACCCCCCACTTACGTTACAAAAATGCCCCCCCCCTTGAGACTTTCCTGGATCAGCCCCTGCATCTGTACTCAGTAGTCCACAAGTAACATTCATAGAACTCTGGTATAGATCTACAATTTTTTGTCTTCTGAAATGAGATCATTTAAAACAATATGAAAGAACCTTTTCTTCACGGGAACAAAACTACGGTTAAAATAACCATACGGATACCTGATTTTGGCACCTGCTACATGTTATGGTAATTTTAACCAGAAGTATACTATGTTTTGACTAGGTACTAGGTGATGTTACCTGATTGCATGTCGAATTTACTCAAAGTATCGGTAAATGTACCATTCTTCTGGTCAAGTTTACCATAACATCTAGCAGGTGCCAAAATCAGGTATCCGTATGGTTGTTTTCACTAATCTTTTTTTTCTGTGTTCTGTCTCTTAATCTACTTTTATACTTATACAATCATAATTTTGCCTGCAGTCACCACTGGCGGCACGAAACGCACAGTATCAATCTTGGATAGAGAGCCGGAGATACTTCCAAAATCTGGCACTACCTTTGTCATAACTATGAGTGGTACTTCCATTGAAGAAGCAAAGGAGAAAAAACCAACCAAGGTAGATCATTGAATTGTTCTCAGCATTGCTCTTTGTCTAAGATGAGTGATCAATGGCTTTTTGTTCAAGATGAAGCATCTCTGTCGGGGCTAAAATCACAAACGCCAATTCCATTTGGACAAAATGAATTAATTAAAGTTGCCAATAGACCAAACCTGTTTCTTATGTGAGTTTACCCTCGGCTCCTTCCTTACTTCGAATGGTGAGGCTTGCGTTTTAAACAAAAGCATTCAATTAAATAAATTTTACGTCTATTTTTACTTGTCCAGTAGTTCCTTGTGATACACCAGCATAACGAATCAAGTGTTTGGATGGCTGGACTGTACTCTTTGAGATTTTGCAAAAACTTACTTTTTTGCATGAATTTTTTTTAGTTGGAAAAAAAGAAAGAAAGAAAGAAAAAAAATTACTCACTCTTTCACACTTTTGTGTGTCTTTAAAAAATATGGCAAACGTAGCTAGAAACAGTCAGATAAGTTAGGTGGAGGTGTTTTTTTGTTCATTTTTTTTTGCATGTCAGTAGGTTAATTTTGTGGAGCCGAAAGAGCACGGTGCTCCAAAAAAATGTTATTCTACCTTTCTAAGACTGTTGCAACACCGGATCTTTTGGCAGCCCAACTTTACTGAGTTTCTACAAATTGAAGGCTGTTGCAGGCGCTATTTGCTCTCTGAAACTTCCTTCATTCTACTGCTTGCACAGCTTTTTGTTTCGCCACCCAGGGATAGCTGGCAAAGAGACACAGGGTGTTTGGGTTACTTCACAAATCAAGATCTCCCTACTCCGATTTCATATTCCGACAGAGATTATGACCGCTCTGCGCTCGTCGGAATCTCTGTCAACTGAAGTACGAAGAGGTTAGGGAGTGGTTGCCTGCGCCAGAGGTTATTCCAGAAGAGTAGGCGCACCTAGACGGTAATCTTTGGCGAATTTTCAATCTTTCAAATTAAAACAAAACTTGCCCTCGACTTCAAACTTTTGATTTTCAAGCAATCCTCAATGCAAAGCCAACACTCGAACTCATTTTCATTCATCTTTATTCTGTAATATGAGAAATAATGTTGGAAGATTCCAAAGTTTATCGGTTTAGGTGTGCCTACACTTCTGAAACAACCTCCATCAAATTGCATAGTAGCAAGCCCATTTGAATTAACTCATCCGATCCGATTAAGATTACGATACAATCCTCCGTAATCAGCCCCCATGGCTCTTGCTCAAATTCTTATTTTAGCAGGTTAATTCTGTGAATGATCTTTATCTTTTCCTCTAGTTCTCATTCCACCTTTGTCTTCTCTCTCTGTTTTACAGAAATCAGTGTTTTCTCGATTGGACAGCAAATCCAATGCAAGAGTCTCTCCGGAAGTAGAGCCCATTGACGAGCCTCTGTTCTCTGCCAAGCTTGATGAGCCCATGAACTTTGATGGTGAGTTTTTTTTTTTTTTTTTTGTGGAAGAAAATAAAAATAACAAACGTACCAATATTTAAGTCGAGGGAATGCCGGTCCATGTGTTCTCCTGAGATTTTTTCTTTCCCCAGTGTGTCCTACTTGGCAGAGTTGGGCAAACGGGACTCAAGTACCGATGTTGAACTGAACTACAGAGTACTGATTCGATCTGACTTTCCAAGTACATTTTGTACTTACTCGGGACAAGGACACTTCTCAAACTCGAATTTAAATGTAGTGTATGCTGATTTTCATAAATCCAATATTATTTTTTGGTTACTTTGTTGTATGAATAACTCTTAAGTGGTCAAAGTTGTCTAAAAACGTCTAAATGGATTTTGCCGGTCAAGGCCATTTATAAATGTCATTCACGATCGCATGCGTATTAAGCATAGCGGGCGTTAAAAAACGTCTACATAATTGGTATACGGGTTGCATAGGGGTATGTAGTGTCCAAAAAATCAGCTAGGGCAAAGCACGTCTCCAAAAAAAAAAACAAAATCCACCGAAAAAATTGGCCGACCACCTAAGCGTCAAACAAGGTTACTCTTGAATTTTGAAAAAGTAGTTCCAGATCACTATTTAATGAAGGTTTGAAAACTTTCCGAATCTTGTGTACAAAATGTATTGGGAGAGTCGGATCGAATTCTGAAAGTACTGGGTAGTTCAACTTCAGTACTTGAGTCCTATTTGCCCAACTCTGCCGCTTCGGATGGTATCCCCTTTGTAATGTTTCATTACTATGCAAAACCCTGGTCCTGGAGCCTGATCAAGGTTGTGAACAGTACAACTTAAGTATGGTTACGTGTACGTACATATGGTAAGTGTTTGTTGCGAGAATGTTCGTATCTGATTGTTCGGCAGTGCGGTTTCGGGGCATTGGTAAAACTCAACTCTGACTTTGAGTGTTCTAACTTGATTCTGCTTCAGGAATGCAGAACATGCTATGTACTGCAAGCCAAAGCATGTGGAAAGTTCTGTTCTATTGTTGAAATTTTCATATTTTTTTTAAAATTTTTTATATTGTAACAATCACACTCTGCATACTTTTGCGTATGGGCCATGATCAAATTCGGTCATTTAAAATAAGCAAAAATATCAATTTATCAATAATTACTCTATCGATTTAGCGATGCTTGGTTGCCACATTTAGTTTTATTTTTGTGAGATGGATTGCCAGTATTACTAGTGAAGTGCCCACTGTGATAACCCCCGATTGAGTTATCATGGATCTTACTCATAGAGTTTAGTGCATTTCCCGCCCCCATGCATTTCGGAGTTGACAAGTCTACCAACTTCTGCTTTATGCCCAAGTTAACCAGTGATACCAGATAACAACCCTAGTTATACAAAGGGTTTTAAATCTTCCTGTGTTTTTTAGAAAATTTACCCAGCAGCAACATCAACTCTTCATCTCTTGTCACTATAGCTGATGAATAATTTTGTTTGTAGTCAATTTTTTTTTTTTATTTTTCCATGTCTGATTCGCTTTTCAAATTTGCAGATGAAGTCCAGCCAACTGTTGAAATAATCAATAATCTGTACAAGCCATCAATACCATACACAAAGAGTGATGGGCGTGTATCGTTTGAGCCAGTTGCGAGAGTGAAGCCGCTCATTAAGACAGAAGGAATTTTAGGTAAATTCAGAAATTCTTAAGGTGTCATCAATATCCATTTTTCCCCAATCTCAGGTTTCAAATGTGTAAAAGCTGCTTGATAGGAATTTTTGGTGCCATAGAAACCTCAACTCAGCCTGATGAGCGAAAGTGATTCTTGTGCATCTTATCTAGTCCTGCCAGTCTTGCTAGAGGGTAGCTGCCATAAGTAATGTGCGGAGACCTTTGATTTTGGAATAGTAGTGAGGACAAATGCACATGGCCAGGATATGCATCATACAATGCATCTAACTCATGCAATGAATGGTACCTTGTATCTTGTGTATTGGATACCCTGGCCAAGTGTTTTTTCCCCGCTTTCACTTAGCATCATCCATAACAATTAACAACTCTTCAAGTCATCCGTCCTTTTATTAAACTCTTAAGAGCTAAACAATAGAACTGTTCATAATCTCAATAAGAATTATTTATTCAGAGACCAGACATGCATCATACTAACTTAAAACCAGTTCTGCAGTTTACCTAGATTACCGAGTAGTTACAGAAATACTAATTATATTTTTGTGTCCATGTGTTTTACAGCCAGTCCAGCTCCAAAGTCGAGAATGGGTCCAAAAGAGCGCTTAGGAATAACTAATCCTTCCTCATCTTATGCTCAAATTGATGCAAATCCTTATAATTTAATTTATAACCCAGTAAGTATTTAGAGTAATCGGTCTGTTGACATTTTTTCTGCAGCAGTTAGGGGAGTTGATTCTTTTGAACAAAGGCTGGAAAGAAAGGATGAGTGCAATAAAAGTCCTTAGTCAACTCCTAAATCTCACGGAAATTAAGATTACGGTGTCACTGTCTGCATTTTTGTGTACCCATTTTTTTGCTCTGCAATGCGCACTGTACTGAACTAGTCATGATCCAACTACACAGGTCAGTCAATGCGCACACCCTCCACTGCCTCTCCGTCTGCCTGGCACTATCAATGGGTATAGTGAGGAAGAGGATGACGTATAGCTGGCGCAGCTGAAGCGCTGAAGAGGTTCAAATCTACATGCTTTCATGTGGGAAAAAAACCGCTTTTCAAGTGCGAATTATGAACAATTTATGACAGTGAAACTTGGTTTATATTTATGATAGACATCAAGGAAGGTTTCAAGCTTTAAGAAAACCAGTCTGGTCACACTTCAATTTCTTATTCCTATATTTTCTGGCGGTTTGTAAAAATCCTTCTCATAGAGAAGGTGGATACGTAATATTCAACGCATTCTACCTAATTTTTTAAAATTGCCCGAAAATGGAAAAAAAAAATTGCGTATGATTGCATTGGTTTTCTCAAAGCTTGAAACTTTCCTCATTACCTCTTCTTAATAAAAACCAAGTTTCACTGTCGTAAATTGTTCATAATTTGCCCTTGAAAAAGGGTATTTTCCCCATAAGGAAGCATGTCGATTTGAAAGCCCGCTCTTCAGCTGCGCCAGCTACACGTCACGAGTGGAGGTTGCGCAGAAAAAAAAAAAAAAAAAAATCGTCCACCGGATTGACTGACCTGTGTAGTTAGATCATGGAACAAGTGTCGTGTAATTATACGGTATAGTATGGATAGTGGTGTGAGAATACAGATTACCGGATGGTGTCAATATTGTGTTGCGTTTATGTTTGTTTCCTGTGTACTTTTGGTGGTAAACTGCAATTTAATGACCTATGAGCAGGGGCGTGCCGTGGTTTCCAGAGAGGGGGGGGGCAAGAATGCAATCTTGCCGCCCTCCGCGAACAAAATTATAAATTTGATGACCTCTTTTTTTTTTTTTTTTTTTTTTTTGCTTGTTATGCACTGATTTTGCCGCCCTCTGAAATTAATTTTGAAATTTGATAACCTTTTTTTTTGGTTGTTCACCCTGATTTTGCCGCCCCCCCCGAGAGTGCCGCCCGGGGCAAGGGTACCCACATGCTCCCCCCACGGCACGCCCCTGCCTATGAGTGACAACTTTCAGAAATATCAAGTCAGTTCATTCATCTTTTCCTGATCAGTTGGATTCTGCGTTTCCCTTCATTTAGTTTTGACTGTAGATTTTAGGAAAGCAGCAGTTACTAGACACAAGTGACATCTATCAAGAAGTCTCTAGAGATTGATAGAAAGATCACAATCAGTTAAGTGAGAGACCAATAGAAAATAGAGAGAAATGCCTTGATTGCAATCTGTAACAAGCTTTGATAGATTGCTGGAGCATTTCTCAGCAAAGAAATTTGTGTGTCATTTGTGGTGACAAGTAAAATGATATTTCTTATTCTTCTCTTCTTTCTCAGGTCAGTTCTTCCGCTGTTTCTCAAGAAGATGGATATTTTATGCCGAAAGAAACTCGATCGGTTGACAATGTTTATCACAGTAATGGAAATCCTGCAAAGAAAATCCACTTCTCTGAAATTTTAAGCAAAGTTTCAATCCCCAGTATGGACTATGAAACCGTAGAAAGGCCTTCGATCAAAAGCAGAATCAATATCGATCGATCACCTTTACGCACAGGGCGTTCAACAGTTACAACTTTAAAGCCAGCCTTAGCTCCAAAGCAAAGGATTATGTTGAATTCTGGAATGCCGTCAGAAAGAAAATTAGGTGCATCTAGTGCGGTGTCTATCAGAAGTAGGATTGGCCCACAACTATCCTCATCACTTCAAGATAGAATTAGTTCAATTCCTTCAAGCTATACTCGGGACAGAGGTAGTTTAACGCCAGCTCCTCTGTCTATAAGAGAGAGAATCAGTTCTACGTCAGCTGCTTCAGTAAGAGAGAGAATTAGTTTAAAATCAGTTCCCTCAGTAAGAGAGAGAATTAGCCTAAAATCTGGTCCCTCAGTTAGAGAGAGAATTAGTCTGAAATCTGGACCCTCAGTAAGAGAGAGAATCAGTTCAAAGCCAGTCGCATCAATCAGTGGAAGATTAGAAAGTGCTCACAATTTAATAAGGACTAGTAGAAGTAATGCATCAAATGTAAAACTATCCCACAGAGGAAAGTCTGCTCAGATAGTGAAACCGTTTGTCAAAGATAGATTGGGCTCCAGTGCTAATCACTCCAGTGGACTTAAGAGGATTGGAAACAGAATTGAACTTAACAGTGGTAGCAAAAAGAGTAACAGTTCAGATGTTTTTAGTAGGTTAGGATAAGTGAATGTTCATATAAGTTATATGAAGAAGTCAAACGTTTATTTAGTATTATTTCAAGAAATCCTGTGTTTCTTTAATTATTTTGTGGAACAATGTTTTTTCTGAATTTCTGCTGGTTTTTATCAGTTTCACAGTTTATCTTTACGTAGGGTAAAGTGATTCTTTTAACATTTGATTGTTTTTACGATGTACTAATTTTAAGCAAACTAGAACTGAGATTTTATCTAAAAAGAACACTAATTTGTACTTATTATTTTGACCAGCAGGCTATTTCTTTTTAGCTACCAAGTTATTATTTTATTGCTATTGTATCACAATGCTGTCGTCAGCGTTCCTTCTCCTTTTTGTAACACAATTTAACGAGTGAGAAAGTGAGACAGCAAAATAACGGAGCAATAGTGAGACCTCAGTACGAAGATTGCAACACGATAGCAAGGCATTATCAACTTAGCGGCCGAAGAGAATTGGCCTGCAAGTCTTAGGGATAAGTAGGTTATTAATTAAGAGGTTAAACTCGTTTCTAGCAACCAATTCATTGATGCGTTCTGATTTGTTTTTGACTAGTCATCACAATTTGTCAAATTCTAGCTATCGAGAAGTTCCTCTTCCAACTATTTTTGTATTGGAAATGTTGTTTTGGTGACTTGCAATTGGCATCTTTTGATGCCTGAAATTATAATAGAATCTCAGGTCATGAAAGAACTTCATTCGGGGTGTCTCTGGTCAATGGGGGTCCTAATTTCGGCAAGATCAGCACCATGACTAAAGCTGGAGTATAAGAATATCTGAGACTCTATGAGAAGAAAATTATCGAAAATTAGGAAATGAAATGATTGAAAATTAGAAAATGCAATTATTGAAAATCAGAGAATGAAATTATCGAAAATTAGGAAACATAATCCTTAAACCTAGTAAATTGTATCTTGGCAAAAGAAAAAACCCTTCCAAACGATTTTTTTTGAGTTTGCAAAACTGTTCTTGATGCTAACCGAATCCATGAGTCTCACGTGTAGTCAGGAGACGTAGACTGGAGAAGGAGGTCTCGCAGGATGGGTGTGCATTTTGTGAAAATGGAGTTGAAAGCTGAATTTTGTCAGCACTCCAAGGATAAGGTATCTTTTGAAATTGTGTCTGAGCATGAAGTTATGGAATGTATTTTCTCCAATTGAATGTATCTGTATGTGATAGTTTATTTCAGTTTGGGCTCATGGATTCCTATGTATCAATATGTACCTTTCTCACCAGACCTGTCAGATGCAGAAATGGTTCAACTTAATTTTTGGTAAAATTGGGTTAGTTCATGTTGTACCATTGATCAAGTGGCTCCGGACAATCTTTCACCCAAGAGCAATTTGAAGATTACAAGTTTGAGAATGCATTGGTTCCTATGGATAGTTAGTAACTTCAAGTGTAATTTTCTTAACCCTTTCCGCTTGAATTATAGTTTCCAAAATTGTGAATTTAGGCATGCATTACAGTAGTTCAACACTCTTGTAAAACAAATTTGTCGAGTAGGACTCGACACTGGAGCGGTACATTTTAAAATCAGTTTTCTGGAGTTGGATCATTTCTGTATTCAACAGCTCTAGAAGAATCAATCCTCAAAGTGTTCAATTGAACCGCTTTGTAACCAATACTTTTGATAAGGTTAAAATGAGAGAGAAATGATGTTTGATTGTTCACGATCTGCTACTGGTTCATTTCAACCATTTGTGATGTGGACTATTCAAAGGGACCTTAATTTACTGAATGAGATTTGAGAAAAACGCAACTTAGTGAGGAAAGTTTGAGATCTGTCGTTTCGAGTTTTTGTTTTAATTTGAAACTGGATCTCTTGCCTTGGTGTGGCATTCTGGCTCATTCCTATCCCATAAATCCTCCTTCCTTCTCCAGTGAAAGAAGTAAAGTTCAGGTCTGTCGTTGACTTTGAAAAATGAGCGCCGAAACTAGGCCAGCAGATGGGGCGGTAAATCTCGTATATTCTAATCCAACACTGTGTATACTGCCTCATTTGTTTCGTCCAGCGTTTATTCAAATATTGTTTGGGAGACTGCGCTAGAGTTGATGCAAAACAATGCAGGGAAAGGGACTCCCACCTCTTCCTTAATTTATTTCTTATGGGGGAAGTTTAGCGTATAATATCTTACTGAAGTCAATAAATGAGAAATTTAGATTCAGACCTTAAATTTCTTGATTCAGAACACAGGAAAACACAAGAAAACATCATATTCCTTCCAAAAGTGTGAAAACGAGTTCATAGAGATCAGTAATTTTAAGTCTGCAAACTTTAATCGTTGTTTTTTGAAAATGGTTTTTTCCCCCATCGACATTAACTCTCTCTATTATATCTTTTATATGTAATTATTTTACTTTGCAATCATTTTTAAGGAAAGAAAAATGAAAGAGAGAGACTGTTGTTGGGTTTAAAAATGTTTGTATCAAAGTGAATGGAAAAAGTGTATAATCAATACTTGTGCCTTAGTTTGTTAATTTTAAGGTTTCAATTAACACTTCACGGGAAATTTAATACATCACATGTAAATCTTTTTCTATCAATCAAAGGTATCTGTAGTAGTTGTCTGTCTCACATTTTTTATCCTGAAGGTAATCTTTTCTGCAATGATCAGAAGTTTTTGCGCATCATTTCATTAATAAATCTCAAATATTTGTTTTCACTTGCTCTTTTTTCTTTGTTATTCTTCCTTGAAAGAAATTTAAAAATATTGAATGAGGTATTGCCTGTGTCATGGAAAACGGTAAATTTGCTCTTGTATTTTTTTGAACATCTGATTCTAAGAAATGACGTGCAAGAATTAGCTGCACCTGCAGGTTCAACAATAAACTGATACTATCTATAGAGTTACTACAAAGAAGCTCTCGAAGCATGCTTCATTTCCATTTGCTGCATCAATACTTTTAACTTTTCTATATTTTGCTCTCCTGAAAAAAATTGTTCTTTTGAGTGCTTGCGGTTCTCGGCATCAACGGCGATGTGTAGTAAACTGAACCACAAACTGGGCTCCTGATTCTTCTGTCATTTGTAAAATATGCTCAATTGTTCTCGCAGTACATCATCATGGGTATTTTTGAGAAAACAATTTTAACCAGAAAAAGTTTAATTTTCTCGAGTCATGTCTTAGAATTTCCAGAATTTGTGTCTGTTGGCCTCTTTAAGGGGATTCCAGAGGTTCAGAGTTTTTGATATAGGCAAAGCTTACATCTGACTTTGTCTTGAATATCTCAGAAAAGTTGGAAAGTTGGCTTCATAGAAACACACTCGAGGAAGATTTGTTTGAAAAATCATCGGTTCTGTCCGAGTAACTGCAGTCATAAAGTGTCTCCTAGATCGATGCGACGAATTGTTCTGCATAATGGCTTTGGACCGTAGTTTTACTGTTAACTTCTGGTTTTCAGTCTACTATTATTTTCAGCCGGATTATTTTAAGAGCTACTCTGGCAGCTAGGGTGGGAAATTTTCTATGCATCTATCTGTCTACCTATCTAATCTTTTTGAGTGTGTTCCTTTTATACATATTTAGTTTTAAACATTCTAACAAACCATAATCAAATTTAAATTGCTGAGCCTCTTGGTGATTACCGTAATTTATGCAGTTTATGAGTTTATTTCTTTCTAACTTGCTCTCTCCCCCTCTCTTTATCTCTGCTTGCAAGGCTGCAATTTGCTCTATTCTCTCATAACGGGTTGTTGAAATCTTGTGCTGCATAGATATTTTGTTGGTGTGATAATAGGTAAGTTCTTTGATGAAAGACAAGTGAGATGATGGAGAATATTCAAATTCATTTCCAAATGAGGTGAATCCTACTCATGCGCCATGGCTAGATTTGTGACAACATAGGTAACATTATTTGTAACCATTGAGTCCTATATAGAAATAAGCCACTTTCATTACTCCTGTTGTCAGTGCGGCATCAGCCACACTGGTTTTTTCACCAAAATTAACGTTGGAAAAAAATTTGTATTTTCCTGAGGATCTCCATAGACTAATTTTTTTAATCGGAACGCAACGGAACTCTCACATTTTTTAACTGCGGTTGGAGTGTTACATCAAAACGAAACGGAAAGCTCTAATCACTCCGACAAGTCATTCCTCTGGCGACGGTCACTTGTGTTCCGCTGAGCTGTAACCTCTTATGCCCCCATCAATTTCCGCTCAAATCTTAAGTTTCTTGACCTGTTGACTGAAGTGAGGCACAATTTCCATTTTGAGAAACAGATTGAAAGAGCCTCTCCATCAGAAATTTCACGGAAACTAAATTAATTGCGCAATTGAAAAAGATAATTTCAAGCATAACCAACGTGAGAATTTGGATAAAACCCATTTCTTTTCAAATCGGAATGTTACAGGAACTACACTCAACTAAGAGTAACTCATTCTGTTGTGTTCCATCGTTTTACATGTGATGCATAAAATAATTTGCTATGCATGTCACCACAGTCAAATTCAAATTATACTTATGCTGTGGCCATTAGGCCCCTGATACCCCTCCCCCCTTCCACATTGCTAATCCGCTGTGGTAGATTTACTTTTTTATTTTATTTATACTTCCAAAAATCAATTTAATTATCGCCATAGGGAAGAAAAGGAAGATAAAGCTCCGTCATGGCAGCGAAGAAAGTTTTTATTTAATGTGTGGATTATTATGGGGAAAAATTGGAGAGACATCACTGAAAGTTGAAGTACTTGCGCATGCGCTATGCGCGGTCGTTATCTCGCATCCGAGATGAGGATCGATATATCGCACTATCGCAACTTTATTTTGCCCGCTCGATCGCGAGAAGTCGCGACTCCGAGTTCAGTTCCGTTCCGGTCCATTGTTCAAGAACGAAGGAAATCTGTGGAGAGGAACGGCGGAATTAGGAAAACAAATGCTGATACATTTCAGATGTGTTTCTTTTCTAATCGAGTAAAGCCAGTCAGTTGATCGAATAACGGAGTGTTTCGGTGGCGTGTGTACTTAAATTAAACCCTGCAAGGGTTCGTTGTTTTATGGTAGGTGTGTTCAACCTACCCCCGAATATCTTTTCTTTAAAGTGCGCCTAGTTTCTTTTCGAAATGATTAGCAACGCTAATCATTTATCCAATAATGTGGATCTCTATGGCGATGGGTACATGGAACCCGAGGAGGAATGGGAGCGCGAGGGTTTACTAGACCCGGCATGGGAGAAGCAACAAAAAAAGGTATGTAAATATAATTTTCGTGTGTTTTACCCCTTTGTTAGTTAATTTAATTCGAATGCAAGATGTGTTTCTCACGCTCTCACGATCAAATTCTCCGTTCAATCCGTGAAAGGCCCGGTGTTTTACAAATGCCGTGGCTTCATAAATTGCTTTGTAGGCAAGGATACGCCTCGTCCTGAACTCTTTCATTTTTCTCCGACTAAGCAAATTATCGGTTTTCGTCCGTTTCTGCAGTTTACCGATCACAGACTCTAGTTAAATTATTGACTTAACTTGTTATGTAGATCAGTTTTTAAAACCAACAGTTTTGTGTTGCATTTGCCTTGGCTCAGGAATCCCTATCATTTTAATTGGTTTCATAGAACTCACCACAAGATCAACTCCTAGCATCAGAGTTAATTGTTTACTTTTTTGGTTTTCTCCCAGTATTTGTTGTGTCCATGTTTCCCTTTGAATGTGGTTCAAAGATCAAATTTTCTCCCTTGTATACCTTTGCACTTTCGTTATGAATTGACTTGTCTCAGGGGTTGATTTTATTCTTATTGGTCCTCTAGTTTCAATTGTCTCAGCGAAAGGAGGTGTTACTGAAACCACATTTGATGCCAATTAGGTGTTTCTATTTCATCTCAATGATCTGTTTATATCTTCGGAAACCCCTTTAATGAAATGGAAGGAGAGGCTGAAGAAGGATTTTGCTTATTTAACTTATCTGTTGGAAATCAGTCACCCCTAATTAACTAAATTGTACACCAAACATTGAACCCAGGACTCAATCATCTTCTTGGGTTGTTGGTTCATGTCTCGTGCATAGGTAGTGTTTTTTCTAGAATTTTAGGAATTCCCTTTTTAGTTAAGGGATCAATCATTAGAAAGAAAGAAAGAAAAAAAAAAGTAGAAATAAATAAATAATAAGGGACACAATTGTAAATTTGCGTACTTTTAGCTGTAACGTAAAGTTGTCGGCTGTTCTTTTCTGGCAGTGAGTACATTAGTGACTGTACTCACTCAAGATTGTAAAGTTTGAACTCTGCTCTTTGTAGTAATTCTAATCTCCAATCGCTTGGTTGACTTTATAAATCATTATACTGTGATACTTACCTAATTGCTCAAATTAACCTTCTACCAATTAAATGCTAGTTGCCGTATAAGTGTCATTGATTAGCGCTGCTGTTATCAGCAAGTTGATAGTTGCTCATTTCATGAATGAGGTGAAAATTGTTTGGTAGGTATATCGGAGATTGGTACTGTATTTATCAGATTTTTGTGTTTATTTTTCTGACATTTTTAAGAGTTGGGTTGTAAATTTATAAAACTTGTTGGTATAGAATTATATGTGTAATACTTAGAGCAGCTTTGTGATTCATTAAGGCTCCTTCTCTAATTTTTCATTGCCACCAATGTATATCTTCGGTCTGGTTTTTAATTCTAAATCATCATTCTCACACATTGTTGCCTTCAGTTTTCCTATTTTGATATGTGGCTCTTTCTTTTCTATCAAGCTCGTCTAACAAAATTTGGAAACTATTCTTCCCTGTCTGCTGTGAAAATTGTTATGAAGACCTTAGAAACACACCCTTGTCCCCTGTCCGTTAGATTTCTATTTGTTTAATGTGGCCAAAATTTGATCACCTCTTACCGTAAAGTAGGTACTTCTTCCGCAGATGTTGAGGTTTGGAAATGATGAATAACCAAGGGTATGCCCTGTTAAGTGTGTTTGAAATAACCCAACTTCTCTTTTCCCCTGAAATATATCATTATCTAATTGGTTTCTGTTTTTTCTTGAATGAAGATGAGGAATTCTTTAGTCATGAGGAGGTAACTTTCTAGTTTAGTATTAAGGAAGCAGCACAGAGCATGAAAAACTTTAACCATTACCAAAGCTGAATCTTTTTGTGAACTGGAAGTCAGTGTTTAATATCTTTGCCAACACTCTGGAGCATCTGTGGAAAGTACTTTTTTCCTGTAAGCTTATCGCTTTTGATCTTTTCTGTTGACACTCAAGTTAAGTGTACTTCTCTCCAAAAGGATATTGATGTTATTTTACTACACGGTGTTGACTTTTTTGTAGTTATTTTGTATACTGTCACTATTGTTTGAGTTATCTCAAGTTTTTCATTCCTTGCTGGTTATCATGTGGAACCTGTAATTTTATGATTTGATTGACCATGCTCTAAAACATTCTGTGCACTCAAGCAAGCACTCATTGAACATTGAGTAAACATTTACCACTTGATCTCTACTTCATTAACTGCTTTGTTGCTTTTCGTACCCAATATTTTCATGTTGTTCAATGAGGGAGAGGAAAAAATGTATTAGCTCATCAGCCTTTGTTCCCCTCCCTCCTCTTTTTTGGAAAGTAAATATTTTGTCTTTTGAGATCAAATCTGAAATTGTGGACCTTGTCGGAAAACAGGCCTATTCGTGCATTTTTCATTTCTCTGACAACTGTCTCAATCAATTTGTTATATTGCAAAGAAAATGTCCTCAAATTTTCAAATTAATATCTGGAATCCGATCCTCAGTGTGTTATTCTGAGTGAAAGAGATTTACTTATTAAAGAAATGTCTGTCGGATAAGCGACACTTAAACCCATGCTAAAGTTTGGTCCATTTTCGGGGATCACTGACAGTGTTGTCAACATGAATTTTTGACCGATTTCTTATCACTAGGACACGCCTGAAAAAATGTGATCTTACCTATAGATGTAACTAAGTACAAGTTATCTATTTCAGCTGATAGACACATTGAAATTTTCGAAAGTGAAAGGCTGTTTTTACTTTTGTGTCCTTTTTCCGGCAAGGTTTTTTACTTCATGACCCTTTAGTGTTTTGTTCAATGCGTATTTACTGTTATGCCAATCTTCTAAAACTCGTGGGATTTGCAACAAAATTGTTGTCGTTTCTAACATTTAGGCGTGTATCATTTTGGAACTTATCAAGTTTCATTCTTATGTATTTACCCATACTTTTGCGCTTTTGATCTAGTGAATTTTTGTTACTCAACACTTATTGGTAACCTATTTCAACAATTTAGAAAATAGAATTTTGCAACCGTAAGCTTAAGATCAATAAAGCATGGAAAAACCAGAAGTATGAGTTACTTCACACCTCAAAATTTCTGAATTCCATGATATCTACACCCCTATGAATGTGTGTGAAAACATCACCAAAAGCTGGAAAAATTTCAAAATAATAGAAAATTTTCTGAATTCTGGGGCTTCGTGTGGGAGATGGCAAACTCTATCTTTATTCCTTTCGTTCTTTTACCTGTCTCTTCTCTAATATTCATTAAATCCAAAGTTGACATTTTTAACCTTCCTCCAATACTGTAGATTGAACCCATTCATATTTTTAACTAACAAGTGAAAACCATCAATGCACTAATGCTCTGTCAGGAGGAGAAATATCAAATTGTTTGGAGTAGATAGTTTTCTGTGATTGTGAGCTACAATGTTGCCATTTTTATGGATTTTTGCTGGCACTGACAGACAAACCTTTGGCATTATGAATAGAATACCATTCATTATGCTGCTGGTTTTTGGCCCCCTCTGGTTTTTTTAATCAGAAATATGGATGAAATACATCAAAACGTGGCATGCATAGTTCTGCGATCAAATGCTGCGCTGTAGTAGTCAATTTGCAGTCTTTGCAGTTTTTATGTCTCTTCCCTTCGTGTTTTTGAAATATCCATCAGCACCTTTCATGCATTGAATTGCGCCTGTAATCTATGATAAAGTTCTCTAAAATGGGATTTTTCCAATCTTACGCTCTTTTTCATAAATGAATAATCTTCACTTTCTAATTTCCCAGCTGTTTGTTGGAAGACGATGGAAAGAAAGAGGTTCTAAGAATATTTTTATTTTTTTTTCTTTAATTTTTTTTATTTTGCTCTAAAAACAAGTCTCTGAAAAAGCGCCCATCAGTTGTTTTTGGTGGTGATGAGGTTGTTTTGGAAATCTGAGCATTACTGCACATACATTATGGATTTGCTAGGTGTCCTCTTTCATAAAGCTCTTGAATGCATCGTTGCAGACTGTTGAGATGAGACTATGATGAACAATTATTTCTCAGAAATCGTAAAAATAAAGACCTAAGTAAAGACAACGAAACGAAATATTGCAAATCGAGTTGAGTGTCAAAATGAGATACATAATTCGTTGATTAGTACTTTAAGCTTTACACTGTTCTGATTTTCGACACAATGTTTTTGGAGAGGTGCATGTGGTGCATTCATCTAGTATTCAACTTCTCATTTTCCTCACAATTATTTACTTTTTACCCGTACCTAATCCTCCGTTAATCGAACCTTAGTACTTTGGTGGCCAAAATGGTTCTAATCGCTACGGATTCACCTTAACAGGAAGAAAGTTTGACCGTAAATTCATCTTTTTTTAATTTATGTAGCCGACCCTTACTATACTTACCGGTGGCGTAGCATGCAACGTTGCATTTTGATTTTCGTCCATTCAATCCTATGTTCACCGAACTGTGAACACGCAATAGTTCGATATTTTTCATGAGGTTAAATGGGCAAACTGCAACGTTGTCAAATCCCTCGCTGCGCCACCGCACTCTACATGTACCGTACCGTTACCGCAGAGTTCTCTGCTCTCTTGTTCAGTAAGAACGGCAGTTCGAAAACTTGCTCCATTTAATATTTTAATCTTCGATTGAAATGACTTTTACTGCCATGAAAGTATTTAGTGAAAGTAGTTTATGATCTCTATGAGCTTCAAATCAAGCGTCCGGACCGTCGTACCAGTGAAATGATTAGTGCGCGAAGAAAACGTAGGTATACGGTATACGTTATACCGTACCAGTGTCCTACAGCTGGACCATGCTTGCTCCCCCCTCCCCACCCCTCTTAAATTCGTGGCAAGTCCAAGCGCGGGCATCTGAAAAACACAGCTTACGACTCATACGAGATATATCACACTATATATCACAGTGATTCCCAATCCCAGAACTTTACAAGCTTACTGTCTATAGATTCAGATTTCTTGGTCCTCACCGTGGCGCACAGAAAAACCGGAAAACCCACTTTGGTAGCGCGATGACAAAACCTTTGGTACACGGAAAAAAAAAGATTAGTGAAAATAACCATACGGATACCTGATTTTGGCACCTGCTAGTTGTTATGGTAAACTTGACCAGAAGTATGGTACATTTACCGATACTTTGAGTAAATTCGACATGCAATCAGGTAACATCACCTAGTACCTAGTCAAAACATAGTATACTTCTGGTTAACATTACCATAACATCTAGCAGGTGCCAAAATCAAGTATCCGTATGGTTATTTTCACTGTAGTTTTTTCCCGTGTAGACCCAGCTAAAGACTTTATAGTTAAGCTAATCAAAGGTTTTGTACGCCTAACTAAAGAGATTTTTCTGAGTGAACCAAAGATTGGCTCAAATAAAGTCTTGCCGGGTCATTTTTCCGCACCGAAGGTTTTGTCAGTGCTACCAAAGTGTTTCTTTCTATTTTTTCTCAGCGAAGTCTGAAATCCGGCAACGTTGCATTTTTTCAATTTAAATCCATGGGAAAAGTCGAATTTCAGGCACGGGCGGATCAAGCAATTTGGCAACCATGAATTCATCTCATTTAAACGCATGAGAAACAACCGATTCTTGAGGGGGCCATGGCCCTGTTACTATAATACACTATTTTCATGCATTTAAATGGGAATAATACACAGTTGCCAGATTGCTGGATCCGCCTTTGATTTCAGGGTATTTGCCGCTCACCAAATAGACACCTTTTTCATAGTTTCAAACGCCAACAGTTAAAAAGCTTCACTGCCAGATTTCACACCTCGCGCCTTCGAGGAGTCTGCTTGCCAGTGGGATCGAGGATTTTTATAAGCAGCAGTGGCGAGGCGTGCAATTTGGCAACGTTCCTTTTTCCCATTTAAACACATGAAAAAGATCGAAATGCCTGGTCATCGCCGATGACTGGAGCGCTCGATTCTTTTGGTGAATTTAAATGGTGAAAATACAGTGTTGCCAAATCACGCCTCGCCACTGGTAAGCAGTAAACTAGTTATTTTCCCTTTATCGCCTTCTCCTACCGGTGAAAACTCCGAACTTTTCCCACTTTTTGGGTATCGATACATCGGAACATCGATGTTCTCTGCCGGTATAGATTCAATTGTTTTTTTCGGAAGTATCAACAGACACCCTGTTAACCGCACGTTTTGATGTTTATACATTGATGATACGCACTATCGGTTCTCACAATCAGTCGAGATTCAGATATTTCTGCGACAGAAGACTGACTTCGAATTCGTTTGAAGCCGCTTCGTGAATCGTTAATGAGTCGTGATGATCGTCTCTGGGACAGACTCTAAGTTTCTCTTGACCTTGAGTATTATTTTTCTTCCAGGTTTAGCCGTGTTTCTTAATAAATTGCTTCGTCTCTCCGGTGACCCCCACAAGGTCATCATGGGTCAAGGACCGATCAAAACTGGAGTCACCCAGAAGATATTGAATTTTCTGGAGGAAATCTCTGAAAATTTTTCAATTTAACATCAACACAACATCAAACAACCCCCCCCCCCCCCCCCCCCCCAAGACTAGGGTTTGATTGCGAACGTTCCTATACATCGTATTCGGATCGATTCGAGAGCGACTCGATAATGTTAATCTTTATGAGAGGCTTATTTTTACCGAGGCCTTTTTCTCTTGGAATTTTAAATACGCCTTCCCGTGAAAATTACCTTTATCGAGTCGATTACCGACTCTTTTCAATTACGATTTGAACGTTCGCAGTCGGCCCATTTGTGCAAGTCATAAATTCAATAGTAACTTTACACAACTAATTTGTAAGTGTGTTTACTTGCTTCAATTTCTTCATTTCTTTTCCTATCTTAACCTACTCACTTTAGTGTCTTTGGAAGTGAAGCTCCTGAAATCGTACCATTTCACCACACCTTGTTTTTTTGTTTTTGTTTTTTTTTTTTTTTTTTTTTTTTTTTTTTTTTTTTTTGTTTTTTTTTTTTTTTTTTTTTTTTTTTTTTTAAATCTGACGCAATTTCTGCGTAAGCTCGCTGAGCTGTTGAACAATTGAAGCGCCCTAATTTAGCTCATTTGAAATTTGGCGGGAAAATCGTTGGGGAATTTCGTGAGAAAAGGTACTTGACAGTAGGTACTGGTACTTTATGTGCCTTTATCGAAATTTGATGGTAATCTCATTAAAGTGCGTGAACCGCGCCGCGTAAATCAAAGCCAGGAACTTATCGCGTTCCGAAGTTGAGAATCATTGTCTTTTGAGATGATGATTTCAGTCTGAATGCACTTTAGGATTATATGCAGACGTGATGACATAATACCACACAACACAGCCGTCGGAAGTCTAAATACCTATTGCATTCGATCATTCCCCCGATCTGTGTTGTGTTGTTAATTGTGACATAGTGATTCAAAATTAAAACACGTGAAACCGTTATTGTTCCGGACGCGGCTCAGAGAGTTTGATTGTGTGTGGAACGCTTCGAACCGAACTTTATGAGTGGGTAAAATGCAAATGAGCTCATGATGTTCCCGTTTATTTATGATTTATTATTAGAATCTAAGAATCTTTCTCACCCTCTTGTGCTCATTCCGTCTATTATCTTAGTAATTCAATTTTCTCCAACATTTCACCTTACAATTAACGCGCTGTCTTTGTCTTTGTCTATAACCGCAATTTGAAAATACAGGGTTCCATCGTTTTGATCGAAAAAATTAGCGTAGCTTATAACTGATTACATTTTTATCTTGATTGTCATTTAGGCCTGGTAATTTAATCTTCTGAAATTTTTCTCTAAAAAATTTTATCTATGCATTTTCAATCGATGATGTCATTCATCGAGTAGTTCGAAACTTGTTTGTATGCTCGTGGGATCTAAATTTTGACTCCCGCAAGAAATGAACAAATCACTATGTGGGATGAAGTTTTTATCTTTCTTTTCCGAAATAGACTCTCCATGAGGGGGGGGGCTTCTGGGGTTTAAGCTCCCACTTTTTTGGGAAAGGGCTTTAAAAAAAAAAAAAAAATTACCCAAGGTCATCACTTCTCAAATCCCTCAACCTTTTAATGAAGAAGGGCTCAAAAAATAATGAGAAGTTGAAAAAAATAAAAAAAGGGTCATCACATTTCAAGCCCCCTCCGGCCCCCTCCGGCCCTCTCCCACGACTGAACCCACGGACCGCCCATGTCTTCAGGTCATCAAGATGCTGCTCTGTGAGACTGAGATAACAAGCAATTTTTACCTCTTCATGACGTGGAGCAAATTTTGGACGACAATCTGGCTCCTATCGTTTATATTTATCTGTGAGCTCTGTTGTCAAACTGTCCCGAAACTCCAAAAACTTTTATCTCTCTGCATTACGGAGAATCTCGAAACTTTTCAGGCGTTATTATTTTAATCAATGACACATATTTGTTTGATTAGTTCACCTGTATAAGATTTCCATATTTCTTCATCGAATCTTCAAAATAGAGAAAAAAGGCTCCAACACGAACTACAAAAAATGACATTTTTCGATCCAGCTATGTTCAAAAAATTGGCAAAAGAACCCATTCGATGTCAAATTTAACTTTTTCTATATCAATACGACGTTTCAATATCAATCAATTGATCGACCATCCAGGTTTTTTTTTTTTTTTTTTTTTTTAAATAATCGATTTTTTCCAGACCTATGATTGCAATGTGTATTCATGAGAAAATAGCACTGCTGCGTGTAGTTACTTTTTACCGTCATCCCGATAAACCGGCCTTCAAACTGATTGTATAAATCACCTTAATTCAAGACGTCAATAATAGTCAGCAACACATTAAAGGACCCAATAATTGATGCAGCCAGTTAAACTCTAGTTTGATCGTGTGACAACGGCTCTTGAGTCAGCAGTCAACATTGCGCATTGATGCAGTCGGTACTGATAGTTCTCTGGTCGTAGGAGTATTGTCTACTGATTTCTTTAGTTTTCGATGTATCGACAGTACATGGATGTTCTTTCATTATTGGTTCGGGGTGCCTAGAGACCGACGGCGGCGTTGGGTCGCGAAGGCGTTGCACAAATCGGCAACACAAGGCCTCTCAGTAAATGTTGCCCTGGCGCGATGTGGCGGTGGCTACAATGTGTAGCCTGCATACCGTGCATCAATTACCGTGGTGTTTGGACCACGAAATTGACCTATTTATCGTTCTGAACCTCTTCCCTTCATACTCGATCTCCCCTTCCTGAGCTACGCTCACGCTGTGGCCTCAAGAAATTTTTTTATTTTTAATTTTTGGCGGACCAAAGTACGGAAAAAAACTGAAAATTTTCACCCGGACAAATATAAGGAGGACAATTTAGTGTACGATTCTAAGTAAAATAATTGGACGATTTTAACCCAAAATTCAGTGAAATTCTCATCTAATCACACTAGAATCAGTGGCGTAATTTTCGAATTGACATCGTTGAATTCATATAAGACTATACGCAATACCTGCCCTTGTTATTGGGTTTGAAATTTTCTTCTTTTTTTTCCAAACTTGCAAACACTTCGGATTGAAGGCCGAATTATGTCTTGAGGTGAAAATATTCGAAATTCGAGGAGATCTAGAGGTCTCCCCTAGAATTCTAAAGAGGGGTCCGGGGTCTCCCCCAGCATTTTAAAGGGGGTCTGGGGGAATCCCCCAGAAATAATGGTGTGAGAAAGTATTCGTAGGGTATGCCCTACAGTTAATTTTTTTTAAATTATTTTATAAAATAAATTTACTAAGGGGGAACTGACGGGGGGATAGTCGCGCAGGAAGTGTTCCGGGGGTGAATTGCGGGGGGGGGACATCCGGACACCGGGACAAAGCAATACCAAGAATTGCCTGTCTATGAATTTTATCTGTGCTAAAGTCAAAGTATAGAAACGGTAACAGATAATTTTGATGAAAATTCGGTTTAAAGGGGCAGACAAATGTCGACCAATCTAGTCAAAATTGACTCCTTACCATCTTCGGAGATTTATTTTTTTAAAGAATGCAATTAAACTACACCCATAAATGGATTCTTTAAAAAATAAATCTTCGAGGGCGGCGAGGAGTCTATTTCGACTAATTTTGCCGACTAAAGATCTTTTGGGTCGAAATTTCATCCATTTTGTCGTATCTGTAACCATTTCTAATGTGGCTTTTGCACGGATAAAATTCATAGTCAGGCGATTCTCGGTATTACTTTAGCCCGGTGCTGAACTGCTGACTGCAGGGTCGAATCGGACAGAGCCCTCGTGAGCGCAACTGCTTGCATTTGCAGGCATGGCGTTGCAAAGTAGTGATGCTGCGTTTCTACCTGAATCTTCTTATCCTGCTGATGAGAGTAGGTATTATGACTTTCAAAAGAAAGTTCCCTGGCAGAAATTTTACTCTTGTATATCTCGGCTACCTTTAAACAATTTTGCGGCTTTCAAGTATTTAAAGACTAATCAGAATGCTCCTTCCACAGTTTTTCATGAAAAATCGGAACTGCTGTTGGAAACAACGGGGAAATTCAACAGTAAGAATCTCGACCAGGGAACTTTCTTTTGAAAGTCATAGTACCTATAGCCACTGCGCGACGGGCTCTAGTGCTTGGTATCAAGCATATATTTCCTCTGTTCAAACCCAAATGAAAGGTCGAATCTGATTGTGAGAGTGCTCTCCGCGAACACCCCGTAGCTCGACATTTTTCTTGGGTTAAAATAAACGTATTGCACCGTTTCCAAATTTCACGTTACGCCACTAATTAGAACGTATTTATTATGTTTTACTTATGATAATTAATGTTTCTCTATAAGATGATGGTGTTTCTTTCTTTCAAAAATTTTCAGTCGTTTTATAGAGTTGAAGCCTTGAAACTTTCAAACGCGTCTTTCCCAAAACTTACTTCCGTTCTACGCGCCCTTAAGCCAACGAACTCCTCTCGTGCTTTGTTGGTTTGAATAATTGCCTCTTGTGATATATGCATCACAAACTAGAAAAACACAAACTAAGCCAAAAACCTTGTCCGACATCTCTTTTCAATTATTTCCGCAGATTAGATGACGTCATAAAGACGTTCATCTAAATGGCATTAAAGCGCGATACATTCAGTTGTGTCAACTGCAGGAAGATCCCCGAAAAACCTGGAACCGTCACACAGTGTGAGAAATGGGGGGTCTACTGCGACAAAAGTCTTTGCCAACCGAATTTTCATCTGGTTTCAGGGGTATGGGGGTTTTTTGGGTCGCTGATCACGAATATGAAGTCAGTTTTTCGATATTTTTACAGTGTTGCCAAATTGCACACTATTAAGGTCGTTTATTCTATTTAACGGAATATAAAGTTACCTTATTGTTTATGAAAGAAACGTGTGGGGGGTTTTCAGGTCGCTGATTACGAATATGAAGTCAGATTTTCGATATTTTTACAGTGTTGCCAAATTGCACCCTATTAGGCATGTTTATTCTATTTAACTGAATATAAAATTACCTTATTGGTTATTAAAGAAACGTGCGTAAGGGGGTTTTTCAGGTGTCTGATTACGAATATGAAGTCAATTTTTCGATGATTTTTACATTGTTGCCAAATTGTGCATCATTATATCTACACGTTTCTTCTATGCAACTGAATATAAAATGACTTTATATTGTTTCATAAATTTACGGCCAAAGGCTTATTTAGGTTGCAGATTACGAACGTGAAATAAGTTAATCAATACTTTTTTACAGTGCTGTTATTTTGATCATACTTCATCGTAAAATATTTGCTAGCTGCTACTTACACAGAGATTAAATAAATACTTTATACGGTTGAATACTGGCAAGTGATAGTATTATTAGTGATTAGTAGTTATTATTAGATTAATCGACGTTTATGATTCATAAATGATCGCTTACTTTTATTATTTTACTTCGTTTATTTATCAATTATTAATTTATTTTATTTGTATATTTTATTAGTTACTTCTTTTATTTTAATCGTCAAAAATTAGTTCCCTACAGTTCAATCTGACAACGCTGTATACAGTTCATTATAACCCATTGAAAAGGTCGAACGTGATAGTTGAGATGGGTTAGTTTCCAATAATGGTCTTATGGGCTCAAAAGAACGAAGTGCGGCGTGTTTGTATGTAACGTGACGCGCTTCAAGAAATGAAGAATTAAAAACTATTTATAAAAATGTTCCAAAACTCTGCCGCATGTGGGAGTTGAACCCGCACTGTTCGTCATGAGAGCCCAGTACGTTGGCCACTAGAGCAGTGGACTCTAACAGTTGTCACCGAGCTGCTCGAAGTAATAAGTATCAGCAAAGTGCGAGAGCGGAAACGAGCGAGTGAGTGGCACTCAAGTAAGCGTGGCGAAGTCACTATTAACAGCAAAACTACGTCTTTTCAAACTTAAATATTTCATAAAGTCGCAAAAAGTCGCAGGATCCAATTTAAGGGTTTTGTTCTCCAGAAAATGGGCTTTCTCATGGTGTTAAGCTCGTTTTGGCGTTCTCTGGTCTTCACCCTTTTTTAGTCCAATGAAAATCATGAAATTGACGATTTTCGAGCGTTCGTTATACGTTACTTTAAGCTAAAAAAAATATACAAAATATTGCTCAAATAAAGTTTTCCATACATGCAAAATGATCTACGATTCTTCTTCTTTCTAGTCCATCCTTTGTTTGATAGAAAAACTGGCTCCTAATGGTTCTAAAATGCGATGAAAGAAACGTCACCGGTACATGGTTTCAACAATCAAAACAAACATCTGAAAAACGGTCGCATTCAACCTCACCATACTTACGTAATACCATGATAATAGGTACTATAGGCATATTTCTGTGATCAGCATACTATCAGGAACAAATTCAGCCCATTAAACATTCGTTTTGCCGATATGACTTTTGTCGCACCATTCTCACACTGTGCGTCACCATGCGGACACACGAACTTTTTTGTGTGTTGTTTGTTTTTAATCATGGAACGGATGGATTTCCCCGTGTTTTATTTTTTTATTTATTTTTTTTCATCTTTGAAAGTAGAAAATTGTGTCAAATAGCTGTAGCCAGCTGGTAATGACAGCGTCTGGAACGCGTTTCTTGAAGCCGCAGCGCAGCGCAGCCACATCCCGCATGCGTATACCAGCCCATAGCCATAGCGCAGCGGCTATACAGCAGAGCGTACAGTCGGCCAAAGCAATAGCAAAGCGTTTGAGCCGCGTAGACTCTGCCGTGAATTAACTTGTTAAGAACAGTGTTGCCAGATCGAGGGTAAAAAGCCGTATCGTCCCCATTTAAATCAATGTAAAACGTACGGCTTTTTCACCCCAATCTTGCAACACTGGTTAAGAGATGTGGTAGTAAAAGTGGTTTTTATCATCTCTCTTGATTAGCCTGTCGTTCAAACAGCATTTACCTGTTTCATCGCGCCGCTGCCGCCACCGGAGAGCACAGTAAGCCGAAATTACCGATTTGAAAGGTCAAATTATCATCAGCATGTTAAATTCACTAAAAATGATAGTTTATAAGCCTTGAGGTAGAAAATGACAAGAAGTACCTACTCTGGGGGGGGGGACGATGACCAGAAGTACTATCGGCGAATTAAAGATTGTCGCGAGATTTTCACTCATGTTCAGCTATGGGTGTGAGTGTGGGACTGATCTGCAATGGCTTTCCCGCCCCACCCGCATTGGTCTCTCACCTGCAAGGTGTGAAGAGTATGAAGAGTGGCCGAACCAGAACCTTGAAGGCGAAACTTAGCTCATGAAAATCTCGCGACAATATTTAATTCGTCGATAGTACTCTGGGGGGAGGGGCGATGACTAGAAGTATGTACAACGATGTGAGGTGAGGTAAGGGATGTGTGGTTACCAGTATTCCAATGTTTGTACCATACCTCTTGAAAATGTTGAGGACATTCTGATACTGTGACCAATGACCATATTCTGATAATAGCTCCAGGATTTTCTGGTGAAAGTACGAGACTATTTGTTGTTAACATCGTTATGCTTCTGGTAATATTACTAGAATTGAGGAGTAGTGTGTCTTTCTGTGCACGGTGGCAAGTCAATAAAACTAGGTACAGGACTGATACTGTTATCAGAATGCTGGTATTTGTGCTGTAGTTCTTGACAATTTTGAGGAAATTCTGGTCCGGCCGTATTCTCGTAGTAAAAATTACTTTTGGTCTGTAATTTGACTTTAATCGAACGGTAGCGCTCTAACGGCAGAAACCGACTCTATAAACGCTGAAGACTCACAAGAAAATCATTCCAAATGATCGTATGAAATAATTCTCGGGATAAATTCTTTACACTCAAACCACTTCCAACGAAGGTATTTCATAGTAAAAATATGAATAATTTTTAAAGTTTTTGCTGGAAAATGTAACCATAGCGAAGCGCGCTATTTGGCAACGTAGCATTTCCTCCATTTGACCCCATAGAAAATGTCGAATTCGGTGGTCATTGCCGATCCGTCGTTAGTTCGATATTTTTCGTGAGCCAAATGCAACTTTGCCATATTGAACGCAAGCGCCACGCCACTGAATATAACTCAGGTTACTGAAATTATTCTTGGAAGCTTCTTGGCTATCATATGGTTTTGGTAACATCGAATTTCTGGTTTTTTGCCGCAAAATCGATCGTTTTTGCCCTCTGGGAGCGTAAGCGTCGCGTCGCCGCACAAAGCGTAGAACGCCCGGTGCACCTCTGTATGTATGCTTGAGCGTGCGGACTGGCGCTGATGCACACCCTGTATTTGATATCTGGATTTACAAAGAGATGAAACGCCTCAGCCTTCATGATTTGAAGCGTATTTTCGTTCTTGGATTAGCCTTGGATCGGACTGACTGAGCTCAGGGTTTTTGATCGAGCTATCAATGGGTCAGTCGTACCATCAATCGGTTCCACTTTTGATGGTTGGTTCTTATTTGAAATGCCGAGAAAATTTCAATCGCTGTAATTCCATTTCGTACTGATAGTCATTGGCGGAAACAGGGGGGGAGGGGGACCCCCCCCCCTCCCCGTTCGACCCAAAAAAGGAAAAAGAGGGGGGCGGAAGGGGGAAAGAAACAGAGAAAAAGGAAAAAAGGGGTCATCGGGGGGGGGGGGGGCTAAAATCCCAAGTCCCCCCCCCCCGTTCGCCAGGGCTTGATCCGTCAATGCTGATAGTTCACGTTATAAGATCATTCTGGGTCCAGAATGGGGCAGTTTCAAGGGTCTGAAATTGTGTTATTCATATACATTTAGAAAATGAAAGTATACTTGCCCTGAGAGAAATCACTTCTTTTAAAACAAGGAAACCGTTTACTTGTGACAGTTTTCCTTGCGCGAAGTAAAGTTCTGATTGCATGAAGGAGAATCACTGTTACCACAAGGAATCTTTTACTTGTAGCAGCAGACATTTTCCTCGGGTTAAAGGAATTTCCCCTTACAATTAGTCAATATTTCACTGTGCATAGTTTCTTTAACTCAAACGAAATGCACCTTGGATTAAAGAAAGAATTCTCTCATAATCAGTGCGATGAACTGAGAACAAAAATGCCTTTGGTTTTCCCCCCAAGTGTCCCGGTTTTGGAGGTACAAACGTGTAAAGCTGCAAAAAACTGTTTACGTTAAACCGATAGTTAAGATTGTCTCTGAGTGAAGCTAGTGGTCGAGCATTGTGAAACTTGGCCGTTGCTATAAGTATGGCATTGATGGGCAAAAATATTTTTTTGAATAACCATGAATATAGTTAACTAAAATTATTCGTATTATTTTCATGTTATTCCTATTAGTAAATCAAAGTTTTAACAGTACCAGTCATTCATGTTATGACAGATGAATATGTTGGTAGTGTCAAAACTTCGATTTACTAATAGGAATGACTTGAAAATAATACGAATAATTTTAGTTAACTATATTCATGGTTATTCAAAAAATCAGTTTTGTCCATCACAGCATGGTATAATAATAGTTGAGTTTCCTGTTAGCTATATAGTTTTATAAAGGCTATACTCATAGGTAGCTATCAAAAACAATTAATTCAACCATAATATATGGTTACCATGGCAAAAGTCATTTCTAGACCAATAGCGTCCCTCATAGACAGTCTGAACTATCGGTAAAACTAAACGATCAGCCTGTTGGTGTCTTTTTCGGTGACAACGGAAAAGTATGAAAACATGCTATGGAAAAGCTGTAAACGACACTTTATCACCTCAGAATCAATGATAGTTAACCATCAAAATAACATAATTTTAATCGATATTTCGACTTTCTAGCAAAGCCGCTGAAAACATCGGCATTACTGATCCCATATCGAATCGCGGCTCTTACTTCTAGTTTTTCGCCGTCGTTTTGTTTACTATGGTGTCGATACTCAATAGAGTTGGAAAGTGACTGATCGCCGCGGTCAGATTTATCAGCGCTGTATGATGGCTCGCGGTCGTGGGACAGTGGACACCTCGATACCTATATATTCTTGTGACAGATGAGCATAGCGGCAGCGAGGCAGAGAAAATGGATGGGCGCGGGGACGCTGCGTCACGCCGCACTCTGGATCCAAACATGGATTTTTCCGGACACAAAAAGTTGACTTTTTTTGCCTTAAAAACTTTTAGAGTTGCTATAGTTTTTTTAGATAACCATGCTTTTTGACTCAAACATGGATTTTTTCGGACACAAAAAGTTGAATTTTTTTTGCTTAAAAAACTTTCAGAGTTGCTGTAGTCTTTTTAGATAACCATGCTTTCAACTGTTACACTTCGATAACCATGCTTTTTGACTCAAACATGGATTTTTTCGGACACAAAAAGTTGAATTTTTTTGCTTAAAAAATTTTCAGAGTTGCTATAGTCTTTTTAGATAACCATATGCTTTTTGACTCATATTTAGGTGGTTCCAGGCGAAAATTTTCCACATTTCAATCCGATGGATAGCGCCACTAGTCGCGTACAGGAAAATTCGTGTTTTTGGCAATTTAAATTGAAACCGAAGAAAAAAACGCAAAATCCAACAACGTCAGCACCCGCAATTTTGTTTTCTGGATTTTTTGAGCCCAAAACGAGCAAAATTGGTTTAGAATTAAAGCCGTAAATTATGAAATTCATTTCGCCGTAAGCTTAGTGAATGAGAGTGATAATACGTCAATCTACCTCACTCGCACTCATTGAGGCTTACGAGAATTTTCGTATTTCATCATTTCCGGCTTCTTTTTAGAGTGTTTCAGCTTGAAACTTTCCGGGTATCTTCCTGAAGTATGTTCTCCGGTGCTGACGTTCCTCAAATTTGTGGTTATAGCGTAAGTTCGTCGAATTCAGCCAAAAACTGTTGATTTTTTGAGCAGCGCGACGTGGTGTCCACGGTCGGAACTAATCAACCCAGGAATCATCTTAAGTTCTAAAATGAATCGCATCTCTCACACTTTTCAGTTATCTTGCTATTTACTGTGCATAATCTCGATCCCCCCCCCCCCCCGGTAAAAATTCGTCCGGAAAATCAAAGGCGGATCCAGCAATCTGGCAACTGCGCATGCATTTGAATGCATGAGAAATAATCGATTAGTAACAGGGACATGGCCTCCTCAAGAATCGATTGTTTCTCATAGTTCAAATGAGCTGAATTCATGGTTGCCAAATTGCTGGATCCGCCTATGCGGAAAATTCCATGTGTTGACCACTGTGCACCGCGGCCGGTGAGGAAACGGATCCGAGACCCCCGTGTCGCTTCGTGGTCGGGCGTTGTCGTATATTCGGTAGCGTCGTGAGTTGTGGGTTGTGGGGGGAGGGGGGGGGAGAGGAGGAGAGAATTTTGGCAGTGGGTCCTCATAAATCGTCTCAGCTGGGTGGCGTATCAGAGGTATCCAGACGTTGGGATCCGCTCGTCCGACACGCCATGCCACGCTGCGCAAACTCAGATGTCGATGCGCGGTGGAATAGTGTCATTTTCCCATCTAGAATTAAATCAAAGAATGAGGTCCATCACTAGGAATCACACATTGCCGGCCGCAGCCGCCATCTCCCAGAGGCGGATCCAGGAATTTCTCTCTCTCTCTCTCTCTCTCTCTCTCTCTCCCTCTCTCTCTCGCTCTCCCTCTCTCTCTCCCTCTCCCTCTCTCTCCCTCTCACTCCCTCTCCCTCTCTATTTCTCTCTCTCTATCCCTCTCTTTCCCTCCCCCCTTCATCTCTGATTGGTCGAGACGAATCCGGTGGCCGATTTGCGGTGAGTCCGTGCACAAACATTTGTTGGGCTCAAAGGAAACTTATACGTACAGATATGGCATAAGCCCGAATTTCGTTAAGTTGACTCCGGCCGTGATACAACCAGGCATACAGAGGGAACCATAAAGATTGTAGAAAAAATGTTACTTTTTCCATGTTTGTCTATTACAAAACTGTTCCATGTTCGATGTTCCTCTGATCACAGTTCCATCTTTGTTTCTAGTTCTGTAAACAAACACAGAAAAAGTGGAAAACTAATCTTTTCAAACTATCCCAGCAGGAGTATCAATAAGCTTGCCGGAAGATATCCTGAACCCCGAGCTATCTGCAGATATTGAATATAAAGACGCGGATATTATTCCAACTGTCGCCGAACTTCATATTATTATTTTTTTCATTATCATGTTAGTCTTGAAGACGGTGTGGAAGTAAGAGAATTCTATAATATTTATGATCCCCTCTGTAAGCCCGGTTGTATCACGGCCGGCGTTTTATCCATTTTTCACTAAACACGGGCGAGATAGCTTGTGCTATATCTGTATGTTTAAGTAATCTTTGGTTGGGCTCCGAGGCCTGCTCAAGTTGGCGAAAAGTCAGACTTGACTCTTGAATTATCATAACCTCGCTATTTACTCACCAAACGGCATCGATGACCCTCTACATTTTTATTTTTTGGGTTTGCGGTCTTACGTACGCATCATCGATGCCTCGAAACAGCACCGCTGACCAATCAGAGTTATGTAATCGTTCCTGCTTATGGTGTTTCATGGACCTATTTGTTGCACCAGGCAGCTGGCCCGGGAACTAGGGGCGGGATGATCATACAGTGTCCATGTTTTGACGGGTTTTAAGGTACACCACACCACATTTTCAAAATTGAGTTTTTTATAATCAATGGTACAGGGGTGCAAAATGTTCCAAAACTTCGGAGGTTTCACGCGATCCATGAAAGGGATGACTTTTTTTTTGCTTATTTTAACATTGCAACACCGTATGTTCGCAAAATGACCGATATTTTTCCATTTTTTACACTATTTTCCTGGGAAATCCTATAATGCCATTATTTAAAAAAAAAAAAAAAAAAAAAAAAAAAAAAAAAAAAAAAAAAAAAAAAAAATTAGGACAGATTTCCTCACTTTCCCAGAAATTTCCTCACTTTCACGCGATCCGCGGATTGCTAGATCGGGCACATTTTGCACCCCTGCAATGATATTTTCTCAAGAAAAATTTACAATACACCTCACCCCCGCGCCGCGCCGCGGTGCCGACCAATCAGAGGAGAGGATCAGCAGTTAATAAGTCGTGTGTTGATTTCTTAAGTCAAACATTATTTTAGCCTTGAATTTTTAGTGGTCGATATTTCTTTTTATAACATCCCGCCGACTTCTGTTTGTATATCTAGGCGAAGTAAGTCAGTGTGTGTTAGTAGAAACGTAAAGAAGCTGGGAGTGTGTTGCTTGGACTGACAATGAGACCGAAACCAACGTTGCCTTGTTGTCTGCAGATTTTTTTTTTTTGTAAAATTGATAAAAAAAATTTCCAAAGGTCTGGAGGTTAACCCGCTTGATTTTGCTCTTTTGTTTTTGTTTTTTGTTTATTTTTCTATGAAATGAAAAGAAGAATCGACTTGAAGTTTAATGAAAAGGAAAAGAATCATGAACGTGAAACCAAACCTCTACCTCAATCTCCCAATTCGAGACCACTGCCAAGTGTCAAGGTGTCAAGAATTTTCAATCGATCGAGGATTATCACACGGAAGTGTGGAAATCTTCCCAGATTTTACTCAAATTGCCAGAGTTCCGCATTTGCATATTTTCGTGAACTGCGGAAATTTTTTGAACCCCACCATCAAACTGGCAACATTGCCAAGAAGTGGCCAAGCCGAATGTAACTTTTAACCAGGTAGCGCCCCTCCCGTGCTCCCCTCCACCGCTCTTTCACGCCACATCTCTCTAGCCCCCCCCCCCTTTCTATCTCGGTCGCTGTGATTGTGAGTTGAAATCTGCTCCGCCTATTTTTGGCGCTTATCCTGTTACGTGTAGGTTCGTTTCCGCAGGGCCAGGGTTCTCAGAATATGTCCGTGGCTCAGCCGCACTTCCTCTTCTTGTCCGGTATTTTTCTACTTTTCTTCTTTTTACTTTTTAATTATTTAATTTTTTTATTTTAAGCCGTTGACTCGTCGAGAATGTGCATTTTCCGTCATCCACCCCCCCCCCCCCACAATCCCCTTTCAGCCGCCCGCACCCTTTTCGCATACGCTGGGTGAGAGGGGAGGCGGTTTTCCACCACGTCCATCTATCGTCCCCATCACTGGCGCAACCAGGATCTCTTCCATCTCTCCCATTTCCCATTTGAATGTATAAGTAGGAAAAGGACAGAAAGAGGGGGTTTTATCCCCTTGTCCATCCTTGTCTAATATACGTTTTTTAATGGAGAAGAGAGAGAAATGTGGAACTCTCGGTGCGTTACTGGTCTCCGTCAGTCGGTCCTCTTTCAATAAAGAAGTCTTTTATCACATCCTAAATCAATGCGTTGAAGATGGATTCCTGAGCGTTCTAGTTTCTAGTTTTGCCGCGGTTTGATCTGAAGGGGTCTCTCCACCTGCGAATTTAAAAGCGCGAATAAACTGATTGAGCCAATGAGCTGCCT
This sequence comes from Trialeurodes vaporariorum, assembly GCA_011764245.1. Taxonomy (NCBI): domain Eukaryota; kingdom Metazoa; phylum Arthropoda; class Insecta; order Hemiptera; family Aleyrodidae; genus Trialeurodes; species Trialeurodes vaporariorum. The sequence goes on along the minus strand of VMOF01000111.1, from coordinate 77,597,389 downwards.
TGAAGTCGATAGGTCGAGTCCGATGCATCGACAACAAAGGAGCCCATTGGCTCAATCAGTTTATTCGCGCTTCTAAATTCGCAGGTGGAGACCCCCTCAAAAGACTAAATAGCCTCTAAAACTTTTACTGGATCAGTCATGGTTGGAGAGAGGAATAAGCACCCTGGAAATTCTTGTTATGAGCTTTTAAAAAAGCCACAGGGAGAGTCTCAGCTGTTGTGTGAAAATATTTGGGGGCGGGGGTCGTAAATTAAAGTCAAAATCATCGAATTTTGCAAAGCTTTAAACGAAGTGAATGAATGGTTTCCAAAGTTGTCCTTCTTAATTCATTTTACGTTTATTTTAGGAATAATTTCTCACAGTTCCCAGGACTCCATGCAGACGTTTTTTGTTTTTTGTTTTTTAATCTAAAGCATTTTGATTACCTTCAAGGAGTACGACCCCATATAATATACAGTGGTCACGTTTGTAAAGATTTGACGAGGTTTTCTGGAATTTTATATCTTCATAAACCATATTTACAGAACCATTCTGATGATGGAAATGGTTACGGCTGAGCCACCACAGCACCGCGACTTGTTTCAAACTCGTATTTAAACGTGCACATAAACAGCTCGCTTGCATTCAAGCTGAGCGTTGCTCAAATATTTTTGCAAGTCCGTTGAAAGTATACGAATGAAGCAATTGAAATTGAAGATGCGGGAAGAAGCTGCGATTAATGTAATTACGAAGTGGAAGAAATGAGAAGGTAAGAAGAGTCAAGTCGGGGAGAAAAGAGAAAGCTATAGAAATTCTCAGCTTGCAGAAAAGAGCACTAGTTAAACGTGTAACCGATGCATTTTGATCGAAAAAGCAGACTGTCCTTTTATGTCTAGTTTATGACCACCGTAGTTATAGTTCGAACACCTTCAAAGGGGAGACGCAAACTCCTTCGTCTGTAATTCTACGAATGTCTGTCTATGTCTCCTTCCGTCTCTCTCTCTCTCTATCTCCCCTCCCCTCGTCCTATCTTACAATCTCTATCTCTCTCCCTCTCAGCTCGAGCTTTCTTTGTGTATATGTTTCATTCTTGAAAGAACTAGCCTATCGTGTCCTTGGGGTTATGCAATCGAACTGTAATTTCTTCTCTGTTGCGTGACCTTAGCCTTAGGTCACTTTTTCTTTTTCTCTCCGATTGTGACCACGGTGAAGTTGTGACTGTCGAGGAAGGCTGTGCTTCTAAAATGTGTTTATCCTAGGAACTTTACAAGATGGCATGGCAATTTTTTTTCAGTTGTCTTTCCTATAAGCACATTTTGACACGAGGTTTAAAATGTTGAAAATTTCATACTTTTTGTGAAATTTTAAAATTGTCCTTGTTGAAAATTGAATCTCGAATAAGCTAATTAACAAATCAATTTTTTTAAAGAAGTCCATGCTTTAATATGCATCAGCCGAGTATGCGGGCTCAGGTATAAAAAAATGAAAATTAAGAAGAAAAAACTATATCTAGGAATTAACTCTTGAAAAGTAGGACACACTTCATGCAAGTATGCACTAAATGTACTTTTCATCCTGTCAACACCTCGCCAGTAAAATGATTACATAATCTAAACTACGGATCAGAATAGCAAAAACTATGCACTGAAATAGTCTGGAGGACGCTTTGAATAAGATTTCATGGGGGAAGAAAGGAGAAAAATTAAAAATTTTAACCAAAATCGATTACTGACTCCCTTTATAAAATAGGCCGCGATTTTCGAACTCCTCAAGCATATAATCTCTGCCTTCGTGCATTTAGACCGTCCGTTAAAGAAATACAATCTCCAGATGAAATGATCGTGACCATTAGCGACACAGTTATAGGAAGTAAAATCGTAAGGAAGGAAATTAATTACATCGGTCTGAATCTTTCCTTTCTTTACGCAAACTTGCCGCTTTGCCTATTTCCGCTATCTTATCATGTGCAGATATTTAAAAAACGACCGATACAACGATGGAAGGGGAAATGCAGCCACGATTTTCGAGACGTTATTGAATGGATATCTATTATTTTCGTGTCGAACGAACAAACAAATTAACGATCGAATGAAAGTTCGACTGTCGATAACTGCTTTTGGATGTCGGGCGATCTCTTTGTTTGTCGCATTGACTTCTTGTATCTTTCTTATCAGAATTTATGGAAGGAGCTCCTGATTCAATGTGTATATATAGTATATAACTAAATGTGCAATCGCTTGATCGATATGATCTCTGATGGCACTATTAGCGGCTCATAAACTATCAATAGTAGTTTTACTCCTGTTTGTGACCCCGTTCCAAAGTATCGATTATTATGTATTATGTTGTTATTATTATGTAGTGTGTTCTATAATAAAACATCCGAAAATCGATTATTTCCCATAAGGTTAAATGAAGGATGTACTTCGATAGTTGACAATTCACGAGCTGCTGGTACTTATATGTATAAAGGGGAACGACATGCTTGTGAGTAATCGGTTATTTTCTTCCAACCATTTGAACCAGCGAAAAATTATTATTTGTAGGTTCTAATGAACCCCCGAAGAATCGATTTTTTTCTCTTAGGTCTGTGGGAGTACCTGGTTGCGCAGTTCACGAGTCTTCCAACCAATGGCGTCGCGTTTAATTTGGCTTTGTGCATTTAGTTCATTTGAAATTATGCGAAAGGTAAAATTCAAGGGATGCTCTTGACTGCGCATTCAAGACTTCAATCTTCCTCGTGAGTTGAAATCAGTGTTGCCAGATTGGAGTGAAAAAGCTGTACGACGTACGTTTTACATGGATTTAAATGGGGACGATACGGCTTTTTATCCTCGATTTGGCAACACTGGTTGAAATGGACCAGATGCAGTGTTGCCAGATTGCAGGTGATAATCACTACGTCACGAATTTTAACTATTCATAAGTGTTATCATAGATCAGCATAAACAGATTCAGGCGGGGTGAAATCATTTGATTTACCTTTCAGCTAAAAAAAAATGTACAGTGGTGGCCCGTGCAATATTACGGCAACGTATTTTCTACATTTAAAAACATGTAGAATAATCGATACTTGCAGGAAGGAAATCTTCTTCTCATTAAATTGACCTCCTCCCTGATTGCACTTTTCTTAATTTTTTCGCGGTCCCTAGTCCCTCCAAGTTTTACCGAACGGAATCCTCGTGGCACATTCTGTGTTGCTGCGGTTATCGTACCTCTTCCTTAAACCCTTTTACTATCAGCTTATACGATGACGAATGAATGTTCGCTCGCTCAAATTGAGTGGATAGTTAAATATTCCTACACTGCGGTGCTGATTTTGCATACACAATGAATTGAAGGCGCTCGAAGGAGGATTATTTTTTAATGGTAACAATGTGGAGTCACAATTTTTGTGAATAAAAAGCTGAAATCGTGTGAGGCAGATCTAGTCACAGAAACGAATATTCTCGGTCGTGGTATTCAAAGGACTAAGAAAGTTTAGGTTGACTTTTTTTTGTTCTATTATATTTCAAAAAAACAATGATAATATCGCTAGGGTAACAAGTCGCCCGTTTTTTTGTTTTTTGTTTTTTTTTTTTGGAGGAAGAAACTGGAAACTTGTCTCAATTGGTCGCTTTGGAGTGAAAGAGCGAGCAGTGAATTGTTAATGGCTTGGCTCGGATTCGAACCCGGGAATCTAAATTTGTGAGACGATGATGACGCTCTTTTTTTTCCGCTCGAGCGGCGGACGCATCGGGTTATAAATAATAACTGCGGCGAAAATAGTTTTTGCCAATTTTCTTCTTTTTTTTTTTTGCCGAATTTCGTAAGTAGGCGGATTGTCAGTATTCGAAATGAGCGGCTCGCGGCACAAAGTAAGCAACGCAACGACTCAATGAAAGTGAAAAATGAAAATCTGGAATACAGCTTTCGGCTCTTCTTTGAGTGTTCGATGAACTTTTGACAAGTCTCGAACTGCTAATCATAGAACATTTTCAGTGATGCAGTCGTATCTTTCGACCAAGCGCCGAATGTGACAGTTGAAGGGCGATTCTAGAACTCTGCGCAGTGGCGTCGCGTGCAATTTGGCAACTATGTATTCTATCCATTTAAACTCATGTAAAATATCGAATTCAGGGGGTGCACAGTGCACAAGGAAAATTCGATATATATAATGAGTTTAAGTAGAGCAGTTGCATTGTTGCCAGATGGCACGCGACGTCACTGACTCTGCGTCACTTTGCGCGTCACGTATCGGTTGGTATACGGCAGACAGTTGAAATCTAAATGAATTTCGAATATATTTTTTAAAGGAAACATACTCAAATCGATGTTTTTCCGAATATTAATTAGTCAGCGTCCTTAAATAACGGTAAAAATTCGCTAAACGAGAGTATCGCGGATCGATATGAGGTATCGACTTTTGATATACCTACACCCTGTATATTTTTGAAGCTTGTGGTACGTCACGCATGGTGCGCTTGTGGTGGTGTTCGTACTTTATTAAAGTCGTGTTGGCACGACATCTCAATTCGTTCAACGCTGTGACTAACTTTTCGATTACCAAATGTATCGATCAATTCTTACGCTATCATGATGTTTTCATTGGTAAGAAATTTGGATGAGACGCAAATGGGTGTCTTCAAAGAGACCCAGCTATCCACCTAGCGTGCGATTTGGCAACATTACAGTTTGTCCCTTTATATCCACGAAAAATATCGAACTGTTGGGTGTTCGGGGAACACCTTCGCATTCGACTTTTTACATGTGTTTGAATGGACGCAATACAACGTTGCCGCGTTGCACGCTACGCCACTGCTACCCACCCACCCAGCGCCAGTTTCCGCACCTTCAATGCGTTAAGACCTCGAAGTGGCAACGTCGCATTTGACACGGATGGATTCAAACCAGTGCAGTAAGCAAAGCAAATTAATTCGACACTTGATACCTTGACCCTCTCGCCTGCTCTCATCATGCACGCACGCGTAGCCCGCACGCGACACAACACTGCGGCTGCGCGCGCACCCTCGCCTCGAGCGCCCGCTCCTGCATTTCTCCTTCTTGATTCGTTCCTCTCTCGTTCATTCATGTATTTCCGTGACTTCGCAAGAACTGTCCCTTAAATCTTTTTGACTCCTCCTCTGCACTAGATGCACTATGTCGAAACTAGTTCTTTTCACTTTTTTTTTTTACCGTACTAAATCAAGCTATTTACCGCCAAAACACTAATCGAATCACTGGAACTTTTTCCACCTTCACAATAGCCTTCCCAATACTCAAAATCGATCGATACATCGAATCATTTTTAAATGCCCGTGTCATTGTTTTGACATGATGAATGATTGTTATTTTGATCCACTCTAGTCTTGCAGTAGTGACTATTTTTGTTATTTCCGTGACTTCGCAAAAACTGCCCATTAGATATTTTTGACTCCTCTCCTCTCTCGTACTATTTTCTATTGGAAAAAGTCAAAATTTGAGGCTTTTAATGGGGGTTGGGGGCACGTGCCCCTCCTCCCCCTCCCCTCGGTGGATCCGCCACTGGTTAGAGATACGTTCTGCCCCTGCTTAACCATATGGACCGCAAATTAACGATCTATGAAAGTTTGGATCTGTGAAATTCAGAAATGGGTAATTTTAAAACAAAACCAAGATTAAAGTTGTCAAGTAATTCTAACTCACTTTAAGGAAGCCCCTACAATAACAAGTGCCCGTCATCAGTTTTTGTTTACGAAGACAATTTTGCCGTCTAGAGACCGGCTTTTGAACTTACACCAAGCTGTTTTAATGGGTGAATACCCAGATTTAAAATGTCTGTTAAATCGCATCTTTGCACAGATTGACCCTTTACAATCTTTCGGAAGTTCTTGGAAGCTTTTTCTCGGAGGTTCTGATATAACAAGGTCCCTAGTCTCGTAGAACACAGCCTGTATATGCTTTCACGCCACACTGAGAGGAATCAATTCTTTAAAAACAAGGAAACTTGTTTACTTGTGATAGCTTTCCCTGCGCGAAGTAAAGTTCTGATTGCATGAAGGAATCGTTTACATGTAGCAGTAGACATTTTCCTTGGGTTGAAGAAATTCCACCTTAGTCAATCTTTCACTCTGCAGTTTCTTTAGCACAAACAAAGTACAATTTGGATTAAAAAAACAATTCTCTCAGTGCAGTTCTGTCGAGTTTCTTTGCATTTTGAAGCATAATAAAACGTCTGGAAAGCTCCAAAGATTGCAGGTTGCAAATTGGCTGGCGCGACCTACGCAACCAAAACGAGCCCCGCAACTGATCCACCAATCAGGGCCTATGAGCACACCCTCTCTCCCCCTCTCCCCTTTAACATCTGCTCCTCCAGTTTCGTCGGACTCATTCGTTGACACTCATCTTAATTCAATTTTAATCTCGATGTAGCTGCTGTCAAGAAAAGTAGCCAGCATAATTTATCGGGGTTTTCCCCAATAACTAACGCAACGGCAAAGCTCCATTCCATTACGTTAGCATTCCAACAATTTCTTTTTCTTTTTCTGAAAACATTTTTTATAGTCTCTCTATCATAACGCACTCATTTGTTTTCCGTCGACTCGCCGCATGTTGCACATTGCACAACCTCGTCGTATTTAGTATGTAGTTAGTATCTATAGGTATTGAAATGAAGTCGCAAAATTTTTCCGTCGGGTTTTTAAAATTCCATTTCTCCGCGCGATGAATAGGTTCATCGTTTTTTTAGACGACTATCACACACACACTCACACACACACGGCTTGACGTCGACGCGTCGTTGCCGCCGTCGCGACGCGATATGACTCGAGGGTGGTGGAGGGGGGAGAGGGGGAGGGGGAGGGGATTGGCAGGCCGGTCGGAATGTGGATAGACGCCTTGGTCTGCGGTCGTCGCGCCTCACCGGTGCCCGCGGGTCGCTGAGAGACGCGGGAGCTTAGCCGGACGTTGCCGTTGAGCGTTGACGTTCCGGCGGCGTGGCGTGGCGCGTCGGACGCATCATCACGTAAAAAAGTCTCGCGTCGTCGCCTCGTTCATCTCGACGCGACGCATCGATGGACGTCTCTAGCGTTCGCGTTCACGGACGTCAAAAATTTTGCTTCACTGCGCCTCCTCCGGTTGGCAAAAGTGCCCCCGAGCCTATACGTCTATACTCGATAGTCGATACTAAACTTCCGAGAACAATAACGTTGGCTATTACGGGCGCGAAATGTCACAATTCGCGGTGATAAGGAGGAAAGAAATTATTGAATGCTGAGTAAAGAGACAAGTCGAAGTCGCAAGTCGCCCCCCTCCCCCCCTCCCGGATTCCGAGCGTGAGTCACGCGTCGCCGTTGTGACGTCACGTACATGGAAAATCGAGACGTTCGCAGCCGCGTTGTCACGTCTTGGTAACTTGGTTTGACGTCGAGTTGTGCTTCCTTGCTTTTGAAGCGGTTGACTTTCGACTGAAATTAAGATGCTTTGGATCTCGACCACTTTCGTTCCAGTAAGCTCACTTACGAACGTGGTCGAACTTTCTTAATCGTCTAAGTAATGTCCATTCTAAATTGGTCCAAATCAAAGATTACTTATACACATACAGATATGGCATAAGCCCGAATTTTGTTAAGTTGACTCCGGCCGTGATACAACCGGGCATACAGAGGGGATCATAAAGATTACAGAGAAAAGATTACATTTTCCATGTTTGTCTATTACAAATCTGTTCCATGTTCGATGTTCCTCTGATCACAGTTTCATCTTTGTTCTAGTTCTGTAAACAAACACAGGAAAAGTGGAAAAGTAATCTTTTCGAGCCAGAATTCTATAATCTTTATGATCCCCTTTGTATGCCCGGTTGTATCACAGCCGGCGTTTTATCCATTTTTCACTTAACGCGGGCGAGATGGCTAACGCCATATCTGTATGTATAAGTAATCTTTGATCCAAATTCGCTCCAGAGTTTACTTTTAAGACGTCTAGCTGTTATTTGCATTTGCTCTTAGCAAGTGGAGACAGTGCGACACATATCGGTGAAAACGCAGAAGTAGATGGAAACTAGTTGCGCTCGCAAGCTCACACCGCAAGCTCTTGAACTTGTCTTTCCATTGTTGATATTTAGGGAGAGAGATAGGTATTTTGACTTTTCCGGACTCGGCGATTTCAGTCACTGGGCGAAATCAAGCTCGTCGCCATTCAGAAAACATCCGTGTCGACTAATGATAGTGATTTAATTTGGCACTGGTGCGTAGTACGTAAAGTGTGAGTAAGAGTTGTATACTGTTTACGTGCTAATGACATTATGTCAACTTCGTGTTACGTGACTCAAGTTTTCTCTGGTGTGTGATGTCTGTGAATCTCTCATCAGCTTTCGTCCTTGCTTTGTCACTTAGAACAAAACAAAATGGGGGGGGGGGATAAACAATTAAAAGCGAGAAATAAATAAATAAAATATGATTTGTAAACTAAACTACCTCCAACGTTTTACAATTATTTTACTGTAGCGTGACAATTTGTGCAAGGCACTTTCAACGAAGTTGGATGACGCAAAAAGTTTAGCGGATGTCCTTTAGCTTTGTGTCCTTCCTTTGTTGCTTGAACAAAAGAACTTCCAGAAAAACGGATCAAGGCTCATATGATCAGATTAACAGAACTAATGAACCATTGCATCGATAGCTGAACGTTGGATCGGTAGCATCCGCATAGCCCCTAAACTCGAGACTTATGTGGACACTCATGAAGCAAGTATGCAAGCCTCAAAGTAAGGATACGTGACGGAAATGATGTCATTGTCCCAATTTGTTTGATATCTTTTCTTCTCAGTCTGTTTGCAAGGAAAAACTTTTTTTTAGTGTAACTGACATATTTTATGGGTAATTCTTGAAAACTATCTATCAATACGTCTTTCGCACACATACCAACAATCGGGCAGTTGCAAGGGTCTAAAATGTTGTGTTTTTTGTAAAGAAAATGAAAGTCCATGACGAGCTGAAAACAAAGATTCCTTTGGTTTCTAGACAAGTCCCATTGTTCCGGAGATGAGATTTTGGCCCAAAATACATTGTTTTAAATGGGAATTCCGCGTAGTGACGTCACAACGCACCCACTTTTTTCCAACTTTACACGTGTGTATCTCCGAAACCGGGACACCTAGGAAAAAACCAAAGGCACCATTGTTCTCAGCTCATCGAGTTCTATCATTTTCTTCATAAAAAACACAACATTTCAGACCCTTGCAACTGCCCCATTGTTCGTGTAAATTTTAAGAACTCGACAAATCTTTTTTTTAGAGATGCTGAACTTCAAAATGCAGTTGCACAGGGATCCTTAGCAGTAGCGCATGTAGTACCTTGTATTTTTCCTCACGTCGTCCCTTCAAAAGCATGTGTCAAAAGAGGATGTAAACAAAAGCTGAAGTCACGTTGTAGCAGAGATAAATAGAGGCTGAGCACTAAATGGCTGCAGCTGAGGCCAGAGACAATTTAAAATAGAGACCACGCTCTTCTATCCATCTTGCCCATGTTTGCGCGCGGTGACAACTTTTTTTTTTTCGGGGTCTCAACAGAACACCGCAAACACGGACCATACGGTGACTGATGAGAAAAGTCGTTGAGATTTTTGTCTAGTGAAACCGAAATTGTATCAGTCGACGTATGGTCCATGTTGGATGGTGCTGCGCCTTCATGCTCCCTTTGATGATTTCTGTTGAGCTCCGAAAAAAAAAGCCAGCTACCGCGCGCACGGCTAGTACGTGGTCTCTGTTATATATTAGCCTCGTTTATGCGAGAGATCTGAACCTGGGTTGAGTCAACCCGAGTTGAGTTTCAACCTGGGTCCAACTTGGATTTGCGCATAAACACCCGTGTATTTGAACTCGAGTTCAAAGGATTTCTTTCTTCTTCTTCACTGTGTTTGTTTACATTTTTGACGAAAATGGCGGCGATGCTTGGTGCGGTACGGACAAGTGCGACCGCATAAGACGCGTGTTTAACCTCGCTCGGATTGGTGACATCGATGCCGCGTGAACCCGGGTTCTGAACTCCGAGGTGTTTATGCGTGAAATCTCAACCCGAGTTCACCGACTCGACTCGGGTTTGAATCGGGGTCGAGTCGAACCCGAGTTCAGCGAGATCCGAAGTGTTTATGCGAGCATCTCAACTCGGGTTCAGCTGAACTCGGGTTCTAGATCTAGAACCCGGGTTGAGATGCTCGCATAAACGAGGCTAATGTCTTTGGCTGAGGGACACCTATACTTTCGTGCGGATTCAACAAAACAACAATCAACCCCCTTCTAATTTCTCCTTGTGTTGAATGGTGAAAACCCTCGTCTCCCCCCCCCCCCCCCATCCAAATGTCACCATTCAACACCACTCGAAATCGGAAAGGCCTTCGTACACGCTCAAAGTACGATCGTCAAATTGGCGTCGGTGAGCTGAAATCCACCGCAAACAGTAGAATTGCCTACCTGACATTTCTAAAATTCAAACATAACCTTGACCGAAACACCTCAAAAACGGGGTTCATTTGTTTTTTTGACAGTAGATTGGTGAACAGATGACACAACACCCATCGTCAAACAACTTCGCACAGTAATTTGACAACGTTTTAACCGACGGAAGATGCAACGGTTGGCTCACCTGCCATGCCGTTTTGTGGTGGATCTCGGCTCATCGATGCCACTTTGACGGTTGTACGAAGGCCTGAAGAAAGTCGTCTGTTGTTTTGTTGAACCCGCAAGATTTTGGTTTGCCTCCAATCTATCAAATATATTTTAGCGTAGTGCAGGCCGTCCCTATTTGTCCCTGTGTGTTAAGCCCCCCTCTCCCCAACCCGAGTACTTTTTCGAACTCAATCAGTGGCGTAGCGTGAATCTGACAACTTTGTATTTTGTCCTTTCAAACCCATGTAAAAGGTCGAATGTGAAGGTGTTCACCGAACACCCAATACTTCGATCTTTTTCATCGGTTCAAACGAACGAACTGCAACGTTGCCAAATCGCAACCTACGAAATCTCCAACTCAATCATTCTTATAATCGAAGAGATAAAGAAAGAAGTACGATTTCCTGCTGATTCTATACGCCACTGTCTCCATGGTACTTAGACGAAAGCTTGACGGGAGCTTTACCGGGGGGAAGTCGCGTCGTGGATGATGTTGACTCCTGCGCGACCGGCGACTGCTGCGGCGGTGCTTTTACCGTACTCCTGGTGACCCACTTTCCCACGACCACCACGAGCTCCAACCGCGGACAAGGGAAGGGGTGGGGGTGAGATAGAGAGGAGGGCTAGACAAAGAGAATTCTCTCCTCCTTCCTCACTCGCCGGATAATGTGTGGACCGTGGACGAATAAAATGAATTACTTTTAATTAATTGCTCATAATCAGCGAGAAAACGGGTGAGAAGTGAGCATTAATATGTCAAGTTTCACCGGCGGAGATTCCTTTCCATAAAGTCTTCAAGCTCAAGATGAACCCCCATCTGTACAGTGCACAGGTACTTAACTTAACTTGCAGCAGGATTGTGAATATCCATCCTAGACCCGACACTGGTTTTTCAATAATTCAAAGATTACATTTGTTTTTAATCTCGGGCTCAATTATACACGGTAGCTAGAGCTGTGAGCTCTAGCTTCAAGTTATCTCGCGGCGAGAGCGGAGCGACAACGCGCTCAGTGTTGCCAGATGGAGGGTAAAAAGCCGTATCGTCCCCATTTAAATCAATGTAAAGCGTACGGCTTTTTCACCCCAATCTGGCAACACTGGACGCGCTGTTTCCTCTTGGTTCATTCACTCGTTCCCTTTACTCTACTCATCTACCTACTTCATTCTTTTGTGATGGGGCTAATTAATTGCAGAGATCCAAGCACCGCTCTCGTATCTTACCGCGAAATGAGGATGCAGTGAGAATTGTTGGTTGTTGATGGTCGGCGTAGAAAGCAACAATCGGCTTGAGAAATATTTTGGTCGTCAAAATATTCACTATTAGTTGGAGCTGTGGCCGTTCAGTTACCAAAAGGTATAGCTTACTATACAGTCAGTGGGGTAGCGTGCAATTTGGCAACGTTCAATTTTGTCCATTCAAACTCGTGTAAAAAGTTGATTTTGAGGGTTATTACTGGACACCCAACAGTTGGTCCTTAGTGTTAAGCTTCTTACTTTGGGTCCTGTGGTATGCAGTAGCATATCGCAAGTCAAATGCATAGTTGTATATAATCCATTTAAACACATAAAAAAGATAAAAAAAAAAAAAAAAAAAATGGGAAATGCACTCTGCGCTCCCTCAAATCGATATTTAACTCGAGTTTAAATGAACAAAATGCAGCGTTGTCAGATTACAGGCGATGCCGCACTATTGGTTTGCATGCTCAGTTCAAATCCTCGTATGGAGGAATCGACTGCGCTGAGAGAAACCGCTTCTTTAAAAACAAGGAAACACGTTTACTTGTGACAATTTTCCTCGCTCCAAGGATAGTTCTGTTGCATGAAGGATAATCTATGTCACAACAAGGAATGTTTTACTTGTACTAGCAGACATTTTCCTCGGGTTGAAGGAATTCCCCCTTATAGTCAATATTGCACTGTGCAGTTTCTTTAACACAAACGAAATACACCTTGGACCAAAAAAAAAGAATTCTCTCAGTGATGGTCCTTGTCTCATGAGCTCATGCATCGTGTATACTTGACGCCAATGGGACGGCGATGATCTGTGCCCCCACGCGCCCTACGGCCCCAGTCGGGGCGTCAGCGCGCATGATTCGCGCGGTACCTAGATGAAATTTGTTTAATGGTCGGGCAAATAGGAGCTCTGGAAGTCGGTCGGCCGCGGCAACGGCGTTTAAAGATGAGACGAGACGAGACTCGATTTCGGTCCTCCTGACCCACGCTATGCGACCAGTGCGGGTGACTCTGCCCGCGCTCTTCGTGACCGGATCAGTTTTTCCCCGCGAGCTCCTTCGCCTGCTTTTTGCACGATTTGCTCACAAAATGCGACCAAGCCGAAAAAGAAAAAAGAAGAAGAAAGAAAGAAAAAAAAACGAAAGCTGGAGCAGCTTACGTACCGTGTGTTTAGAAAATCGCGCTATCTGGCCTGATCCATAAGCTTTATACATATCGAGAGTGGATGTTTAGTGGCAGGCTGACTACAAACCTGGGAAATCTGGAATACCTTGAAAATTCTAGGATTTGTAGGGGATTGGGTCTGTTGCAAACTTTTGCTATAACGATTAAGAGTGTATAATCTAATGTAAAATCTCCTGAAAAGTCCATTGGTGGCATCAGAAAGTCATAAAATGCAATAATAAACTCACAAGAGGCGTTTAATGAAATCCAAGATGGCGGAGAAATATCGAGCAATCTGTATGCATGCACCGTGAACATCCAAGGATGACCAACTTATTTGACAACCTCACTGAAGGCAGAGGTTATGTGTTTGTTTACGTTGTGATTCGTTGTGATCAATATTGTGAGGTTGGCTATCCTTGGATGTTCGTGGTGCATGCATACAAATTGCTCGATATTTCTCCGCCATCTTGGATTTCATTAAACGCCTCTTGTGAGTTTATTATTGCATTTTATGACTTCCTGATGACACCAATTGACTTTTCAGGCGATTTTACATTAGATTTTTCACTCTTAATTGCTGTAGCAAAAGTTTACAATAGACCCATTGTTCAAATCTTTGAAAAAGTCAGGAAAAATATAAGTGTATAAAAAAAGTTTTTACAGATAATATCCCTACATTAGAGTGCTAGAAACGCAACTATATATGTCAACCAGGGAATTTTTGGGACTGTTACCACTGTGGTATATGTACGATATTTTTCTGGAAATTGAGAATATGTTATGGTGCTATTACCAGAATTGGACGTTGAAATACCACAACTTACTGCGGTGAAAGTACCGACGATTCCCTGGGCAATTTATTGACTTACAGCTGGACTTTAGGTAGTATTATTGGACTCTGGTAGTATTGCTGAATCTTTTTTCTGAGTGCACTTTACCTGATTGGGAGTAAAATTCTCGCAGCATTCGATCTCATTTGTGACTGACATCAACATCTTTGTGCAGCGAGGGCTAATGAACGTTGTTTCGTTGCGACCCTAAAAAATAAAGTTCCTTCCTGATTTTAAGGTATAGGAAAGGATGCCATGATACGTGGTCTCAACTATTCAGAGACAAGGTGTATTTATAAAAAAGGCAACAATATGATTTTTCCGACAACGGCAGAAGAGGTAACGGAGAACCGGCGAGACGGGTGTCTAATATTATCTATCTAAGAGGACACCTATTGACCCCCCTGAAATTGATGCCCCCCTCAATGTTATTAGACACGTGTTTGACGGTTTTCGATGCTTGAAGCCGTTAGCTGATTAAATTTCAGTGATATACTTTTGTTATACACCTTGTATATTGACTTTGGTCTTGTTCGAGTCAAATTAAGTTGGTGGCTTTTTGCAGAAAGGAACCATCTATATTTTATATATAGGAAATCAACATAGGCAGATACATGGGGGGAGGGGGTCGATTGCCCCTTATTAGATCAAAAAAGAGGGGAAGAAGGGAGAGGGGGAATTAAACTGAGAAAAAAGAAAAGAGGGGTCACGGGGGGGGGGCGAAAATCCCAAGCCCCCCTCAGTTCGCAAAAGCTGGCTCCGCAAATGGAAATCAATATTAGTGTTAGTTCCTTTCTGCTTTAATCCGCCCATCTCTGAGAAAAATTTCCTGTTGACACCGCTAGAATTCCAGTTAACGAATTTATTCAAGGGAAAGTTTCACCGGAACAACATAAATACCTGAATTATTAACGAATTCTATTTGAAACAATGGATCTGTTGCGTTCTTTTGCTACATCAATATGACACATTGTTTCTAACGTAAAATTCGGCGAAAATAACGATGCGCATATTAAAAACTTTCAAATTCCACTCATTAACTCAGAAAATACCTTCCATTTTAAACAACCCGCGCTACACTAGACACTATATCACCGACTTATAACTACATAGATGGAACCATCTCGTTTATGTAAACATGAACAGAACTTACAAACATTGGAATGTTTCTTTTAGATGCGTACATTACTTATATTATTTTGTAATCTTTGATAAACCGAAAAGACCATACAGCAAATGCAGCCAATAGTTCATGTATTTAGAACGGAATTCCATCATTTTGTAGTTACGATGTTGTTTACTTATGCACGGTGGTTCCGTCTATGTAATAGTATACCGGTGCAAATAGTGTCTAGTGTAGCGCGGGCTGTTTGAAATTGAACTGATTATCTGAGTTCATGAGTGGATTTTTAACGTTTTTAATGTGCGCATCGTGATTTTCGCCGAATTTTACATAAGAATCAAGGTTCTATTTTGTTTTAGCAAAAGTATGCCTAGACCCATTGGAATTTCTAAAACTTTCCCTTTCTATCGGAATTTCGATTGTTTCAACGGAAATTTTCTTAGTGATTCCTTTGAATTCTATTTCTCACACCATTCTTGGTAATCTAGGTGCACGGAACGAACTCTTTCGTGCTCTCACCGAAAAACTTAAAGCTGGAAGAGATGAGCATATAGCGCGGCAATGCTGTTGTTACTATTTTTTTTTCTCTTCTTTTTTTTTTCGCCGATCCGAAGTTATTTCATATCGAGCCGCGAGAAAACCGAACAGAATGCCGACGGTCGGAATCTATTTTTGAATATCACGGTTTCTTTTTTGTGCAAGGTCCAGTTTATGACAGTGCTGAGAGGCGCGGTACAACTCGGCCGGTGCACATAGTGCTAAAACACAGATTCTGCCGGACATGCAAAGCTTTAATTTCTGGCCCGAAAAAAAGTTTCAGTGTCGATTTTTTCGAATCAGAGCCACGCAGCTTGACTTAGTTTTTGACATGAAATTCATATTCTCACCTCCTTATTTTTTTTACACCGTGGAAAAAAAAAATTATCTTTTTACGGTGACGAAATGCAGTTTCGTCTGGACAGCACCAAAACTACTCTAGTTACCTAGACAAAACTGAATAGTTGCTACTAGAAAAATGATTTTTTATAGCATTGAGCGTTTAGCTAAAGTAAAAAATGCGGGGTACTTTTACTTCACTAGATCGTGTACATACTGTATTAAATCTGGTTTTTTTTTTTTTTTTTTTTTTTTTTTTTTTTTTTTTTTTTTTTAAGGCAACTAGAATAGATTTGGTGTTGTTGACACGGGGGGGGGGAGAGGATTAACAGAAGCTCTATGATATGTGAACTAAAAGAAGGGATGGTACTGTCGCCAGAATTCTATTGATTTTTCAAAGTTCTTGACAATTTTGAAGAAATTCTGGTTCTGTGACCACATTTTGATAGGAACTACAGGATTTTCTGGTAAAATTACCATAGCCTCTCCGCGGTTCCAATCATTGTGCCTCTGGTAATATGACGAGAATTTAGGATTTTTTTTTTTTTTTTCAGTGAGCAAACTTGAGCAGTTTTTTATGTAAACATGTCCACTAAAGCCCACATGTCGTGATCCACTTTGAGGCGCGCGCGGCGCGCTTTCCTTGAGCGTCTCAACAACGCACGGTGGATGGAATTGTTGAATTTTCCGGACAGGAAGTTTTTCAATTCACTGATGATTTCATGGGTAAACCAAAAGATTAAACAGTTCAAGTCACTGTATGACTGTAATGCACAAAAATATACGCACATCTATATTGTTTTTTTCAACCGGTGAAATCTTCATCAAATTATTAAAATATCCGAAAGTTTTTGAAACTCAATGACGACGCACCGGTTGAGATAATATTACAATCACAGCGTTTTCGTACATTACAGTCGTACACTGAACAGAACTGTGTAATCTTTTGGTCAAACCGATGGAATCATCGGTGAATTGAAAAATGACGTATCCACAAAACGGCAGCTGCAGTGGCGAGGCGTGATATTTGGCAGCAATGTATTTTCTCCGTTTAAATTCACCAAAAAAGTCGAACGCTTCTGTCATCGGCGATGACCAGGCATTTCGACCTTTCTAATGTATTTAAATGGGAAAAAGGAACGTTGCCAAATCGCACGCCTCGCCACTGGGCAGCTGTGATTGAATCAGTCAAGTCCGAGAGCGAGGCTATTGCCGGACAACACTGTACTAGTGTACTATGTCGAATGTAGGACAGAAAATTCCAGCGGCCTTTTCTCCCTCTACCATACGGAGGAAGAGGGGCCTGGGGCCTCCCTATAACGCCTTGCCATTCACGCACCTGCGCGCGCGGTGCGGCGTTTACCCCCACCCACGCAATTTATCGTAATATCGTCTGTCGATCAAAAATAAAACGTGGAATCGAGCACGCGCCTCGCACGGCTTATCTCATGCTGCGCCGCGCGCCTGGTCGTTAAAAGAGAGTAGCGATGTTTGATTTTCAAATTTCGGCGAAATTTTGAACGTTTCACAAGCAGTGCAGTGAGAAAATGGCGCCAAAATAGCTTTTTGCAGCTTTTCTCGGCAACTTATAGATTTATTTAAAAACTGAAAAAAACACCCATTTCTTTTAAGGAAAGAAAGAGATAGCCTTCTTGAATCCCTACTTATCTCAATTTTTTTACCGAGAAATCCTGCTCCTCTGAAAATTTCACGGGAGCAGTATTACTTGGTAACAAATTTAGATATGTAAGAATTCAAAAAGGCTATCTCTTTCTTCCCTTAAAAGAAAAGTGGGTTTTCTTCAGTTTTTAAATAAATCTATAATTTGCCGAGAAAATCTGCAAAAAGCGATTTTGGCGCCATTTTTTCCACTGCACTGTGCGTTTCTTGCAAATAGTATTTTCGGCAACGGAAAGTCCGCTGCTAAAGTTGTTTAAATGAGTAATTGGTATGTTATACGTACCCGGCGTATCAATGTGAGTAATGGTTGCTAGTGCAATCTGGCAATCGTATCCCCCCCCCCCCATTTAAACCCTTGTAATAAATCTATCCGAAGAAGGGGGGCGAATTTTCTCCTCAAGAATCGATACTTTTACCGATTTTTCAACGGAGAAAATCAGGGTCGTAACGTTCGAGGAACAGAGGGTGCTAATGTGCATTGCACCTGGGTCTCCTACACGGTGTTTTACTAATAGTAAGCGGCTCCGTCAGAGGTAATCATTATGTGCCTTCAATTTACAGTGTATGCAAAACCAGTGCCGTTGTGTAGGAACAGTTATCTCACAAGAGCTCCATTTATTCCCGGCGTCTTTATGCCGCGCTGGTGCAAGCGATTGTGTTTAATGCGAACGCAAAGAAGGCACGTTCTTAGTTTAAATAAGTTATTGAAAAATTACTTGCGCAGCTCAATAGACCGAGTCGTGCTCTTAAGCTTCCTATTTACTGAAAATTCGAGAATTCTAGCCATAAACTTTCCTAAATGATCTACAAATTTGCCTACATTACAATACGGTGTCTGTTGGTAAAGTTTGTTGTGTTGTTTTATAGTTTATTTTGTTATGTTTAACTCGTTAGATCTCTCGCAATTAATTGTCATTTCTTCACTGTCGCTTATAATTTAAGTCGACAATTTGCTGTCCCGGATATCTCTTAAAATAATCAGAAATGTATAACTGTCAACATTCCGATGTAACTAAACAAAAAAAAAAGTCGTAATTTTAGCAACTTTGATCGCTCACACCTATCCAGTTTTCCAAATGGTAATCCACACGCTGAGAGAAATCACTGTTTTAAAACCAAGGAAACACGTTTACTTGTGACAGTTTTCCTTTTGCGAAGTAAAGTTCTGTTGCATGAAGGAGAATCCCTGTCACAACAAGGAATATTTTACTTGTAGCAGCAGACATTTTCCCTGGGTTAAAGGAATCCTTTCTTAGTTTATATTTCACTGTACAGTTTCTTTAACTCAAACGAAAAATATACATTGGAGTAAAAAAAGAATTCTCTCGGTGCAGTCCTGTTCATGTCTGGGAAGTTGAGTTTGGTCCAGTACGTAAGAAAGTATATTTCCACCCTCAAAGTTCTTGTTCTTGTTTTTTTTTTTTTTTTTTTTTTTTTTTTTTTTTGGTCTCTTTTGACTTGACTTACAGATGTAGCGGTTCACGGAAGATAATGACTGTATTCATAATCAGGCGATGCGCGATGTGGCCACGGGCAGTTCATGCCCATTGCCCACTGCGCATGCGCTTCTCGCCGTTGAGCAAGTCAATTGGGAAGCGTGCGTGAGTACTTTGTATCGTTTTTCGCCATTCTCGACTCTGAATGAGTATGATGAATGCCCGTACCGCGTGGTCCGCGAGGTATAGAGCGTCAGCACTCTTTGCTAGGCAGCGTGCTGCAGTGAGCCGCGCTGGCTGGCGCTGGTCACAAATCACTGACCCCTTAACGGCTGTTGACTGACTCTCTTGAGCTCTGCGGCTCTGTGAGCGATCGAGCATTGATTGAGCAAAGGAGTCTCCGAGATGTGTTGCCCATGTTGCCCGATCGCCAACGCAAAGCAACGGCGGCTTATGAATTGCGATTCATCGATACATCGCCTCCATTTAAATCTTTGGTAAACTATCGATTCTCGGACTGAGAATCTCAGTTAATTCAACGTCAGAATCAACGATACTTTTGCCTGGGATCAAATGGAAGCTGTATACATGATGATCGATTGTTGACGAGTCGCCAGTTGCACGCGCGCTGTTTGAAGGCGTTGCATTTCCGCAATTTCAATCCTTGTAACTATAACACATCGATTCGGAGGAGTGCACTGTGCACCCACTGATACGTAGAATAAAACGTTTCGGTAGCGCTTACCAAACCTTTGGTAGAAGAATGACCTAGCGATGAATCAGTTGAACAGATCGAACCTTCAGTGTGCTTCTTATCAAAGACACAGTATGCTCAACTGCTGACTTGTTATTTTTTCCTTTTTCTTTGCAGTTTGACCTTTTTCACGGGTTAAAACGGACGGAATACAATGTTGTCATTTTGAACGCGGTCCCTCTGGCGGGAGCTTATCGATGACCCTAGTCAAATAATCAGCGAGGTTAATTTACCAACTATGACCACTGTTTTATAAAATAGCCCAAATGTGAACACAGGTGAACGCATACTCTGAAAAATAAACTACTTAGCCTAGAAATGTCATAAAAATAGCTTGGATTTCTTTTTATACTATTAGAGAACAATCAAAGCCGTTTTGATGAGTTTTACCTGTTATAATGAATCATTTTTCCGATTATTATATTCCATTCGTGTTCACCTTTGGTACTTTTATACCTTATCTTTTTTCTGTAAATAATTGATGTATTTGCTCGTGGTTGACAAAATTGCCAGTGTAAACCAATTGGCAACGCAGCCGACCCGCATAGTTAACGAGCAGACTTATTGTTTATAAAAATGAAAAACATACCGGCTTCTTCGATTTGAGTTGATTAGACGCGATTACTGTATGGAAAAAGCTGTATATTATGGTTTGGCAACACTGTTTCAAGTCGCGTGTGGGATGTCTAAGGCAGTGGATTCGATTCAATGTGCCGTGCCCGACGCCGCCCGCCGTACGCCAAACTCACCGATCACCGAAAATTCAATTCACCGATCATCGATTCTGATCGCGTATATTATACACTGCGGCCGTGCGGTCATCCCGCATGCAACTTGATCGAGTTGAATATCATCACTCATCACAGGGTCGGAATCGAAACTAATTTGCGTCCGATTCATTCCAATCGTTGATATGGGCTCCGATGCGACCTGGACCTGGGTCTCGCTGCCATTTACATCTATACTAAGCGGAGTGTCCTCAATTGTCAGGAATCGATCAGGTATTGTAATCGTTACTAGAGTCCCTGTATACTATGAGAGTTTCGTCCTATCGGAATTAATTTCTGATTGGCTCTCAGATGTAGGCTCTCACGGAAGCCCCAAAGAGGCAGAATTCATAAGGCGGAAAGTTATGTTTACTTTTCGATCCAGGTCAGTTTACGTATTTACAGTACCTTACTGACCCCGGTAATCATTGTTGATTTTCCATCTGCTTGAATGTTATTTTGGAGATAATATTATCTCATATAATAGAACCGGAACCTAACCTATTTGAAAAAGCGGCAACAGCGTCATCCGCCATTTGAAGTTGGCCTCTTGAGCGCTCCACGATCCTCTTCTTCTTCTTCAGTTTTGAAGAAGAAGAACATGACAAGGTGCAACTCTAGTTTAGTATTAGGGACTCCCTAGTAGTATTAGTTGTTACCAATGCAGGATATGCTCACACTACCAGAATTCCCTCAAAGTTTTCCAGAATTAACTGTGCTACTAATATGACTTGCAAAAGTTGGTACCCTGGTCGAAATTCTTACAATTAAATTTTCCCGTAGTCTTCAATAGAAGTTTTGATTTTTCATGACGTACTCTGAATAGTCTTTAAACACTTGAAAGCCACAACGTTGTTTAAAATTTGCCGAGCTTTAAAAGAGTGAACATTTCGACCAGCGAGCCGATCATTTACTTTATCGTTAAACCGATCGTTAAGATTGTCTATGAGTGATGCTATTGGTTGAAAATTGTAAAACTTGGCTGTTGCTATGGTAACCATCGTTAAGAGTCTCGCTTTGTAAAGGCTATTCATGAGTAGCCTTTAAAAAACGGACACTATAAAGATGGTTACCATAGCAACGGCTAAGTTTTGCAATATTCGACCGATAGAATCACTCATACACAGTCTTAACGATCGGTTTAACGATGAAGTAAATGATCGGCCCGCAGGGAACTTTCTTCTGAAATTCATGGTACAAATAATAGAATTCTGAGGACAGTACCAGACCTTACCAGTACCAGTGTATCACTCATGTATGGTTGATAGCATTTTTGTCGATGATGCCTTTTACACCGAAATTCCCCGGCGTCAGCTGTTTAGTAAAGTCTCGCCTCGGGAATATTCTCTGGAATTAAAAAAAAAAAAAAAAAAAAAAAAAAAAAAAAAAAAAAAAAAAAAAAAAAAAAACCACCAGACATAACCAAAATCAACAGTTTTTCGCATGGGTGTTGTCAGAGGAAAGGGAAAACTCATGTGAAGAAGAGGCAAATGAGTCGATGTGTGAGCGATGAGCGTGACCTCCCACAAATTAAACAGAAATACGACCTTCTCACGAGCGTCGCGGACGCGAAGCGGAATTCGTCGAGCGTTAAATCGGAGCATCCATCGCTTTAACGTTATACAATCGCGCGCCGACGCATTTTCTTGAAGTCATAAAATCCGCGAAATCATCTTGAAACCCGAAAAAAAATTGAAGGCGCCACATGAACAAGGTGCGAATTGTTCTTTTATGATGCCTCCACCTCCCCTCTTGTCACCCAATAATTTCCCCTAAACGGTGTCACGATTGGTTTTATCTGATTTTGAAGAGACCCGCCGACAAATCTTACAGGCACGAAGAATAGTTTAAACTGGATCTTTCGATTCACGATGCTATGCGATATAGAATGAAATACAAAGGCATTATTTTTTATATTTTTATGGGCCGAATTTAAAGCTGGCTTCTGAAATCAGTGGAGTCGCGTGCAATTTGGCAACAATTTATTCTATCCATTTAAACTCATGTAAAATATCGAATTCAGGGTGTGCACAGTGCATAAGGAAAATTCGATATATTTAATGAGTTTAAATGGAGCAGTTGCATTGTTGCCAGATGGCACGCGACGCCACTGTCTGAAATATCCCTCCACGTTCGCCGATTTGTGTGCATCGATCCCATTGTATTCCTTTATATTTTCTAACGGAAGCAATTCCGAATAATGACGAGATTAAGAGGCAGCCGTGCACTTTGGCATTATTGCATGTTCCCATTTACTTTTTTGGGAAATATCGAACTATTGAATGCACATCAGTGGGCACCCTTGAACTCGATCTTTTTCACGGGTTTCGATGGACGAAATGGAACGTTGCCACATCTTGCACGCTTTGCACCATTGGCGATATCGTTATCGATGGTCTATCGGATCGTTCGAGATACTATCTGCATATCTGGTGGATTAACGTTCAATCTGACAACACTGCATTTTATCTATTTGAACTCATCTGGATGGTCGATTTTGAAAGTGTGTTCATTGCAGTAGCTCGATCTTTTGCACTTGTTTAAATGGACAGAAGACAACTTTGAAAGATTCCACGACATGAAGCTGATAAGATTAGTGTTTCTAGATAAAAGCGGTACGATTAGAGTCACTATGGAACAGTGGTGTAGCGTGCAATTTGGTAACGTTGCAGTTCGTCCACTTTAAACTCAGGAAAAATATCGAAGTATTGGGTGTTCGGTGAACACCTTCGCATTCGACCTTTTACATGGGTTTAAATGAACAACTACAATGTTGCCAAATTGCATGCTACGCCACTGCTATAAGGAAGTATGACTCCAACAAAAAAAAAAACAAACAAAAAACAAAACAAAACAAAAAAATTGGCTCTTACTGTGAATTTAGTTTCATTTGTCTCATTTTTTCTTTTTTATCGCACAGACTGCGAAACTAATATTCTTTAAAACTCAACCGTAAGGTGAATATTCTCTTGAAATTTGATGGTGACGAAATCTTACGCTTGCTCTTCGAGTGCTCTCTGCAATTAATTGAAAATGACTATATTAAGACAATAGAGAACAATGAATTGAAGTGACGTATATATTGCGCAGACCTAGCTGCTATCTCCAATTTGTTTCCAACCATTGCAAAATTCTAAAGAAACTTCCACTAGAGCATTGACCACTGCACGTCTTTGACCGATAGTAATTTTCAGTTGAAATTTGTTCACTTCTCTTTCCAAATCTTCCAGTTCTTTGTTCTCTGTCTACATTTGTATGTGCAGCACAAGTCTTTTAGTAGGTCCTAAATTGCCAAAGAAGATGCTACTTCGTCAGACAAATCTGCTCTAATCTCCTCAGATACAAAACCATCCAACATCGGAATACGCAGTTGTACCGAAGCAAATCAGAGACTATATAATCACCGAAACTAATTTTAGATATACTGCTAAGTGTTAACCTAGTTATCGTCGAAAAAGTAACTACTGTCGGTGTACTCACAAGTAGACGTAAACAAACTCAGATGTATCGGTCTTGCTTAGCGACATTTCCTCAACTCTCCGTGTGTATCTTGCTCGCTTTCAAGTTTTCTTTATCAGTCAATTGAAAAATCAAACAAAGCAGGCGTACTGTATTTATTACCACAGAGTGTTTACTTTCTCGAGACGCCGCGCCGCCGCCGTATGAAGTCTGCCGCACATCTGCCGATGGTTTCTTAACCTCGTTGAAAGGAAATAGAAGTTCCAGTAGTCTCAGTTTTCAAGGTCACAATTTTCGACCGTCCATCGATTGAATTACTTTATTACGGTGCTAGTTTTTTTTTTTGCCTCGAAGACGCCAAACGAAGACGCCAAACTAAAGCCGCAATGGAGCTCTTGCAAGGTTTTACTGTTGATAAGTGGACTATCAATTCTAATGTAAAATGTTGCAAAAATAACGATGAAACCATGAAAAAAAAAAAAAAAAAAAAAAAAAAATTAACTAACTAATTCGCAATCGCAGAGAAAACCTAGATCAAAGTTAGTTTTCAGATGCCCATATGTATGCACCACCTGCAGTGGTTTGAACCCCAAACCGAAGAACATAGCCTACAAATGAAAACTGTAAGATTGTTAAATTCGATTCGCCAACAGTAAATTGAAAGTTGATTCTCGCGGTATTTGTCCCATCGCACGGTAATATTAACCGAAAAGTTTTACGTTGCGTATAGTGAGCGAGAAAGATGGAATTAATCCAATGTATATTCAATATTGTTTCTTTTGTTTAGGGTGCATAACGCACTCGCAATGTATACATACGCACTTGTGGTCCATCTGAACTTTGAGTCAAGCTTCCTCTGCGAGGAGTGAGTTATTGTAGACTTTTTCAACGGTCTCATCGTTACGGGTATTTTCGCAGCGTTTCACACCGGAATAGATATATGGTCCAAATAGCCCACTTGCCTACAAAAAAAACTGGAGTCTCTCGATGGAAGTTTTGCGTGGGAAAGTACCGACACGAACTTAACAAGTTCTGATTGATCTTCGGTTTTAGGCTTTCACCTCGAGGCGAGAAAGAGTCGAAGACATAGAACGCTTCATACAAAACATTCTCGTCCGATTAAAAGTAAGTTCAGGAACCGAATCAAGTTCGAATATGTATTAAAAGTCTGACTCAAATTCAATAATTCAGCTGATAACCCAAATCTGCTCCGCTGACCAATCAGGTTCGAGGATTCTTGTAAAGTCACGTTTTGTAAAAAAACACTTTCAAGTTGGACTTTTCTTCAACTTGATTCGTAAGCACATAAATACGTATGCAGAATACTCTTAATGGGGCAGTTGCAAGGGTCTGAAATGTTGTGTTTTTTATGAAGAAAATGAAAGTACTCGATGAGCTGAGAACAAAGATGTCTTTGGTTTCTAATTAAGTCCCATTGTTCCGGAGATGAGATTTTGGCCCAAAATACATTGTTTTAAATGGAAATTCCGCGTAGTGACGTCACTACACACACCAATTTTTGCAACTTTACACGCGTGTATCTCCAAAATTGGGACACTTATGAAAAAACCAAAGGCACCATTGTTATCAGTTCATGAAGTACTATTATTTTATTTATAAAAAACACAACATTTCAGACCCTTGCAACTGCCCCATTCTGTCAAGAAGTCGCCTTTGTAATAAAAAAAAAAATAATGATAAAAAAAACTCGGAAAACTCCTCCGTCAGCAGCACGGCCACAGCATCGACTGTTTATCAAGTTACATTATTTTGTTCTCTGCTCTCTCGGCGAGCCTCGTATTGTCATGTGACTTGTCTGTTATACGTTTGTCACCGTGCGCAGGATGCAGAAATAATAAAATCCGCCGGGACATTTAACATTAGACAAGCCACAGGTGGGATTGGGAGGCCTTGGACAGAGGAGCGCTCCTCAAGCCTCAAGGTCGGTCCCCAGTCGCAGAGTCCGTGCAGCGGACAGGAATCAAGCGTCGCGTTCGATAAGAATTATTAATCGGCATCGGATCTCTGCTCCTTTTCCCCTTCACTCAATCCTTCTCGCTCTCCCGTTCTCTTTTACATTTACTGTTTTCACAGAAAATAAAAATGAAGTAAAGCATAAGAAGAAAAAAAGCAAGTAGGATGATGGTAAACGCCGCCGCGCAAATCGCCGGGCGAGGCGTGCCCGTTATTCCTGTTGGCCACGCGAACGCGGCAGTCGCGGAACCGCGCGCGCGCTCGCGAGCCAGGGAAGGTGAGGTGTGATGTAGTACGTGCCGAACCGTGTGCCGAACTTAAAAAAAATGCCCAAGCATTGCCATGCTGATGCGGTGGTGCCAGTTCCGCCCCGTGGCTTTCCGATTCATCGAATGCATCCTTGAAAGGAAAAATATGTTCTGCTCAAAAGGTCCAAAATTCTATCCCCTAGGAGAAGTAAATCTCAAGCCCTCAGAAATCGTGTTCCAATTATCCTCAAAACCCTCAAGAATCTTGAGGTTATACCCTTAAGATTCTAGAAAGGTTTTGACTAGTTTTGAGGGTAGTTGGAACATGATTTCTGAGGGCTTGGGGTTTATTTCTACATGAGTCAGAAAGTTGCTGTTAAGAAATTCTAGCTGTGTTCAAGAGAATTCTGCTATTTTTAATGAAACACTGATTTAGAATTCTTTTTTTAATCCAGGGTGTATTTCGTTTGGGTTAAAGAAACTGCACAGTGAAATATTGACTAAGGGGGAATGCCTTTAATTCAAGGAAAATGTCAGCTGCTACAAGTAAAAGATTCCTTGTTGTGACAGTGATTCTCCTTCATGCAATCAGAATTGACCTCGCGCAATGAAAACTTCAACAAGTAAACGTGTTTCCTTGTTTTTAAAGAAGTGATTTCTCTCACAATCACTGTACAATTCTTCTTGAAAAGGCCCAAATTATATCCTGCGAATAACTGTTGGAAGAGAACTTTTCATTAAAATTCTGGACATTTAGAGGATAGAAGTTTTTCTTCATCTGCGGCTGATCCTTGAAATTCCCGACTTTTGAATGGACAGGATTGGAATGAAGCATGGTTGTTGGTGGAGGCGAGTCATCTGGCTGCCAATGCCAAGTCTTATAAAAATCTGGACTTTATTAAAGTAATTGGTCTTTGAACAGTCTTGAACATCTGATACAGCCAACCAGATAAATTCCATTCTTTTATTAGACTTGGCAACCACGTGACTCGTCTCCTTTGCACAAATCACCGTTTTTCATTCTTATCCAGTCTAGTCCACCCAATACTCGAGAATTTCAAGGATCGGCCACCTGAAGAGATGTTCAGTTTGAATGGCTAAATATTGGTTTTGTTGAAGGAGTTGAAATTATTAAGAAAATAGTAATTTTATTATTTGTGTTGATAAATTAAGTGAAATGATCCACATTTTTCAAGGGACAAAGATATCTAGCCAGGATATGCTATGCGCTATACATGTGTTGAATGCTTGAATGGATTGTTCTTGCGCTTTGCATACCATGGAAAGATGATACACTGAGATAAGTACAAATTTTTATGTCCAAAACTTGTAAGTTCAAAATGTAATGTCTGAAATATTGAAGTCCAAAAAATTAGATCCAAAGAGGAATCGTCCAAAAGAGAAAAAGTCATTATTAAATCGTCCAGTTATTATAAGTCCATAAAATGAAGTCCAACAATTTGGAAACTCCAACGGGCAAATGAATTTTGCAAGCGATCAGTATGCGCAATGCAAATGTATCGTTTTTATTTATTTTGTTTTATTTTAACTGACTCATAATCCTGGCAACCTTTTGTCTATAAGTTTGATCAACAAGGAGCTTACTTAACAGGTAGTGTTAGGTACTTTTTTCAAATAATCTCATTGATTTCACAAGAAGATTTATTTTAAATTTTCTTTAGAAAACAAGAATGCAAAAATTGTTCTAAAATACTTATGTTCATTAAATATCAAACTATGAACATTTTTTTGGACGTGGGCTTTTTATTCGCGGACATCGTAGTTCATTGAGCATTAGAACGTTTGGACGAAATGACATCGGACGAAAATATAACTGGACAAATAAAATTTTGGACGAAAAAGTTTTAGACGTAAAGGCTGCGGGGACTTATCATCTGGGAACCGGAAAAGGTATTTTTATCCCCGCCACAGTACGATGAGAATTTTCCTCGGGCGGAGACTTGGCAACATGGGCCAGCGTGGTAATAATGACCCAGATCGCGAGCTAGAAAACAAACATTCAATCGGGCGTTATATCGGCTGCTCTCAGATGCTGCATATAAACCCATACGGGCGAGCGAGCGCGAGCGGGCGGACTTGAGAATCGGAATTCACCTAAAGACATTTTTGTGTATGTTTCCAGAAAAATGTTTCTTCCCATCGTTGTCAAATTAGGTCTAGTGACGCTTTATTTGAATTCAGGGGCGGGGGTTATCCCTAAAGGTCAGTAGCGAGGCGTGAAATTTGGCAACAATGTATTTTCTCCATTTAAACGCATTGAAAAAATCGAATGCTTCGGTCATCGGCGATGACCAGACGTTTCGATCTTTCTACTTTGTTTAAAGGGGGAAAAAAGAAACGTTGCCAAAGTGCACGCCTCGCCACTGCTAAAGGTCTGGGGTGTCCCTTATTTGTGTATCTTATTTACGTTATTTTCGAAATTTTATGCGATTAAACAGAATCTAAGGGGGGATTTTCCCTAATGTTTCTCCTTCTCTTCCGTTTTTGTCTTATAATTGTTAATACCTAGGTTGTCCTTCCTCCCTCATTTTTTTTTATCCAGTCAAGTCGTTCTCTGTGGGCGACTGGAATTTACTACTACTTTTATTTATTGTTTATTTTTTATTTATATAAAATGTCACTTTTGAACCATTTTTCTGCCAGATGATTTAAGAGCCAGTATGACGAATATCGGATCAAGATATAAGAATAGCGAGTAATTATTATCATAAGCACACAATTTTCATAATTTTTTTTTTTTTTTTTTTTTTTTTTTTTTTTTTTTTTTTTTTTTTTTGCGGATCCAGTAATCTGGCAACAGTGTGTTCTCCCATTTCATTGCATGAAAAATAATCGATTAGTTACGGTGCTATAACCCCTTCAAAAATTGATGTGGCACCTATGCACGAGAGTGGTAAACTTGACTCACTTTTGGTCGGATGGAATTGATGGAAAGTTAGCCTTACCGAAAAGCTGTTCCATTCAACCTCATGCGTCTAGACTCTTTGGCGGATCCAGCCCTCGCGAACGGGAGAGGGGGTGAACTTGGGATTTTTGCCCTTAGGCGACCCCCCTTATTTGTTTTTCTCCCTTTCTTTCCCCCTTCCTCCCCTCCACCCTTTTTTGGCCGAACGAACGGGGGGGGGCGATTTCCCCCTTCACCCCCCCTCCCCCTGTATCTGCATATCTGTCTAGTCAGGTGTCAGGTGTACCATCTTAGCTCGTAGGCACCAAAATAAGGTGTATCGTTTTGGTAAACGTTATCAAGTATTTTTTCCGTGTTAGAATCAACCGTCATCAGAATTGGAATTTGTTGTCAGTGCAACTGGTCCATTGTTTCGGAAAGCTGATCGAAGTTTGAATGTCAAAGTTGATGTCGTGCTTTCCGGTTCAAGATTCAGGTTCTGGTCCGGCGCAGCCGTGGAGAAATTAACTCAAAAACTGAAATTCTCTCATTATTTAAATTCGTTGACTGTCGAGTTTTTCGAGAGGACTATGTAAATCTCTCCCACTTTCAATCTGCGCCCGCGGCCTTCGCCTCAATAGCTTTCCATCTCGTTTTGAAAACCTTGGCGAGGGTAACGCATAGACCCAGCAGCAAACATACATATATTTCTGACCCATCTGATGGAAACCATTATTTTTGTGAGGAAAAATAAAAATAAAAAAAACAAAGGTTTTACTCTCGGGAGACAATCTGATGATATTTGTTTTTTTGGAACAGCTCTCTAACAATACTCCTGTCATCAAGTATCAGGTTGACCAATGACCATCACCGAGTTTGTTTTAGATGAACCTCACTGAATCACAGTTTCTGGCCGCTGCGCCGTCTACATTCCAAAGTTTCATCGTCAACTCGCTCGACAGCAGTTGTAGGGTCTGAATTATGATCAATTTGCCAAAGAAAATGAAAGTTGCCGATGCGATGGACCGGGAGCAAAAATGTGTCTGTCACTTTGGTCGGTCGCGCCAAATCACTAAGATGTAGCATACTTCTTCTACTCGCCAAAATGACACGGTTATTTTTTTATTTTTTATTTTTTTCTTCGAACGGGGGGGAAAAATATGCATATTATGCTTGGAAGACTCGGCGCGCTAATTGCAGTATGTTCGAGCATTATAGTTGATCTCTCGTGACAAGAAAGACGGGGTTGCTCGTGACTCGGCAGTTTACGAGTTCGGGAAACTTATTTCTTTTTACGATCCATAAGTGATTGCTAGTATAGTCAGAATTTTTTTTTCGGCCTGTGCAATTTTTCAGGAAAATCTGCGGAAGTTGTGTGAACGGTTTCGTGAAAAGTATTTGCCAAAATCTACTTACTTTTGTTTTGACTTCTGAAGTCGCTGTAAAATGTCTTTTCAAATGTCTGAATTTCCTCTGATTTTAAGACCATACTGAAAAAAATAATTCCTGAATTCTAGTAATATTACCAGAAGCACAACGATATGTGAACCACAGAAATTCTAGTTTTTTGACCAGAAAGTTTTGGTGTTAAGACCAGAATATGATTAGGTCAGAATATGGTATAAACACTAGAATTCTGGCAATATTGTACTATCCTTTACATTGGTTCACTTATCGTCATGCTTCTGGTAATCCTTTTTTTCAGTGCACAATGAAGATTTTTTGTGCTTTCTTTAGGATTTATTCCCCCCCCCCCTCTCCAGTGTATCTATCTTGAAGTTGAAAATATCTTCATGAGCCCGGGTTCGAACACTTCGATTTTACCATCAAATGAATGCTCGCCATCTTTGGTTTCAAAGTTCGTGACAAGGTTCCGAATTTTGAAACCTAACTCGCAAGATAAACTGCGAATTTGTGACCCGATCACGAAAATCTCTGATCGGAAATTCAATTCAATTTGTATATTATTTGATTTATCTACTATTAGCATATGATATGAAATGATGTCTAATGATGTTCAAATTACCTGCAAAATATAACTCACGAATATGTTATTAATACGTAAGAAGCATACCACAATGTGACCAAGTGAATGAATCGTAATCAAATAAGGCCACTCAATTTATTGTCTAAAGCAACCCTCTGCACTGGGTGTGCATTCCTTGACTAGTCGATCAACATTTTCTGTGTTTGTTGTGTTTCTACAATCCCGCTTTCTAAAGACTAAAGAATTCTAATTCTCCAGTTAAAAAATGAATTTTGAAATGTTACAATGCCAATGCCACCATCAGCATCTTGTACTATCACAATTTTAAATGAGATTTGTTAGCTTATTTCTTTTTAGCAAAAAGATATAACCCGTAAATAAACTGACCCGTTTGACAACACTGCGTCCATGTATCGTGATGAAGTTCATGCGTTGTCAGAGCAACGACGCAACGTATGCACTCGGCGGGCAGCGTGCGTCGCGACGCGACGCTTATTATTACTTTTAACTTCTGTTGTTATTCTGAAAGTCCTTTATTAGATCTCCTGTCTCCAACATCCACAATCCATTTCTCTCCCTGGCCCAGCCCAGCCCTCAGCCCATTTCAGTTCACACGTCCACTCCCACAGTATTGCAAACCGTACATGTCTTATGGGACTTTGTGTTCAAATCGGTTTTATGAGGACTTGAAGTATCTGTAAAACGTTTGCCAAAATATAAAGCCATCCTGGCCAACAGGCTTATTTTTTAAGGGCTGTCAGAGATGTATCAGGAGCCGAAACAGGGTTTATTCCTCCAGAAACTGCACTAAAAACCTTACGTTTCATTTATAGTGTATACTGACCAAAAAGAGTGTCGTAGTTTTTGCATCAGTTTAATCTGCTATTGTTATATGTGAGGGAATGAAAAGGAAGAAAAAAATCTGCCTTTAGGTGTCAAATTTGTCCACGGAGAAAAAT
This sequence comes from Trialeurodes vaporariorum, assembly GCA_011764245.1. Classification (NCBI taxonomy): domain Eukaryota; kingdom Metazoa; phylum Arthropoda; class Insecta; order Hemiptera; family Aleyrodidae; genus Trialeurodes; species Trialeurodes vaporariorum. The sequence goes on along the minus strand of VMOF01000111.1, from coordinate 77,565,394 downwards.
TTCTGGTTGAAATTAAGGAACGTATTATTAATAATAGGGTGAAAAGAAATATTCTTTCTTGTGATTCTTCTTCTGATCAGAACGTTCAATTGGACCAATGATAATTCTCGTTGAATGGATAAGAATTCTTATTATTTTAAAAGGAATTTCTTTTTACCCCAATTTCTTAATACGTTCCGTAATTTCAATCAGAATTTTTTCTCCGTGTCCGTGGCTTATGTTTTTCAGGCGCCAATGCTGATTTTCGGCGCATTACCGACGACAAAGATCTGATGCTTAGCAGCTCACCTTGGCTACTGACATCATAGTCTTTGCTTATCAGTCAAAATAGGTTCCAGTCTGCACTAAGAGGAATCACTACTATAAAAACAAGGAAACACTTGTGACAGTTTTCTTTGCGCGAAGTGAAGTTCTGAACGCACGAAGGAGAATCACTGCCACAACAAGGAATCTTTTACTTGTAGCAGCAGCAGACATTTTCCTTGGCTTAAATGAGTCTACTTAGGGTTTACCTTCTTAAACGAATTCCTCCTTATAGTAAATATTTTACTGTGCTGTTTCTTTAACACAAACGAAATACACCTTGGATTATTAAAAAAAAAAATCCTCTCAGTCTGGCATTGTTCTGTTGTGACCCCGGTAAAAAAGTTTACCCGACTTTGACAGGGGAGCTACATAGCGAGATGCAAGGTAGTGCGTGGTGTGTTTCTTGTGGGGACCGAATGTGAGTCTCGATAGTACCCGAAGTCCTTACAAACACCCTCTCGTCCATCTCACACTTGCATAAGTTCCCCCAAGACCCGATTTACTTGTCCACATACACTTACGCACACTCCCTTTTTCGAGCCTTGTTCAGTCGTGTCTCGTCGCCCCCATGCAATCAAAAGTGCACTCACTTGCTCTAGTGTGCTCTGGCACAGTAGCTCTAACGCAGCTCCCCTGTGCAGCCGGTTGTGTGCTACCTCGCTCTGGACCTGCATCGTCACCGGATTCACCACCATCACACCAGTATATAGTTGACTTGGAACATTAAATTTCAATTTTTTTAATTAACTCACTTGTTCTCGCGCCCGAGCTCCTCTTTGAAGGGATCCCTCTTTTCCCTCCTCCTCCCTCCCTCCCTCCTCTTGACAGGGGTTTATTGCCCTCTCCACCCTTCCTCTTCATCACGCTTCTCTGTTGTCACGTTCGCAACAAAAATCGATCTGTCCTTTAGTTCAGTCCCTTGCCGCTTTTATAAAGCGTATTTTATAAGCCTTCGTATACGTTTTAATGGATTTGATCAAACTGCAGAATTGCCAACCTGGAATTTCTAAAATTCGAACATAACCTTGACCAAAACACCTTTTTTTTTGACGGTAGATTGGTATACAGATGACACACCTTCTATCGGCAAGTAGCTCTACAGTTTGACGGGCCTTCAAATTCCACAGTTGTTCGGCGAACGGAACATCAACGAAAATATGCAACGGTTGGCTGACCTGCCGTTTGTGGTGGATTTCGGCTCACAGATAGAAGTAGTTTCAGAAGTGTAGGCGGACCAAAACCATAATCTTTGGCGAATTTTCAACTTTCATTCCTTCAAATCAATACCGAATTTGCTCCTGACTTTATTCTTTTGTGTTTAAAGTTTTCCTCATTGAAAAGTGAACTCTCAATTTCATTTTTATTCATTTTCATCGAGTAATATCAGAAATAATGTTGACAAATTCCAAAGATTATCGGTCTAGGTCCGCCTACACTTCTGAAACTACCTCTACCATCTTGATGATCCTAGTTTGAGCGTGTACGAAGGCATCATCATCAGGCTCGGGTGCAAATCTGAGACTCAGAACTTTTAAGGGAATAACCGACTTCAAACTACACCAAACATTAACCAATCAGAGATTATCGGTGAGTTTTCGGTCTCACTGTTGAGAACTCTTTTTGCACCCGTTTGCCATAGGTGGGGCAAATTTCGTCGTTTTCACGTGACAAAACGGTGAATCCGAAATCTCATCACTGGTTCATCGGAACCGTTGTTGAACCTCCAAATTACACCCGATCTTAAAATATGCTTGTAGTAAGCACGCGAGATTTAAATTCAAGGCACTACGTATCGTAATCAACTCGGAGTTGAAGCATTGATGGAGTCGATGAATGATGGCGAGCAGACTTCCTCCAATTGGGTCTACGGGTTTCATCAGTGTTGCCAGAATTTCCACGGGAAAACAGCTTTCTTTATTTTTCTTTTGCCATGTCGAACGTACCAATAAGTTGACACGACTTGGCAACTGAGGGACTACTTGAGATTCATTTGAGTTGTAAGTGTCAACGTCTCTCAATATGATTTGACCTATCGAGTCTCTCCCCCCTCAATTCCCAAGATTGCTTGGTCATCCGAAATAGCAGGGTGGCTATAAATCTGGAACATAATATGTGGAAGAGTAAAAAAATTCTTGTTTCCGGAAAAGTCGGAAAATCGTTCGAGAACTTTTCTAGAATGTCTGAAAAAGTTAAGGAAAAGTTTGATTTATTTTTCGGCTTTGTTTCCCTTCGTCCATAATATTAATAGCTCGTGAACCTCGATGTATGAATGTATCATATGAATACAGGGTCTGCAGAGAGTGTGGAAACATCTCTGTAATATCTGGACGACTAAAAAAAAAAAAACAAAAAAAAACACGAATCTTTGCAAGTGGCCCGGTGCAAATTGCCCCCCCCCCCCAAAAAAAAAAAAACAAAAAAAAAGGATATTTCTAGTGCTATCTTCCAGTTTTTATCACATGATTCGAGAAAGCTTATAAAATTCTGAGACTTTTCGCGCAACCGTAGGTCAATTATCGTTTTTCGTGTTCAATATATCAGAATTAAAAGTTCGATGTAGCCAATTTTTCTTAAATGTGTAGTTCCTTCCCAAAAGGTTAATAATTATGGTCCCAGCGTTCCCAGACTTTCTGAAGACCCTGTATATTCACGATAAAGGTGGTTCTCAGGGGGCTCAACTGAACCTCAAGGAAATCGATCCTTTACGTAGGTTCAAATGGAAGGAAATCGGTAATCGATCGTTTGTTCGCACGACGCACGAGCCACCACTGCTCACCTATCGTCCTTGCACTTGCACTTGCATTTGAATCCTCGAATGTCTGTGTGTGTATGTTTGTTCGTGAGTGTGAAAGTGTGTGGGTGTGTGTGTGTAAACCGTGTCTCCGGTGTTGTTTCTGCTGGAGAGTGTCACGCGGTGTTATTGCGCCGCACACTCGCACCTCATTCAGGCTTCTGGTTTCGTTCGTCCAATGATCGCACTGTTGCCGCGTCACAAGAAGAAGAAGAAAAAGAAGAAGGTTTAAAATACCCCCCTCCAGTGGCGGCTTCTGAAATGCGATAAGTTGATGTCTATTCCATTTGAAACTATAGAAAAGAATCGATTTCTTACGGGTTCAATTGCATCCCCCTGACGATCGATACTTTTCTATAGTTTTAAACGGAATAGACATCGATTTATCGCATTTCACGAGCCGCCACTGTCCCCCTCCTTTGGGTGTTGCTCTTTTTTCAAAACTACAAAATTCGATGGGTTTCCCTAATAGATCTGGATTTCGCATCTTAGACATGGCAACACAGGGTAGCTTTTTCTCTTCCGCCGGCAAGCCAATCAAGTGTCACAGCGAATCATCGTCATTATCGACGACATCATCGCCTGTCTATCCGTATCGTAGCCTATCGGCTTAAGCTTTGCGAGTAAATAGTCGAGCGTCTTTGCAGCATTGCCAAATCGTCCAATTATACGCTTAATTTTGTAATCAATGCTTATTGCTCCGATCAGTGAGGGTGCGTTCAACTAGACTTGGCAACGTTTCATTGTCCATTCGTCCGAGTAGCAGGAGCAGGTTAATCGCATAATGATTCCGATCTAGAATGATTCTCCTCCAGTTTGATCCTATTCATGTCCTCTTGTCGTCGATCGCATTCTTAGATCCATTCATTATTTACCGTCAGCGCGATACTTGCGAAGAACAGTATTGAGCAATTAATATATATCCTAACTAACAATAAGTGCATTTTTTTAGAAAAGGATTGTAGATGAAGCTAGAGTTTCGTGTCGGTGGAACCCCACTGAAAAAAACGAAGTTTAAGTAGATCCGAAGCAGCTTTTTAAAATAGCCTCGCAGAGCAACAGTTCTAGCTCCACCGAGGCAAATTGCGGTTGTCTTGAAGCACTACTTCGTTAGAGCCAAAGCAAGAAAAGAGACTGTTACTCTAACGAAGTAGTGTTTTGGTACACCTGCAACTTTCTCCGGAACAGCTTGAACTGTTGCTCTGCGAAGCTATTTTGAAAGGCTGCTTTGGCTGTACATAAACTTTGTTTTTTCAGTGCCAGAGCTGCCGTTTCGCGTATAATTAATGATATTTTTCAATTCACCGATGATTCCACCGGTTGAGAAAAGATTACAGAGTTCGGTTCAGTGTATGACTGTACTGCACGAAAACACTCTGATTTGTAATCTTTTCTGAGTCGGTGGAAACGTCGTTAATTAATTCAAATATCTGCAAGTTTTTTAAAGTCATCGACGACTCCACCGGTTGAAAAAAGATTAGAGATGCTAGTATTTTCGTGTTTTACGGTCATACACTGAACTGAGCTGCGTAATCTTTTCTCAACCGGTGGAATGATCGGTGAATTGAAAAAATATAATTGATTATACTCAAAACGGCAGCTCTGGTGGAACCCTCTTTTACTCTTTTCTATCACATATGTTCAAATGGCCAGAGAGAGAGAAAGAGGGAGAGATAGTCAAATTCCTGGATTCGCTGATTCGCTTGACTCGTGTCTCAATAGAATCTAGAGTATGCGCATGGGAACTTGATTACTCGAAAATTATCTTTGTATTTCATCACCCTTCGAATCGATTATTTTGCAACACACCACGTGTAATTGCCAAGGAATCGCGGAGAGTTCGTGATTTTTCTCCATCGAAGGCGTTTTGTCTCCACAGCTAGACCGACCGGTCCCCTCCCGTTTGGCATCGCGGGTAAAATGTCTTGATCTTGGTCCTGAAATGGAACAGAGGGTGTCATCGGAGAAGTCTGGTCGAGTCGAGTTGCTGGAGCAAAAAGAACGTGAAATGACGAATAGAATCCATGATGGGAAAAAGAAAGAGCTCAGAAGGAATAAAGAAAGATAGACAAGACTGCTTGGCCTGGAATTGGATCAGTTCTCCTGAAGGAGGGAAGGGTGGGGGACGGGGGTCCCGAGTCCGCGAACGGTGTAAGTACCAACATTGTCGCACAGTAGGTTAATTGTGCATTTTAGTTCCCGGAACCCATTTTTTTGGGTTTTTTCCCCCATTTAAATTTTTTATGGGATCATTGAGAGAAATCACTTCTTTAATAACTAGGAAACACGTTTACTTGTGACAGTTTTCCTAGCGCGAAGTAAATTTCTGTTGCATGAAGGAGAATGACTGTCACAACAAGGGATCTTTTACTTATGTAGCAGCAGACATTTTCCTTGGGTTAAAGGAATTTCCCTTTAGTCAGTACTTCACTGTGCAGTTGCTTTAAAACCCTTTGCTGACTGACGGTACTCACAAGTACCACCAAGTTTACACGGAATTTAATGGAGAATGCAAAAAATCAATACACGCATCAATTTACATTAGAAATCCGCGACTAGATCACCCATAGGAGTCGAAAAACCAGAAAAGACTGAGATATACTCTTGGGCAACAAAGGGTTAACAGAAACAAAATACACCTTGGATAAAAAAAAAATATTTCTCTTAGTGTGGAATATCAGCGTTCACGCATAGTCCTGAAAAACATTATAGTACCGTAAACTTTTAGCAATGGCAGTGGCGCGACGTAGCGTGCACTTTGGCAACCTTGAAGTTTGTCTATTTAAACCCACGAAAAAGATCGAAATATTAGGTGTTCGGTGAACACCTTTGCATTCGACCTTTTACATGTGTTTAAATAGACAAAATGCAACGTTGAAAAATTGCATACTTCGCCACTGATCAATCGTACTTGAAAATAATTCCAAGTGAAAATTTGTTTGTAAAATTGCCAAGGATTCTGCAGACAGAAACGAATATTCTGCAGCGCAACAATCGAAACCTCCGTACCGCTTTTCCAGAAATTGATTTCAGGCTGACAAATGATGGAATGAAGTATGGAATTATGTTTGCTTCTCACTTTTGACTTTCTACACTTGCAATACTTGCATGCACGAGACCCAGACCTCACACGCTCAATTATCGAGCAGAGATAATCATCCACACTTTCGAACTTACCGATACTTGTATCGGTTATACCGGTATATTAAATAAAAAAAATAATCAAGTTTAATATCATATCAACACATCTCTCGTAATTTCGTTTTCATTCAACCGCAAATTTTCTCACCTCGCTCCACTGTGTGTTGCCGGTTGCCGGCTCGCGCCTTGCTCCTGTCTTGCGGAACATGGTATGGTATCGTACGCTGCTTCATGCGCTCACTCGGACGCATCATCACCATCACACCATCAGCATCGTTGCGACCAGGGTTGTCGTTTGGTGTGAATTAAAAGGAATTCCTAGCGAGCTATAGCGATAGAGAGGATTTGTGGGGCGTGATATTGAAACTTCACGGAGGCAGCCATGATCGGGATCTCTTATGGACTTTTCTCACGCAGGCTCGGATTGTTTGCCTCACTTTTTTTAACCTTTAAATTAAAAAAAAAAAAAAAAAAAAAAAAAAAAAAAAAAAAAAAAAAAAAAAAAACACACACAAAAAATGTGACATATACATTTGAAATTGGTTGTAAACAAAAGTGCAAGTGTTCTAGAGTGGCTATTTAGACTAAAGATTACTTATACATACAGATATGGCATTAGCCATGCATCTCGCCCATTTTAATGAAAAATGGATAAAACGCCGGCCGTGATACAACCGGGCATACAGAGGGAATCATAAAGATTACAGAATTCTGGTTCGAAAAGATTACGTTTCCCACTTTTCCTGTGTTTGTATGCGGAACTAGAACAAACACGGAAAGTGAACAGTGGAACGTGGAACATGGAACAGCTTTGTAACAGACAAACATGGAAAATGTAATCTTTTCTCTGTAATCTTTGTGATCCCCTCTGTATGCCCGGTTGCATCACGGCCGGAGTCAACTTAACAAAATTCGGGCGTATGCCATATCTGTATGTATAAGTAATCTTTGATCTAGACACAGAAATCGATACGACTGTTCCTTTGGAAGGATTTGCACGATAAAGAAACTGATTCGATGACATAACAGAAATGTGCAAAACTTTCTCACCTGGATAGTTGTGTTAAAATGCTGTGTCCAGATAGCCACTTTGAAACATTTGCACTTTCGTTTAAAACCAATTTCCACTGGATTAATTACAATTTTTGATTAAAGGTTAAAAAAAGTGAGGCAAACAAACCCAAATTCAGATCGCCCATGTTGTCACTCTTTTAGATTGGACCGGTGGCGTCGCGTGCCATCTGGCAACAACGCAACTGATCCATTTAAACTCATTAAATATATCGAATTTTCCTTGTGCACTGTGCACTCCCTGAATTCGATCTTTTACTTGAGTTTAAATGGATAGAATACATTGTTGCCAAATTGCACGCGACGCCACTGGATAGGACTTATAACCAGAGTTGGGCAACCGAATAATCAGAAATAATGAAATGACTCCGGCAACACTGAAAACTGGGTTTGCTACCTGAGTTGAGGAAAGGGAAACACACGGAAGGTATAGGTCAATTGTAGAATTATTCGTCGAATAATTCGATTGACTCGGCGTTGCCGGACACACCGAATAATTTCAGAATAATTTTTTGCCCAACTCTGCTTATAACATGTATCGGCCTCTCTATCGCTGTAGCTCGTGGGGAATTCCTCAATTCTTCCGTGATCAATCGGTGCTTCCATCGGTGTATAAAAGGATCACAGTCTAGAGTGTATTCATATTATGTGACCTTTGGCGAATTTATTTACTTGGATCTGCGGACATATCAGAGACCAAATAGTGTTGCGGCTTTAGGGGTGTCTCCACCTGCGAATTTAAAAGCGCGAATTGATCGCTTGAGCCAATAGGCTTCTTCGTCGTCGATATATCGGACTCGATCTATCGACTTCAAGGCAGCTCATTGGCTCAATCAGTTTATTCGCGCTTTTAAATTCGCAGGTGGAGACACCCCTTTTGGACGGTCCCCTCCGTAGATGATCGGTGAGCACGCACGGGGAATCAACCGAAATAAACAAACGTGAGTACGCACCATTCTTTCGTGGATCTTCCCTCTCCATTCAAACCTATGTAAAACAAACGATTTTCAGGAGGTGAAATTGGGCCCTCAATAGATCGATACTTTTGCATAGATTTAAATTGCAAATTAACATGGTTGCCACACTGCACGAGCCGCCACTGGCTGAGACGCTGTGAATCATTCTGGTTTTGAGTCATTAACCTCCATCAAAAACCATACGATGCCATCACTTCCTGATCCAAGTACGATAATTTGCTTGTACGAGTTGTTAGTTATACTGCGATTGAGCTGTGTAATCTTTTGTTTGATGCTTTTTTGTTTTGGAATTTAATTAAATTCACGCAAAACGGCAACCCTGGTCGTTGACGCGTCTTGGCGTTTTTCTTTCGCCGCCTCTTTTTACCAAGTCTGTGAGTGACTCTACTCGCTTTTTGTCGCACTTTTCGTGTCGTGTCGTTCCCGTGTTTGAAGTCCGCGTCCGTGTCGTGACTCCGTGACGTCATGGTCCCAGCCGCGGCCCGTCCCGTCCCGTCCCGCCGCGGCCGCACGGCGTCCGTCCGTCGCTGTTGACGACGCTCCTCGCACAATGGATCGAGATATAAAATTTTCTAGACATAATTTTGTCAGCAAAAAACGGTGTTACGAACACTGAGTTTTATCAGTGTTACAACTTAAATTGAGTCAAATTGACTCGCGGTTTTTTTGCACGAAAATATTATCACTACGCACGTTTCCTAGGTGAAAACCTCGTAGTCTAGAAAAATTTAAGTCTAGAAAATTCGAGTGTAGATTTTTTGTCCAGAAAAATTCAAGTTGAGGTCCACCGTGCGTCGATGCTAGTTTGAGCGCATTTCGCGCATACCCGTATTTAGAGGACAATTGACGCTCGCCGAGCCGCAACCAACGGAAGCAACGTTGGCTGTTCGGCTGATGACAGCCACCGTTGCTATAGTCTCCAGGCAAGTAGCATATTTTGTTTGCGTTGGTTACCGGGCCCGCAAGAAGAAAACTTTTGAGGGGGGGGGGGGTTGCGCGGAAATTCTCCGATTTAGCGGAAGGTAAGGAAGGGTGTTTGGATGAAAATCTTAAAAAGTTCCAATTTTTTGGGCCAAAAAAAAAAAAAGTTATAAAGGGATGCTTGATTTTTAAATGTTATGTCTCATAATGAGGCTTGATGAAGCTGGGAAAAAGAAATCAAAGCCAACTATTAATTTTTTGATTGATTGCAACGATCCTTAAAGTCCGGCTTACATTACATAGTGAGGCTGCATTGCAAAAATAATATTTCCCCAGGCCAACGAATTTGAGCAATGATTCCTTAATGCAAAATGATGCAAAAATAACGATGCGTATACTTGAAACTGTTGTCAAATTAAAATTTACTTCCGGAGGAAACAAAGAGCACCAGTCACTTTTCGATGCCACCACTGGTCGCAGTCGGTATAATAGTACTTACAAACTTACAATCCGCATATCTGGTCCCTCCGATTTAGTTCGGTAAAAGCTCCTTCAAATGAGTGACTCGGCAACTTCATGTCTCAAATGGTGGACATATCGCGTGGTGAATTGATACGACTATTTTTAATTATACAAGTTCAATAATATTCAAAGGGGATTTTACTTTTTATCTAGGATTTAAATTTCAATGAGGCTGTAGTTTTTTGTTAACTTCTGCATACTTTGAGAGAAATTATTTCTTTAAAAACAAGGAAACACGTTTACTTGTGACAGTTTTCTTAGCGCGAAGTCAATACTGATTGCATGAAGGAGAATCTTTGTCACAGCAGACATTTTCCTTGGGTTAAAGGAATTCCCTCTTAGTCAATATTTCACCGTGCAGTTTCTTTTAACCCAAACGAAATACACCTTGGACTAAAAAATAATTCTCTCAGTGTAGAGTATTCTACGCGTACTTTATCTTAATCCGATCATCGTGGTAAGATCCCTGGGACCAATAAATGTTCAGTACAGATGATTGGGTCCTGCACCCTGATGATTGGTGTGCACCTAAGGCCATTTAAAAGCACACGTAAACGCGCACCATCCAACGTCTTTCGGGGACCGTCTATACCGAACATTTATTGGGTCCCTGATTGATAAATCTCCGACGATTTTATATCTCTTGAAGTTGAATCATTTGGCAGCTCTGGCTAACGATGACGCGACGCTGCCGATGGACGGTGGAACTTAGATAATTCTGTATATGACGTCGGACGTTGGTTGATGCCGTTGCGTCCCATCCCTTCCCGCCCCGTCCCCGTCCCGTTGCATCGTTTGTTGCCTTTGCTCCTGTTGGGTATTGCTATTCTAGTCGATGCCATGCTGGTATTGCTGGCCTACTATTTCTATTCATCTCTCGCAACCGTGCCATAGACATGGAGTCATAGACATAGACACTCACTGCAGCCTCATCGTATCTGATCGTGGAACCCGGATGCGTCATCCTTGCGCAGCCTTTAAGCAGCGCAGCGTGGATGGAGGCAGCTGCGGGCGGCGCGGCGCGTCTCGGCGGCTCAACCACAGACTCGCTAATTATTGTCGACTCTTTCTGCAATAGTCCACGTCCGCCAAGGCTCTTTTAGCGTTCCTTTATTTTAAACTTAAATCTGACGTAAGGTAACCGTGCAAGTATGATTTCAAAATTCTTAATCCCTAAGGAATTTATTCTTGTTGTCGTTCTTGCGTTGATCTTATCGAAATCAATCTTCACTGAGAAAATGTTTCCTGTTAATTCAACTGGACGTCTGTTTAATACTTACTTAACAGGAATGGGTCTGTTGCATACTTTTGCTACAGCGTTACGGAGGGTTGATTCTGGTGTAAAATCGGGTAAAAATCACATAGAGAGCATCAGTAAGGCTCAGAACCCTCTCGTAAACCCACCAAAAACCTTTAAAGGAAAGCCTAAGATGGCGGTTGAAAGGGCGAATCAACCCTGCATGTATGCACCACTAGCAGCAAAGATGGCCGACGACGGCATTCGACAAAGTAGCTTCATCCGAGCAATCTGACAACTCTCTCTCCCTCTCTCTCCCTCTCTCTTCCCCCTTTCTTCTCCCATTGTCTCTCTCTCTCTCTCCCTCTCTCTCTTCCCCCTTTCTTCTCCCATTGCCTCTCTCTCTCTCTCTCTCTCTCTCTCTCTCTCTCTCTCTCTCTCTCTCTCTCTCTCTCTCTCTCTCTCTCTCTCTCTCTCTCTCTCTCTCTCTCTCTCTCTCTCTCTCTCGCTTTTGGAGGCTGCCATTGAATTTCTCGCTTTGTTGCTGGCGAAGAATTTTTGATTAGGAGGGCGAGGAGCCAATGACAAACTTAACAGTGCGATACAGTACTCACTACTCAATCGAGAGCGGGACCATAACAACTGGAGCAGCATGAACCAGTGACAATTGGCCAAACGGCCGCAATCGGCAGTGATAATAATTGGTCACTGATCACCCAGTGGGCCAACAATTCCATTCACTGATCATAACCCCCCCCCCCCGGGGGGGGAACAATCTATGAGAAGCTCTCCAGACTCCTAACTGTAAGTATTTTATTGCGACTGACCCCATAAAAATTTGGTTGACATATTGTCAGTTAGTTGTCAACGAGCGACGCGTCGAGGATGGCAGCAACCAATGGGGTTCGCGCAACAATGTGGGAACATTTTTAAATTTTTATTGGATTTCGGAAGTTTTAAGTGTCTGCACACCCCCCTCCCCCCTCCCCCCCCCCCGGTGGTTTTTATATTATATGTAACCCGGCATAGATTTCATTTGTTACAACAATTAATTTACAACAGCCACATTCTATTGTCGAACTTTCCAGCTTCCCGTCCTAATGTGATCCCTGCGACCCCTGCGTGTTCTCTGATTTTAACGTGATCATGATGGATATCGCGTGATCTCTATTTTATAAATATATTGTCTCTGGATTCAAGTGAGGAGTTTATGATCAATATATTTTGCAACGCTGCATCCTGCGACTATGAACGGTACGTTGTTGCAAGGATAGGTTTCACTGTGTGGTGGTTACTTATCAGAAGTGACGATCGCGATACGGGACGCGAGTTATGATAGTAATCTGATTATGCAATTTGTTGTGCAGCCCCTATTCAATGCAAAATAGACGTCAACGTGCTTTTTGCCGCCTCCTCAGCCGTCATGCCGCTAACGCTTAACCTATGCTACGCGCAAGCGCCGCGCCGCGCTGCGCTGGTTCATTCGAGTGACGCCGAAAGTATCCTCGACTTTAAAAGCTTTACTTTGTTCTCCTTGCTTAAGTTTTTTTTCTGCTGTTGTTCTGTGTAGAGTCCTCATATTCTAGAGAGTCACCCTTCATCTTCCTCCTTATAAGCTTTTTTGTAATACGGATTCGACAGTGGGATTCAAAATTACCCTTGGAAACCATGTACTTTGCCATAGAAATTGGTGCGATATCCATGGAAATCGATGTGGCTTCCATGGAAATTGATGTAGTCTCCATGGAAATTGATGTAGTTTTCATGGAAATTGATGAAGTTTCCATGGGAATTTATGTAGTTTCTAAATGGAAATAGATTTCTATGGAAAATTGGTCATGAAACATTTTTACCAGGGCTATAGGACCCCTCAGAATTATTTTTTTCTCTAGACACTTAACGTACTTCCTTACTTCCTTCCAAAACTCAAAACATAAGTTTCAAAACTTGAATTAAAAATGCATAACTCAAAGTAATATACAAACGTTGGAGACCAACTGAACGATAAACTTGAAAATAGGGAGGGGGAGGGTAGGGGTGCTAAAATGGTGAGCTCCCTTATGAACCATAAAGAACTCTTCATTTAGAATTTTGGATTAAGAATCTTTGTTTTTTAAAAATCTGACAGTTTGAAGGCCAGCTACGAACTTTTGTAAAAATGGGTCAATGTCGAATTTTTGATTCTCGATCTCGATGACGTAAAACATCATAGACCTCCGGTTTTCACAGAAATTCTGATAATTTTATGATTTCTCCAGCGATGTAAGACAGAAAAGGATTCAGAGGGGAGTGACCCCCAACGCCCCCTGGGGATCTGAAAATTTTGTACCACCCGAAAAAATTGAGCTCCCATCTCAGCGTGTTTCATAATTCGCATCTGCTGCCAAGAAAATTCAAGCCTACACCTATTTTCTTTAACACATTGTAATGAAGAGGTGACATACACTGCGGAATGCAATTATACGTTTAAGATTATTACTATGAGTTCAGACTTACGAGTCTGGAGCTCATATATATTTTGTTAGAGGAACAATACTTAACGTCGCTGTGTTCAAAGCAAAGTGCTCAACTAACCCAGACCCTGCCTTGTTTTATATGTGAAAGGTTTTTTAAAGTCTTTGCTGTCACCAGAATACGTCTACTTTGTCGGAACAAGAGAACTGCGTGCGAATGGACCTCGTTCAAATCGCGGAAAGCAGTGTGAGAATAGTGTTGTCAGCTGTGCAGCTCATCGTTGCCAAATGTACTATTAAAATTCCCTCGTTGTTTACCGTACACGGAACTCGTGTGAGATTGCTCTATTCAAATCTCCCGCGCTCGTCGGGACCATTTTAAAACACTGCTGCCAGATTTGGGGTAAAAGGCGTGAAATTCCCATTTATTTTGATTCGATGATAAGTGAGTATTTTACTTTTGCCAGTTATGGCAGCACTGATTTTAAATATCCCGCTTTCCTGTAAATGACTTATTCTCTTAGTCTCTTTATTGTCTGATTTGGCAATACCGAGGGCGCTTTGCTGCGGTGTTGCCAGATCATTTCTCCCATGAGAGTGAGTATAAAATATACGGTCTTTACACTCAAATCTGGCAACTCTGCTTGCTGTGCGCGGCCGTGCATCGCGGTTGACAAGGAGAGGAACCGAAAGTCGAAAGTTAAATTGAAGCATTATAAATAGTCGTAGAGATCGGAATGGCCGTCCGACGTCCGGAGATCCGAATCTGGATCTTTGGCGACGAAGAGGAAGTGGAGGACGAGGAGAGAGTGGGGGGGGGAGGCGTTTGGGACCATCAGTCGTGGGTTTCCGTTCCGCTCTGTTCCGTGCCGTACCGGGCGGTGCGTCGTACAGTGTTGGTTTTGAACAGAAATACTTGGAAGAAGGTATATCGTTCAATCAAGGATCCTGGAGGTACCTCTGCGGAATAATCAGGATTGTTACTCGAAGGAAAAAAAATGAATTATACAGCGGTTAAAGTAAAGGGATTTGAAATGGCGAAAAAAATTCCGTGGAATTTCGTTGAGAATCTTGGATTTTTCTCAATTTTCAAATTTTCAAGGTCATAAAAGAAAAGCTAAAAAATTTAGTTTTCGTAGTAATTTCGAATTTTCTACGGTAGACTCAGGAAAAAAATAGAAAAACTTGGGGGAAATCATCGAATTCTATATGGCCGGGAAAACATAAGGGATTTTTTCTCGGAATGTGGAATTTAATCAATTTCTGAATTTGCGAGGTGGCACCTAAGGCCGAAATCAACATTTTCTTATTGTAATGTTGAATTTTCGAAAAGAAGACTTGAGCTGCAAAAAATTGAAGTACCGAAAAAAATCTAGGAAATTTCGAATGACATGGAAAATTTGTCCGGAATCTGAAATTTTGTCGATTTTTATTTTCCACTGTAAGGAAGCCCGAAAATTGAAGATTTTCCATCATAATTTAGAATTTTTCGGGGAGGGTGTGACAAAGTTAAAATTCGGCGACTGTGCGGTGCGGAGTGGCTGTTCTGTGCGGCATCGGTATGGCCCCATGCCAGCCATTATCAGTAGGCCTGAACAGATCTAGAAACTATGGGTCTCGGAGACGGACTGCACGGAGTCTGTTCTCTGTTGTGTTCCTCCCCCCCCCCCCCCCCCCCCCTTGCTGTTCTTTTTTCTGCAACTCGCACAACTTCCTTTTGTTGCGTTCTCGCAACTTTTGATCTTTTAAAGCTCCAGATGCTGTTCCTCTTGTGCATTTTTATAAAGAAATACGCTCACAACGCACTGCGGCCTAACGGAATGGACGCGCGCGCGTAGGGATTCGGACTCGGAAACGCATCGAGACGCGACGCGCAATTTCTTCCCGCAACCGCGAGGGCGAGGGGGCCGTGCGTTGCAGTGAATGCTCGACCTCATTAATCATGCGAGCCCTACCGCTGCCTCACAATTATTGTTCACTTTCAAGACGGCGGCAGATGGCCCAATTTGTGATTTCGTTGGTTTTTTCTAGGGGGGGGGTGGAGGGGAGGAAAAGGGTGGCGAGAGATAGAACAAAGTATATTACTTTTCCTTTATTATTAGGTTAAACAGATAAACAGGGCTCTCTTGATTTCCCCCTTTCCCATGATGCTCAGGCTCGTTCTTACGAAAAATTAGTTTTGCGTATTCACCCATAAGTAGGGATGCTAACCTAAATTATTTTACCAAACCGGTTTTAAACCGGTTTAAGCGTCGCGTCATTTTCTCGGTTCAATACCGGTGCGGGTTTTCGGCGGTTCCTAATTTCGGTTTTCGGTTCGGTTCATCGGTTCAAACCAGTTTGAAATCCGTTCAATTTCGATTCAATTTTCGAATCGAAATCGAACCTGATTTCGTTTTAAAGTTAAAGTAAAGAAAAAATAAGTCCAAAATTAAAGCATTAAAAATACAGGAGATTAGCCCAAGTACACTTCGATCACGTTTAGGGGAGACATCCATTTGCGGTGAGAACATGCGACCTTTTAGATCCTTAGTTATGGACATCCGACAATCTTCTGCTTTTTCCAGAACCCTCCTCCGAACACTCTCCCTTATTTTTCCTGGGCTATAAGTTTATGATGACAAACTGACACCATAGCTGGGCAAAGTTCATTTTAGAATCAACTTTGTATCCTCAAAAGCCGGGAGTAATTGTCTCGTAACTTAAAGAAATGTCGGCAACACTTTGCCCGCGATTTCGTTCAAAGTGAAGCATATAATTCCCCGATACAGTTGTGGCCAAGCGAGCGTTTCAAGCTACAACGTTGCATTTTGTCCATTGAATACCTTATTATTAATGATCGAACTATTATATAAACTATACGGTGAACATTCTCGAATTCGACTCTTTACATGAGTTTAAATAGATTCTCAAAAACATCTTTTGAATCGACCATCGCGATGGCACGACAGAATTGTATCCATAAATGCGGCAACTATGTATACCAAGAAATCCATCAATAAGTCCCTCGGTGTTCGATTTTTTTCTCTTGCCGGTGAGATTTTAGTCACGCTAATTCGCGCGGAATCAAAGAGTCAGCATCTCTCGACAAACCCCCCTTCCCCCTCCTCCCTCCAAATCGCCGTAGTCTTCGTCTGCACCATGTTCCATGAGACCCGCCTGTAACCAAACCGAGTCAAACTGATGAGCAAAAATCTTGCTCTGCATTTTCCAGCTGACTGACGTCAGTCGTTCATCACGATTTGGACTGACAAAATTCAATCAATAACGTTGATAATTGGAACGAGGAAAAAAATCCGAATCCTATTCTAAAGTAATCTAGATCAAAATGGAACCTCCTCGTTTTGTCCAACTGCGAGTGCAAGTGTCTCTAAAAGAAGGTTTATTATTTTTAAGGAACATCGTTTTCTCATTAAAAGCCATCGGTCGAGTAGCTGAAGCGTGTTTGCAGGTTACCCTCGGCTCATCTAAGCTGGTCTTTTTTGAGTTGCTTTTTTCTGATTTTACATTTAAAGAGAAAACACCCCTTCTGGTGTCCGGAAATGAAATTGGCATTAATTTAGAAGTAAATCCATGGCTCGGTTCGGACCACACAATTCTCCGTTACATGTGAATTCGGTTCACATCGCATCTATAATAGTATTTAGGAGGCAAGAGAAAGAAAGCTCCTTCAATTTCGCATGTAGGCAAGAACCGAACAGACGAGTAGGAATAGTTATCTACCAGATTAATGTAGTACACATCAGCGTGTAGGAAGCATCGCACGAGACTTTTATATCGGGTCATGTCCTGTGTGAACCCGAAATGAGTTATTTCTTTCAGTAGCTCAAACAACTTTTAGCGTCCCAATTTATACGATAGCGTATACGTTACCGCGAAGTAGATACTTTTTGCACCCCTGAATCGATAATTTACCCACTCCAATCCTCTTTCATTCATTTTTCGGTTGATGAAAGACGAAAGGCGCGAGGCCAGGAAGTTTTCGGAGTCTTCAGTTGAGAGAAGCATCAGTTTCAGCCTCTCGCGCGGCCTGTTTAAGTTTTTGAGCGCTTCAAAGGGAAACTCTGTGCTCAACGTCCAGAGCTTTAACATCTGACGTTCGTATCTGTGGAATGTGGAATTGGACGCCGCAATTTTTATGAATGAGTGTGCGCTCAGTAATTAGCCCCGTGATTCACAAAATTTTCAACGGCATGCAAAGCAAATGTGCCTTAAAGATACATCCGGCCGGTGGAGTAAGGGGGCGAATGGTGCGAGGGGGCGGGAAGGGGGAGGGAAGGGAACAGTGTGGATGAGCTGTGATGCAACAGCTTGTTATTTATAGTAAATAGGGCAATGGTAAACGGAGACGTCTGTACTTTACACGCACGGTTGTGATTTTCATCGGCGCACACTGGATGGAATCATAGCTTTTTTCGGACATGATAATTTTGTTGATTTGTTTGCTTCGAAATTGTTCTAGTATTGACATTTTCTTGCAAAAACCATGTTTTTTTTACTCATCTTAAGCTCTGAAATGATTGGTTTCTCACATTTTAAGTTTATTTTGCTGTTTATTGTTCAGTATCTCGATTTTTTTATTTGTAAATTTTATGTCCGGAAAATTCTTTATTTCGATCCGATGTGCGGCGTCTCTCCTCTAACACACTCACACCAAAGCGCCAGAACCTCAGCGTGAAACCGCCGTCGTCATAGTCGTCGACGACCCAACCCTTTCTGCTATACTTTTCGTCACACCCCTGACGTCATGTCACCCCGCCTCCCCTTTGTTCTCTCGCTCCGTCACGCCCTCCTCAACCCCCACTCCTAGCTTACCACGCCCTCTCCCACCGTATAAACTCCTCCCACAATTCTTACGCTTCGGCTATCGCGCGGCGCCGCCGCACTATGGTCCAGAAGTCCGATTTAGGAAGACATTAGTTTCCATTAAAATCGCCCAATATCTTGAAAACGGCTCATCTGACATAAAAAATGGTTATTACAAAAAAGTTAGAACGGTTTACGTTCTATCTTTTTTGTAATAACCTGTTTTGGTGTCAGATGAGCCGTTTTCAAGATATTGGGCGATTTTAATGGAAACTAATGTCTTCCTAAATCGGACTTCTGGACCATAGTGCGCCGTCACTACCCCTTAACCGGAGGTGTAAATTATTTTCACGCTTTCACAATGACGTAATGCTACTGTTTCGATGTGAATTACTGTATCGAAGATCTATTAAGACGGTCTGCTTAACTTTTTAAGAGGCCAATTTTCAACGGATGAAATTTTCTCATGCTCGTTTACCATTCTTTATTTATAAAAGTGATCGAATCAGTGCCGCCTCCGCTATAGTTGAGCGTTTGCGTGGGCGCGAGCCATAATGGAACTGTTCCTTTCATCTTTTAAGCACGCGGCTGGCATGCAAACACTGTGTAATGATACCTCGAAAAAAAATTGAGCTGTGAGCCTATAGGTGGCACCTTGTTTCTCATTGAATTTTTGGACGGATTTATGAAAGGGATTGGCTCCACTGCTCGCTGAATTTATGATCGTCTCTTTTCTTTTTTTATATTTATACTCATAGTGTCGCCATAATGATCGTTAAACTAATCTTTTATGAGCATCAAAATTGTAGGAATTTTTTTTGTTAATTTTTTTTAATGATTTGTAACTATTTTGTAACAGTTTGGTTTCTTGAATTCAGTTTTATGCAGTATGAGTATGAAATGGCTGCTCCTTTTCGCCGTATTTCATGAGTATATCTCGTGCCAGACAGTCGGAAATGTCGCTCAAAAAATTCCGCGGCGTTTGCCCTTATCTCATGGATATGTAATGATTTAGAATAATTACATTTCTCGCGGAGTCATTTTGTTTTACTTAGATATAAGCTCTCGCGAAATTCAATCGTTGGTTTTCTTCCCTACATTCTTTGCCTAAATTTTTAATTTTAGCGCGGCTATTATTTTGCCGCGCTTCACTGTGTCAAGGTCACCATCTCTTGTTATTATGAATTTTCCCCGCGTCTATGATTTCTTAGGTCGTAAGTCTTCGTCAGAGCTGCTGAAAAGAATTTCAGTCTTTAATATAATAGTTGTGTTCTCAGGTCGTAAATCTCAACCCGAACTATATTGTATCTCAGAAGTAATAATGCTGATGGAGTTGTCGACTTTGCCTCCCCCCCCCCACCCCCCCCCCCCCCCCCCCCCCCACCCCCACCCGTTAGCGTCGTACAGATGATGAAACCAGAGCTTCAAATTACCGAGTCGATGGAGGTCGGTTTTGATGACTGACCAAAAGTTAATAGGTCTTAGAGACTGTAGAAGAGTTCAGTAATTATTTAACGGGCTATAAATTTATAACAAAAATACTATCAATCATGGCTTCATGTTCAAGTGAAGGTGCAAGATTTTCATTGGAGACTCCCCATTTGATCGCATGGGAAATAATCGATTTGTCAATCGATTGCTTATCATACATTCAAATGAGAGGAATGCGTAGTTGCCAGATTGCTGGATCCGCCTATGCCCGAAAACGCTATACTAAATATCGCTACGCCTGTATCGGATAGTATCTTGAGTGGGTCAAAGGTGCAACAGAACACAAAGGGGTATAGGAGAATGCAACTGTATCACTGTAATGCTATATTAAAGTATTTTCAAGAGTAAAGTTTACGAGACTCCTAAAAGTTGGCTCGTGTATGAACGAATTTGGGCGTCCGGCGTGATTATTAACTCTTCATCTTTTGATGAGTTGCACTCTGTTGTTCGTTATCACGCCTCTCAACGCACAGTGGTACAGTTTTTCTCGGATCATACGATAAATACGGGCAAGATGATCTTGTAATGTGAGTTTGATTCTTAACTTTACTAGTTAAAATGATCGAGGTTACATCGTTTCCATTTGGCTAGAGAACACAAACACGACATCGATTTTATAGCGAAAAAGAAAAACTTGTCTTTTTCGGGAAAATCCACCTTTCGACCTTCTGTGCGCGCCGAGGCCCTACTGTTCCGTCTTCTCGAATCGCACTGCATCTCGTTTTACATAGTTCACATCTAACACCTGTCTTTGCAGAGGCGGACCACGCAAGGGTTTTTTTTTCTCTTTCTCTCTCTTCACTCATTTGAACGCATGAGTCAGAAAAGGATAGTGATAGGAATGAAGTCATGGGATTAAACCCCCCCCCCCCCCCCCTTTTCAATACACCCGTTAAAATAGACGACAGAAAAATGTGCATGTCTTCATACATTGTCAGGTGCAACAATAATATCCGAGATCGGACTCCAAAGTAACCAATTTTAGCGACGAATGTTTTGCTTTTGAGCATCAAAGCAAGTCTGTATTTATATGTTACAAAAGCAATCGTCTATAGGCCAGACAGGACCTCTTTGTCGGCCGCTGCCGTTGGCTGCCGACCAAAAGATGACTCGAGAAAAATGGACCCCCCAAAGTAGATGCATACAGAATAGATGCATTAGAATGTTGAAGATGACATATAGAGAGACTCACTGGTGAGTTATCGTGTCTCTCTAAAAGGTAGATTGGTGCTCTACTATTAAGATAACTGGCCAGAATATGCAATAAGCAATGCACCTAATACATTTGTTGAATGATATCTTGTGCGTTGTGTATTGCATACCTCGCAAGGTGTATTTCGTCCCTGCTTGTATGATACTTGGCCGGAGTATGCGCAATGTACGCAACGCTACATCGTCGCTAACGAAAGTCCGTTTTCTCAAATTGTATTACAGCTTCTGATGATGCCTGTGGCATTGATCGAGAAAGAAAAGACTTAGAAGTTAAAATTTCCGAGTCATTTCTTTTGCGCTTTCCTTTATTTGATACAAAAAGATTGCACTTGAATTAAGTTCACCAACTAATTTCAATTTTTTTTTTCTGTTCCAGGTAATTGAACGAAGAAGCTGTCAAGTTTTCCTAAGAGGAAAAAGATCTACCTAAGGATGCTAGATTTTTGTACGTAATCTCTTCATTTTGCTTGTATAACTATTGTATCGTGGTTTGTTAGAGCTCGTCTCAGACTAGTTTAGCGTACGAAGTCCAATTTATTCTAATAAACCCTACAATTTTTTTCTGCGTGTGGCTTTTTTTTCAAGCACACAAAATTGGTTTAAGTTTCGAGAAATTGCAAAGAATCAGTTAAATGGACCATTTTGCTCTGTTTTTGGTGGGTGTGTGAGCCTTATCGCCATAATGGGTTTTAAGCTGTGAGCTTATGAGCAAATTGTGCTTTTTTCGAGCTCAATACCTCTATTCTATGAAAATTTGCCAAAATTTCGGCCTTCAAGGCAATTTATTTTGCCAGTGTAAAGAATTTACGGTGGCTTTCAATGTAAATAAGAAATTTGAAATCTTGCGAGGCAGATATCGATTAACGAAATCGATATTACTCGGGCGTGGTATCGAAAGGGTTAAGTTGTACTTGCGCACTTTTTTCTTTCAAACACACTTGTGCCCTTTTAATCGCGAGGAACGTCTATTGACAGTTTGGCGTTTTAACTTTTCAGGTTTGATTTTTTTGAAACTATCTACTGTTAAAATATGTACCGCTCTCATAGTTCGGATTCGGAAACGGAAGTTGCGTTGAGAGGCAAAACAAATGTGTACTATATTAATACCATAGCATAGTTCGTGTGTAGCGCTGCGCGGCGCGCGGTCGCGGCTGGCTCGGCGCGTGGACAGGAAACGAGTAATGCACGTTTTGTTTCATGCAAATATTTGCACTAGCCGGCGCGAAACCATTAGCGCATGGAAAATGAATGAAATAGAAACAGTATTGGCAATGAGTGAGTCTGAATTTCGATCCGTCAAGTGAAGTAGATTCCGTTCACACGCCTTTCAACTGCTTTGGTTTCAAGAGGTACAAGCAAGTTGACAGCTGGACTAAACGGTTGGTATCGAGTGCCGGCGTTGCCAAGTATCTGCAAGAAAACGATTCGCAAAATCACTCAACAGCAATTTTTGATGTTCGGAGTTTAAGATACGGACTTTTACATGAACACGCCTATACTTAAAGATATTCAAGATCCTTCAACGACATTGACCGATGAACTGATTGAACTATATAAACGTTTTCAATATTTCGGGAAAATTGGAACTTCGCTGAACTAAAGAACATACTCTAGGTGGATTCATGCGAAAACTAAAGGGGCTAAACTCAATGTCAAAGGTGAAACTGCGGTCAAAAAGAGGTTTAAAGATAGGTTTGATGAATCGTTTTGCAATACACCTTTTAACCGCGGGTTGACCCTTAACCCCATATCGGCCAAGGCCGAGTCATCTACTCGTTTTTCTCCTCTTGTTCATTTCACATTGTTTAAGTCTTCATTCCGGATAATCGCGACTCATCGATGAAAACACTCACAAAACAAGGTTTCATCGGGGCGCATTCAATTTATCGTATAGGCAATTCCAACTCCCCCGAGTACGAACAGTTAACTACCTTTCCTATTTAAACGAAAGAGTGGCTTTCTTCTGAACTAACCTGGCCCGGAAAGGGTTAATATTGGGCCTCGGTTTTTCGCATGAATATTCATCGAATAGGCTCCTTTGAAGTGACGTCCCAATTTTCACGAAACATTTAAATTTTAAATGAAACTACGCATACGGCCAATGTTTTAAATTTTAAAACATTGGCCGTAGTTTCATCGTTTTTTCGTTCAACTCTCCTTCGAGGAAAGTGACGCGTTTCAATTCGGCTGAAATATTCAAAACATAGTTAGTTGTAAGTTAAAGATCGAACGCTAATCGAATCGAAATAGCTGAGCCTCTGAAATCATCTAAACGTGATTATACTTAGTTACTATTCATCCATGTGAATAGATGTGCTTACGGGTAATTGATCAAACAGCATTCTATCCAATTTATCGACTTTTATTGACGAAATTACGCAACCCTTGGGAATGCATGGTTGCCAAGTTTGAAAAAAGTAGCAATTTATTTAATTTCACTAAAAAACCAACCATTTTTTCGGTCGATCTGGCTTCAAGGGCAGCCACGGTCTCTAGTGTCGAATTGGCCGGTGAAGCACGTTTTTAGCCAATTCGCAAATACTCATGAGTTGAAGAGGTTTTATGCGCGAACTCACGAAGCGTACAATGAGCGATATTCTTGTGCTAAAATATTCCAGTCTCGCAGTTTATGGTGTTCGTTTCATGATTTTCTTGCGTTTCTAGATATCAGTGGCGGCTCGTGCAATTTGGCACCAATGTTTTTCCTCCCTTTGGCTCTATTGAAAACAATCGATTGTTGGTGAAGCACCGCCTCACTATGTAATCGATTATTTTACTTGAAATCAAGTGAATGGAAAACGCCGTTGCCAAACTGCACCAGCCGCCGCTGCTAGAGATCTGAGTTTTTCACGTTAACTGCTTTCATGCAAATTGTAAACATTGCTGCATTTCTAATTAAATTTCCAAAAAATAAACAACAAAACATAGAGCGAGCTCTTTACATTTTTCTAGACAGGCAGTATACTGGGAAACTTGCGTAAACGACGTGGAGGATTTTTAGGTTAGGGTTAAGTTATAGTTCGTACTATTTACTCCGTTGATTTTTTATGCATTATGGGCAGAGGCTTGGCAATTTTCGATTTATTGTGCGGTTGCATTGAAATACATGGGAATCAGTAGCGTTGCGTGCAATCTGGCAATGCGGCATTTACTTCATTAAATCTAATGTTAAAATATCGATTCGATGGAGTGAATTATGCACCTTTCCAATAATTCGACCTTTTTCACCGGTTTCAATGGACAAAACTCAATGCTGCCAGATTGCACGTGACGCCTTTGATGGGAATAGATGGGAAAAATTACACCATAACTCTAACCTGAAAATCGTCCACGTGATCGGTTACGGAGGTTGTGTATTGAACTGTCACTCTATGTAAATGTATGGCTCTCATGTATTGATTTCATTAAATGGTTTAAAAAATCATTATTGAAACTCAGCTTGTGGCGTCATCTTTTAATCAGGCTCTTAGTTTTCCGCCGATGACCCGATCTTCCGTTTTGCATCATTTTCCTCCAGCTGCGCTTGAGAGTTCAAGCTTAGGTCTTTAAGAACGGTATAGGGGTGGGGGAAGGGATACGAAAGAAGGGATAGGGGCGGGAGGTTAAGTCACTGAGGCCGAAGGACTCTGATTAAGGCGATTCAGTCGATATTATCGACGCGCGTTTTCGAACGCCGTGTTTTCTGGTCGATCGACGATCGATCGCTTTCGTTCGACAATCATGCGCTGATTCGCTGACTCGCCACTCGCGTGAGTCACTGTCAAGAGTCAGTCAGGAGTCAAGTCTAGCGAACGCAAGCGACGTTGCATCGCCTGGCTCACAGTAGGCCAGAGTATGAAATTTTCCGGCCATCATTTGTTGAACTAATATATCAAGATTATGATCGGTTAATGTCACCCTGAGAAAAATGTCTATGGTTATCGCGTAACAAGCATTCTGTTTAATAATTTCCTAACCGGTAAATGTGACCGGAATTCTATGGTTAAATTTGCAGGTATTCCAGTTACATTCAGTAGAACAACAGCCACAGTTATAGGAATTTCGGTTTTGTTTACCGGAATTATGATAGGGGAAAGTACAAAACAGAATTCTTGTTACGGTAAGCGGAAACTTTCTTCAGTGCTAGATACTTGGAATGTGATATTAGGTCTGGTGTAAACTAGGGCCGATTCTAGTCTTCTATACTAGCTTGACAATTACGTTGGTGTAGCATCGAAATGTTGCAAAATTGACCCAGAAAACTGAATATGGAACGAGTTACAATATAAGTGCCTCATCTAATTTGTATGTTTCTGTACATATAATGGATAACTTTTCACGGCTTCGTCAAAGCCTTAATAAGGTTGGATTGGACTTCGTCATTGAGACTCGTCATGATGGAATTTTGTTCAAGCGCATTTACCTAGTTTGTGAGTTAATTATGGAACATGTTGATGCTCCCAACGCGATTTTCATGTGATTTTATCCCAGAATCAAAAGAGTTTGCAACAGACTCATTTACTATAGTGCAACTAATATCGAGTCACATCACATGGGTCTTGCAAAGGAACATCGACACTCGAACGTTATTGAAGCAAAAAATTGAAACTTTTCATGTCCGGTAATAACCATTGAGGCTGTTTTTTTTAGTCATCGGTTAGCTACATTGATGGAGACAAGATTATGTAGCATATTATTTTTGTGGTGATTGTCATATGGACATACTAGCCGTTCCAAGCACCCTACGGGCGCCTTCCACGGCCAGCATTCTAGGGTTACGGGCTAGTTGGTAGTTGGTAAAAAATGATAAAATGAAACGTAGTATTGGTGCTGAGAATTAAAGAGATGAAAATGTAAGAATGTGAGCGCAAAGCGCTTGTACTTTCTTGTATTAAATAAATAAATAAAAAAAAAGATATTGCCGGGCAATGTGTAAAAGGAACTAATAAGACGCGGAGGATACCAAAATAAAAGCGTTGAAAATCGAAGAGGAATTATAAAAGAGAAGCGAGTGCTTAAAGGTTACATATAACGGTGACAATCCACGGAAAAAATAAATGCACAATGCGCTAAGAATGTTTTCTTTAAAAAAAAAAAAAACAAAAAAAAACAAAAAACAAAAAAAAAAAAAATTAAATCAAGAGCATACTGCAAAATATTGGGAACGTTATTCAACGATCCCGAGTGATATAAGTCGAAATGATAAAAATTTAAAGAATAAAATGAAAAGAGAGGAAAGAAGAAGAAAGGCAAACGAATGGTTAATACGAAGAATGGGAGTGCGTTAGTCGAGAGAGATGAGCGCGAGCGTCCGTAAGGAATGAGAGAGAAGGTTGCGGGTGCGGGCGAGCGACAGAAAAATTTTGGAGAAAGAACGAAGTAATCAGTGCGCAAGAGATGAGCGACGAACGAACCTCCCCCCTCCACCGCTCTCGCTGCACTGACTCGTCAACTGATAAGGTGAGACTCTGCCGAACGTAGAGTGGAGGGGAGGGGCAGATCAGAGAATCCAGCTCAGGCGATGGCGCGGAGCATCGCGTCACCTCGCTGTCCGTGCGTCGTGCGAAAATGAGTTTTCACTCTTATTTTAAAATTCATTTTGCGGCGCTCACAGACGACTTTTTCAAAAACTGTTCGGACAGATTTTTTCTAAATACCCTAAGGAATCATCGTGTCAAATTTGAGGGAAATCGCTTCGGCCAATTTTCGGGAAATAGAAAAAACATTTAGGAGGGACGACAGCTTTATATATATAATAAATAGACTGCGATATTGAACTATGTGTTTAATTTTTCTTACCTCACCGGTGCGACTCTCCGATGAATCCTGAAACGCTACCCACGCGATTTTTCGAATTTCGCGGTTTTTGACACCCTCCCTAGTGGCATTATTTTGCATAATAAATGTTGGAGATTAAACTTATTGCGAAATTTGATATACAATATTGTATATAGAATAGAAGCATTTAGGTCAAATTATCCACATGTAACGAGTTATTCTCGGTTTTCTCTCAAAAAACGATTTTAGGCAACATTTTTTCAAGATGGCGGCTTTATCGGCGAAAATCGTAGGTTCCAAAGTTGAAATGCGTGACCAGGAACCCAAAATACATGAAGGTCAAGAGTCGAAAAAACTTCCGGCAAATGTGCAAGCAAAAACCCTTTGGTTCCTGGGATTACTTGTTTTTATCCACGGTGCGCCCACTCTCCCCTCCTCTTTCTCCTTGCCGGGCGCAGTTGCGGTTTCAGAGAAGGAGCGAACCAGTGTCGCTTTGAGAGGGGGGCGAGTGAGAGGAAAGATTCAATGGCAGGGAACTCCGAAGGTCGGGGGGGGTGCGGGGGAGAGGGCAGAGGAGAGGATGGCTATTATGACTCGAGCGAACTTCGCGGTTCCGCGGATTCCTCAGCTGGATGTAAACAAAGTACCCGCGGATGTGGAAGAGTGTTTGTGTGTCGTGGGAGAAGAGGGTGGAAGGAGATGGCCGGGGGAGGGGGGGGGGGGGGGGTCGAGTGGCGCGCTCCGCTGCTGCTCGCTGGTTGACTGGCGCAAGTCGATTGATAAATCAGCTTAATACTCTCGATGGCCCTCGACCCGCGGTGCATTTCCGTTTAGCTCTTATCGAACGAAGAGTCTTTGACTTCTCTTCTGCATTCACGTGATTGACGTGAATTTTTTTATCGTTCCATTCATCGACGCTATTAACTCTCCCTCCGTTCTCCCTCCCTAGATTATCTAACATTTTTACTCCCCAAAAAAATGCCGATCCAGAACAAAACAAAAGCTCTCGAAGCTAACCTTAAATTATTTGCATGCATTCTGTTGAAAATGAATTGCACGTCGAGCATTAGAGCTTTATGTGTCGTAAGTGGATCCTGTTCTTTCCTTTTATTTTATTTTTATATATTTTTTTTTAGCACTGGAGTCTGGAGTATGGAGAGGGTGGGTTTACAGGGTGAATTTTTCGGTAGGGAAGTCAGGCACACGAATGAATAGTCTTCTTTGCTGTAGCGTAACCTTATGATCTTTCCAGGGAGGGCTTTTTCCCCCTTAAATTTCCTAAAATCAATCTCTATCAATAAGGTAAGGGAGAGATAGATCGCTTTTAATTTACGTTGAAAAAATTCTAATAAAATAAAAACGAGACTCGGGGAGAGTGGCGAGGGGTTATGACTGCATACCTCCAAGTTGTATTTCGTTTGGGTTAAAGAAACTATGCACAGTGAAATATTGACTAAGGGGGAATTCCTTTAATCCAAGGAAAATGCCTGCTGCTACAACTAAAAGATTCCTTGTTGCGACAGATGATTCTCCTTCATGCAGCAGAACTTTACTTCGCGTAAGGAAAACTGTCACAAGTAAACGTGTCTCCTTATTTTTAAAGAAGTGATTTTTCTAGTGTATGATTGGTAATTCGTGGTGAAGCTATTTAGTTACCATTGTGCTTTTGCAATCCCAATGTGCGTTCTTTCCTGAATTTTCCTAAATCCGCACTCACTCTTGTTCTTGTGTGTGTTTGTAGGTGTCATATCTTTCTTAACCCTCTATTGCATGAATTAATTATTTTTTTTCGCCAATTTCGGTGGGGAAAAACAGTTTTTTTTTTCTTTTTTTTTTTTTTTTTCTTTCATGTTGGCACTACTGGATCAGAATTTTTTATTCTTAATCTACTTCCCCATATTGGCCATATTGTTAACTATAGATAACAACAGGCGGAATGAATAGCACCGCATTTCTTGATCTTTTAGAAATTCGAATACCCCGTCTTCCCTATAGGTAACGCCGTGCAATAGAGGGTTAAAATTGTCTCAAGTCGAAACATCTACGTAATCATAGTCAGTCCTTCAGCAATTTGATTGAACGCTGCTCAATTAATTTTAATTTTTTTTATAGGTCATATTATGTGTGATAAAATTATCTAAATATTATTTCACCGATGAGGTTAATTGACCGGCGGCTAGCTGCTAGCATCCGGCGAGACTTGGATATGACAAATTTACTCATCTCTAAATAGGGCGCGGAGACGTTTCGCGGCCACGGTAAAAATTCCAAATTAACCGCACGGACACATTAAAATGCGAGCACCCGCAGGGAAAGGGAAGTGCCCAGAGGGAATGCGAACGCAGCGAACATACATAATACATAGTACATACATACATACGTATACATACATAATATATCAGTTTAAATTTCTTAATCAGCAACGCTAAGTCTTCCTATCCTCTCTTTCTCTCTTTTCGCATCCCCCCTCTCAATTATACGGGGGAGAGTCGAGAGATCTCTTAGTTTTTTCTAGGTGATTTGCGAAAATTTACCTACTGCTCGTTAACAGTGTGATATTCCGACGTGATTCCGCAGGCTTGCACGATTGCCTGAAAATATTTGCCCTCTTTCCGTTTACTTTTGATGAAAAGTAGGCAAAGGTCTTCGCTACTTCGCTACAGCCGGCAACTGTGACGTGCGTTTCACACACACACTTCCCGTCTAAAATTAGATCGGGATTCATAATTACATCGAGAATCGTTTTATGTTTAATGATGTACTTTTATACCATCCGAAAGTCCGCTTAATTAGCACGGTTTTCGATGTCGAGGAGAAAAAAAAAGACGAGATGTAAAAGAAAGGGAATTAATCTTACTTCTGTGGTGACGCGGGCCCTCCTTCTCTCAAGGTTCCTTAAATGCGGTAGTTGCCAAGCCTATAACTTCTAACCTCAAAATTGTCAGGATCCGTCCGAGCTAATTGACCCCCTAGAAGAGACGAGCTTAAATTTTTCGTGAGTAATTAGAACTGCTACAGGGTGTGAAAATAACAATAGAACATTCGTAACGTCTTTTTTTCGCAACTTGTGCAAGCATTCTTTTGCACAGCAGCCCAATTTAACAATCCAGACTCGTCTATTTCGACAAACGAAATAACAAAGAGTGCTATTTTTTCTACCACTAAAGGTACTAGCTAGAGATGGTCCAGAAGGATCTATGTTTATTGAATGTGCTAAAAATTTCCAAGGATTTTGACCAGTCCGCACTGAACCAAAAAACAACGTTCTGAGTGACTTAAAAATGATCTTACTCGTCTTTTTGACCACAGTTTTTCGAAACCATGCTAGTCAACGACAACTGAAACCGCTGTCAGATACTACCCCTGTTTCCTTACTTGACTTTTAAATTTTCCCTGCGCATATTGGCCGGACTTATACTCGTTCGGATTTCTAGGCAGTATATACTTACATAATATTATGGAAACCCTCGTGTAATCAGTAAAACTCAGCTGCGCTAACTTAGAATCATGCGTAACACTAATACGTGCCATTGTAGATATGAATTTCAAATAGAATTGAAAGTTGTAAGGGAGAGGGGGAACTTTTGAGATCATGTCGCTATAGCAGGTATTCGAACTCAGGACCCTTACATCAGAACTCAGTGTTACTCCAACCATAACCGCTGGACTACAAGGGAGCTGACCTCATCGATCATGAATTGAAGCGATCTCCGGAAGGGGGGGGGGGTGTCAATGGAACATGAAGTGTGCTCTTCGCCAGAAATTAGTATATTACATTGAAACTGAGATTTCATCGTACGAGCAAACCTTATGTTTCATGGCGCTGTCCTTTCCATAGATCGGCTCAATTTTATAGTTCGCCTGACGCGGACGTCATACGCGTCTATTGAACATCTCTTGGGCGTTTCTGGATTCTCCCTGTTAGCGAAAGAAAGTTATGAACACGCCTGGTACTCTGTGCCCTCTGTTACAGTGTTCAGGAGTGCGCACTGAGTCTGATTACCTTATGCCCCGAAGGCCGATTTCTTTCAATAGCGGCCGCGTGCAATTACAATTGAAGCCATTTTATGCAAGTACAGCTTCCAAAACATCAGGTGCGCTCCTAATTAAGAAATCCTTGTCCTCCGTCGATGCCGATTTCCAGGGAAGAGCTCGCCGGATGTTTTACAAGCCCTCCTTGCGCATAAATGGCCTCAATTGTAATAATCGTTGGTAATCCTTTACCATTAGCTCCCGTAGGAGAGAATTTACGATTATGCCCGTAATTGCGACTCAAAAGAATCAGACTGCCGGGCTCTATTTCTTATTACATAAACACGATCAGTCATACGGATGTTGGTACATTGATCACATCATCGGTGTTGCCATGCCATCATGATGGTCTTCTTGCAGTGTAGAGATGGATCCAGGAATCTCTCTCTCTCTCTCTCTCTCTCTCTCTCTCTCTCTCTCTCTCTCTCTCTCTCTCTCTCTCTCTCTCTCTCTCTCTCTCTCTCTCTCTCTCTCTCTCTCTCTCTCTCTCTCTCTCTCTCTCTCTCTCTCTCTCTCTCTCTCTCTCTCTCTCTCTCTCTCTCTCTCTCTCTCTCTCTCTCTCTCTCTCTCTCTTTTGCTTCCCGCGTTTGATTTGCGCGCTTCAGAGTAAGATCGAAATAGGGGCGATAGTCGCGAGTATACCAAGGGATGTGTTAGGAAATTGTGGGTGTTTTGTCGCAAAAGTAGGTTTTATCCCCCCCCCTCCTCCGAACGGTTTCTAGATCTGCCACTGATCTTCCTATGCATTTTTTCCTTGTGGATGTCCAGTTTGTCATCGAATTTCGATGTCCAAAAACTTCGACATTTTATCGATGCATCGTAACAAATTTTAGCGAGTCAAAAATGAGAAATCAAAGGAAATCATGATACTTGTTTATGCTTTTGAAATTGTTTAAGAGGAAAAAATGATTTTTAGTCAGTTTTTAGTCGAAATATCCATAAATAACGAATTTCGATGCATCGATTGACACCAACATTGGCATCGAATCCATTTTGATGTCAGGAAAACATCAAAATTTCGAGCGATGCATCGAACATAGCACAGGCCTCTGAAAACATAGTTTCGGTGGCACCTTACTAAACCGATCGACTAGAACTGGACACTGGCAATCAGAATCGAATCTCATTGTCGGTCAAATTTCAAGTCTTATTAGAGCTTTTTTCAGAAGTGTAGGCGAACCTAAACCATAATCTTTGTCGAATTTTCAACTTTAATTCCTTCAAATCAAAACCGAACTTGTCTCTGACTTTACTCTTTGGCTTTTAAAATGTTCCTCATTGAAAAGTGAACGCTCAATTTAATTTTCATTCATTTTTATCGAGTTATATCAGCAATGACGCTGACAAATTCCAAAGATTAGCGGTCTAGGTCCGCCTACACTTCTGAAACTATCTCTACGGGTTAATCAAATGCCAAAAACATTGTTGCCTCGGAGATGTTCACCACAGGTCGTTTTATCGGAGCATCATCGCAACGGTGGATGATCTATCTCGTGTACCCGATTGCATTTTCTTTCCCTGCCAAAATCGGTATTAAGGCGGACTCTACAGCGGCGTGCACGCGCGCTCCGCGGTCACCAAATCTTCCGCTACCGGCTCCAGTGTTGCCACTTTTGGCGTAAAAGATACACATTTTCCATTGGATATAATGTAGAGTGTGCTGTTTTTACTGTCACATTTGGCAGCGTTGACCGGCGCGGCATGGGTGAATGACTGTGTGGTGCGTATACGGACCTATTGGCCAGGGTGATGGGCGGGGGGGGGGGCGTCAGATGTCATCAGCGGTGAAGGCGTGACGATATTATGTTATTCGTGATACGAATATACATAGTTGTCAGATCTAGTCAAATTATTTAAAAAGTTTATTTTGAGGGAAATTTTTAGTCAAAAATCTGTCAGTGGTTTTGTCAGGGTTACTGAAATTCCATGTGCGACTGCATGCAATGGAGCTCTTGCAAAGATTTTGCTGTAGACAAATGGCCTCTCATTTCTGATGTAAAATGCTGCGAAAATAACGCGATGAGACCATGAAAAAAGTCTAAAACTCACTCCTCGCAGAGAAAACTTAACTTGAAATTTCGGGTGACCAGAACCACCCTTGCATGTATGCACCAACCTTGGATTCGGACCCCAAACCAAAGAACAGGACATTAAATTAAGTGCCGTCTTCCTCGTTTACTACGCAACGTAGAACTTTTAGAATGTTACCGCCGTGCTCCTAGTGACAAAATGGGTATAAATGGACCTTTCATTCCTTCAAATTTACTTCTTGAAAGTAAATTCATTAATCTCATTGTTCAAATTCGTAGGTTTTGTTCTTTTGTTTGGGGTCCGAATCCGAGGTTGGTGCATACATGCAAGGGTGGTCCTGAAATTTCAAGTTAAGTTATCTCTGCGAGGAGTGAGTTTTATACTTTTTTAATGGTCTTGTCGTTATTTTCGCAGCATTTTATTTTGGAATTCATACTCCATTTGCCTACAGCAAAACCCTGCAAGAGCTCCATTCAGCCGGGACACAAAATGGAAACTGTCCCCGGTTGACAATTCGATGATGAGTTTTAGCTGGGGCTCCCAAAATTGTGTGCGA
Organism: Trialeurodes vaporariorum; assembly: GCA_011764245.1. NCBI lineage: Eukaryota > Metazoa > Arthropoda > Insecta > Hemiptera > Aleyrodidae > Trialeurodes > Trialeurodes vaporariorum. The sequence continues at coordinate 77,532,090 of VMOF01000111.1, read as the reverse complement.
TACAGCCAAGAATTTAGTCCGGGCACGTAGGATTTTCCATACCCTGTTACTTGATCTTTTTCGCATGGGTCTGAATGAAAAACAAGATTCCATTTTTTCAGATTGCATGCTTTGCCATCTAGGAAGATTGAGATACGATCACTGGTTCGCAATTGCCCCTGTGGGGTGACTATGAACGTTCAAACCGTAATTGGATCGAGTCAATATAAGTATTTTAAGTGCTATAACCTAAAGTAGGTGACGTCATACCATTATGAAAAGGTTCCTATCTAGAAGCCTTTTGTAAAATGGAATGACATCACCTATTAGATTATGGTGATACTGATCATCTACTTCGTCCGCTTATCCGATCCGGTAATCGGGAACATCTTTTAAAGAAGAAGGAAAAACGGGAAATGCGATTTGAGAAAATGCATTTGTGGCAGGGGCGTCGCGTGCCATCTAGCGACAACGAAACTGCTCCATTTAAACTCATTAAATATATCGAATTTTCCTTGTGCACTGTGCACCCCCTGAATTCGATATTTTACATGAGTTTAAATGGATAGAATACATTGTTGCCAAATTGCACGCGACGCCACTGATTTGTGGTATATACTTCCTCTTTCACCATATTCCTTCTCTATTCGAAAGTGGTTTACGATCATCGAGCGATGATTCGAACGATCATAAATTAAATCCACCTACCAGCCTGCTTTTTTTCTTGTCCTTTTTACTTTCTTGCTGCTCCTAGTATCCTAGGAAAGTATCCATAGAGAAAGTATTGCAATCATGAAAAATTAGCTGGTGAGGCATTTCATGACCCAGAAACCCAAAAAACCGCGTGTTTAAAGAAAGGCCGTGTGAGCGTTAGTTGTCTGCCGCAGATTACATTTCCTCAACAATTAGTCTGATCACATTCAACGGATCAAAGTGTTGTCACCAACTTTCCCAGAAGAGGTTGTTTGGGTGTTTTGTTTGTTTTTGTTTTTAAAGTAGGTCAGGTTAATGCAAAAATTGGCCAAAAATGCTTATTAATCGGAATTGCTTTGAAATAGCTGAAAAGATTTTCTTTAAATTTGGTGCAATTACACTCTGACCGGACACTAGTTGAAGGCACTCGTTCACTGTCCAGAAAAACTCTATAAATTGTACTTTTGGGAGAGGGGGGAGGAGTCGGAACAAACAGGGAAAAGTTCCATTTCCGAGAGCCGTGCCGTGAAAATGAAAATGAAAAAAAAAAAAAAATGAAAATGAAAATGAAAATGAAATGAAATGAAAATTAATGGAATCTTGGTGCAAATGTTCTCCAACTTCAAGAAAAGACAAATTAGCACCCCTTTTCCAAGTGCGAGTACCAAGTCTGGGAAAGGGAGGTGGGGGTCAACAGATCCTCCCCTTTTTTAACGGGACGTAAACTTTTCTTTTGTCCGGGAAATTTGGCCATCCGTACCAAAGTGCGACGTATAACAACTATGCTCGCCGCGTGAATCCCAACTATGAGAGCAGCAGCTGTGAGTGACATGATGGACTGAGCCGGTGTTGCCACATTTTAGCTTAAAATTCGTATATTTTGTATTGATTCGAATAAGAATTAAACGGCTCGAAGCCGTATACTTTGGCAACAGTGTCATTGAGCGTCGAACGCGGACCAAGCGACCAAAGCGTGCATCGTCGGAAAGGTGAATGTTATGATAACTTGTCGACGGACGTATAGTCGTGCATAGTAACGTAGTGTGGACATGATAAGGAACGCCAAGTAGACTCGAAATTCGAAGGCAGGGGCCAAGGGGCCATCTCGGAGAAGGGTCCGAAGAAGGGGGTTGGCGGGACGGGACGGGATGGGTGGGGACGACCGCGGGAGCTTCTTTTGCTCTCTTTTCAAATTTATTTTCGTTCCGTTCTCTAATGAGCTATCTTCGTCCCGCGTCCTGAATTTTCCGCTTTCTCTCGGCTATTTTTACTGTGCAGTTTCCTTCTTTCTTCCCCTATTTTCTCTGTTGCACTGTCGTCATGCCTCTTCTTGTCGCCGTGTGCGTTTCCTTTCACTCAGCCGTGTAAATGCGAAACATCGTAACGTAATCGTAAGGAATCGAAACTATAAGCCTATGTATGGGGGAACCTTCCCGATTCGATCAAGGTCAAGCGAATGCAAAGGAGTTTGATTCCCTGCAGTGGCGTAGCTAAGAATTTTTCGAGCTCCCCCCCCCCCCCCCCCCCTCCGTCCGGGGTAGGAAATTTTTCAAGGGAGGAAGGGTCCAAAGAAACTGTTATGGTCAACTTGGTCTGAAAACGCAAAAATTGCCTTTTTTTAGGGCAAATTTTGGTGTCAAGGGAGGGGGGGGGGGTGCAAGGGAGGAGTAAAAGATTCCTTGTTGTGACAGTGATTCTCCTTCATGCAATCAGAACTTTACTTCGCGCGAAGAAAACTGCAGAGATAACTAAGCCTAAGAGAAATGGCATAACGAATTAAATGTGTTGTTCGACTCCTACGAAGTATGCAATGTGGCGTACGCTGGTGGCTGTAAACATTGTTATTACTGTTGTTGTTTGAAATGAGGTTAGGATCTCCTTTACAGTTAAGATCTTATGAACATTTGAGTGGATAATGAGCTCTTGAGTATATTTTGAACGTGAATATGAAAATCTAAGACACTTTGATCAAACCATTGGTCGCTGAATGACAAATATTTTGATGTTGCAGAGAATCTAACCTCATTTCCAACAACATGAATAATAACAATGTTTACGGTCACCAGCGTACTGTACGTTGCATCACGGCCATTATTGCAGGCGTTTTTTTTTTTTTTTTACGGAGCCAGGCCAACAGTTTTTCAACACGGCGGAGATAAGAAGTTCCATATCTCTTAGGCATAGTAATCTCTGGAAAACTGTCACAAGTAAACGTGTTTCCTTGTTTTTAAAGAAGTGATTTCTCTCAGTGAATTGGAACCAGGTTGTCAGATCTCAAGAGCTGCCACTGCATGAAGGCAGTAGCTAATCCCGTTGATTTACCCACGCTCATTGCGGGTGACTGAGCTTTTTGTGGATCTCTCATCGCGTATATATGGGGAACGTAGCTATATTTTTTTTGTTTTGTTTGTATATGCGTGACAACGATCATCGTTCGTGAAATGAGCAAACTTTGTTCGGCCTCCGGATGTGTTTACTTTCGTGTATTTTGACTCGACGAGAGACGACGCAACGCGACGCTCAGTGGAAGCAATCATCGATGGCTCGTACTGTTCGATTCATCCGTGTTTCTCACCCATCTAAACCAATACGAAAGAATCGAAATCAAAGGGATATGTACAATGTACATAGTCTCTTATTTTTTTCGATTATTTTCTTACGTTCAAATGGGAAAGTTATCGATGAATTGAACTGCATACTGTGCTCGAGTTGCCTCCCGAAGCAAATAAATTAAAAGGAATCCAAAGAATTTGGGCTTTTAAAGATATTCTGGAAGGAAATAATTCCTAAATGGGGCTCTTGCAAACTTTTGCTACACGGAATTGTTTGCATGAAAACCTGTAAAAGTGACTATGAGTACACTAAAAAACCACAAAATTCACTCTTAGAATCGAGCTGAATGGCGGTTCGACGCAGGTATCATGGGAGATTCCTATCTAAATTGAGACATATCACTGTGTTTCCGTAGAGAAAGTGACATAATAGACAGGAATCTCCCATGATACCTGCGTCGAACCGCCATTACAATGATACAATCTTGCCATTAAAGTAGCTATGTAGGTTTATTACTGAATTTTAGACTGAATTCCCACTCCGGTTACATGAATATCGAAAATAATCGATTCATATACGCGGTTCTTTTGAACCTCCTAATGATCGATACTTTTGAATGTGTTAAAAATGGAGGGAAATGATTATGATCGAGATGTGCACATCAACGAAGCCGCAAATGCAATGATGCATCCCTTAATTGTAACATAAGCGTGAGTTAATCGCCATATTGTATTTGCTCGAAAATTTTTTTCAGTCTATCCGATGCCCATCCATTAAATATACGTAAATTTGAAGTTTTAGGTTAACTAAATCAATGTGCTCGTAATGGACTCATAAATGAAGGTATCTTTTTTCATCAAGCAGTTTCGATAGACGCAATCCATTCTTACGATACGACCAGTTTCGTATCCAGTTTTTGGCCATTAATGGAGCAATCCTGTTTAATTAACAGCGGACGTGTAATTTTTGGTAGAAGTCAAAATTATAGCTCATTACCCGTCATTAACTTCGTCACTCACTAATCAATGCTTTATTATAGACACCGGCCTGCGTAAATCAATTCTGCAGTTTAATTATAACCCTTTATGACTGCGCGCACTTATTTACTGCGTTTGCTCTGATACGTCATTCATAACGTCATCCAGAGTACGTCTCTGACAATGAGACAGTTAATTATCGGACGCAATCATTAACTCGTCATCAAGTGATATGAAGCTTTATTCGACATGAAAAAACAGCTCTTAATCTTAATTGGTCATCAATTTTTTAAACAGTTCTTATAGACTTATGATGGAAGCTTATACCGTTTGATAAGTATAGTTCTCTGAAAGAAAGGGTTGGATAACGGGATTGTTTCCTTCCTGATTTTGAATTCATATTATCCGCCATAGAAGTCTATAGAAATGCGAAATTCTCCTGTTTCTGAACGTTTGCAATGTGAGGGATAGCTGAGAAAACTTTCTTTCAATCAATTTTTAATTTTTGTAAACCAGGACATCGGATTGAACCGAACCGCGAACCGAAAACTATAGTCCCTATGTAGAGAGTTAAGACTTGGATGCGATTGTGCTCATTTGTTTACATTCTGAAGGCCGTTGTCGTGTTTTGGTCCACTGCAAAGATTACAGTGCCGCAGAGTTTCTAACAGTGTAATCTTTCACTGCTTTTGTTGATCGACATCTATTTACGCTTTTAAAGGTTCTTTTGAGAATTATAGACATTGTTGAGGTGCATCATGATTACAATTAACAACTTCGTTAACATTTAACTCTTTTATCCGTAAAATACCGTCGAACCCCTTCGTTTGTAAACAAGAGTATGTAAAAAAAATGTGCAAATCGCATCCAATGGTGGCGTCCGTAGAGCCTAAATCTCATGAACCAATCAGAGGTTGGGTCCATTTAAACCCATGTAAAAGGTCGAATGCGAAGGTGTTCACCGAACACCCGATAGTTCGATCTTTTTCAAGGGTTGAAATGTACGAACTGCAACGTTGCCAAATTGCACGCTACGGCACTGAAACCTATCATTTTGCCGCGGCCCGATGCCCACTTGTAAACACCATTTTTTAAAACACTTACTTACAGTGCGGACGACGCACGCCGGACGTTTTCGGATTTTCCGGGTTTTCGGATTTTGTTCAAATCAAATTAAAAATTAAATTTAATTAAAACAATTAGAACAAAACAAAAACAAACAAAAAAAAACAAAACAAAAAACAAAAAACAAACAACAAAAAACAAACCTTCAGCACTTTAAGTGTTGACTTATGAAGTTAACGTAAATTGAGGGTGGATGACGTAAATCTGGAGCCTGATTTAGTATTTTTTGAAAAGAATACCTTTGATTCCTTTGAAAAAGGATTTCCGTTTTACAAGAGTCATCTTTCAGAGACAAGAGAATTTCAGAAGCTCAGTCGAGATCCACACATGTCTCAAGAAATCACTCAACCTATTTTCTTGTAGGGTCAGAGAACTTCTTTAATTGTCCAATTCAGCTCATTTGAATTTCGTTACTCTGCGCGTCGCTCCCGTACTCCGGACCCCTCGCCGGCCAGCAGCCACGACGCGACGCAACCAACGTGGACCCGCGACGCGACGCTTGCGATTTTGTTGGTAGCCTTCTTAAATTACTTCCGTTCACTCAACGAGTCAAATTGAAAAAATAACAGCGTCCAACGTGTGGTTATTTACGTTCATACTAAATGATGGTCATTGATTATTTGCAAAGTGTTTTGAACAGTGGCGTAGCCAGGAATTTTTCGAGGGGATTGTCAAGGCTGGAGGTCCAAAGATACTAATTTGGTGAAAATTGCCTGAAAATGCCAAAAATTATTATTATTTTTTTTTTTTTTTTTTTTTTTTTTTTTTTTTTTTTTAAGGAAAAATTTGGGTGTCAAGGGGGTGGGGGGTGGGGGTTCTGGACCCCCCCTGGCCACGCCACTGGTTTGGAAATGTGTCCATAGTTTTCTGCACTATGGTCTCTGAGATCGGTCAAAATGTGGCCAAAGATCAGGAAGTAAATTTCTTGTAAATTTATCATTTTCATAAACTTTCAAGATTAATTTCAATCAGAGAGAACACTCTTAACAAGTAATTTAAACCAAGAAATGTTTCTTGAATGTTTTAAATTAAGCTTGAAAGGTCGAAAACGATGATTTTTTATTACTATTTTTCACTGATACGAGGCCACTTTTTTCTGCTATCTCAGCGTGCAACTTGGCAATGTTGTATTTCGTCCTTTTCAAACCCATGTAAAAAGTCGAATGCGAATGCAGTTATCTGTTGCGCCCCCATAAGCATTAATTAATGTGTCGAAGTGGTCCATATACCTCCTACTCGCCCTTTCTCACTTTAACTGCTTACACGTTTTTGAGTTAGTGCTCCGTTTAGAGTCTTTGGATATAATGGCGAGCTAACCTAACCCCAATGAAAAACATGTGGTCAGATAACCGACAAAGTTCGTCGCCTATTTTCTTTCTATAGCGTAAGTTTTCACAATTCCACACGTGTTTTCCACCGACTCCACACATATCCTTGCGAGAAACCGATGGTCCTAATTTGTTGGATTCACGGCAGGTGTGTTTTGTTTTCGTTTTCATCCGTAGTTGGCTTCAGATTGCCCGCACGATGTGTTTCAGTTACAAAGAAATCCCGACTCCATCCCCCCTTTTTTTCTCGTCTTATGTCTTAAGTGTCTTGACAGTTGTGAGATGTAGGATTGTAGGCCTATCGCTCAGCGTATATTTACGTACGAGAGTTTTGTTTTCAAAACAAGAGCATCCATTTTCTTGTCGTAACACTGCGTTTTGAAGGGTAAAATTGGAAATAGGTGGAAGCTAGAGAGTATAGAGAGGGAGCCGCGACTATTATGAACTTATTCCCAGCCGAAGTTTAGCATTGTGTGGTCCTCTTGTCTCGGTTTTTGATTCATCGATTTTGGGTTACGGCCAGGGTTCGCTCCGCTGTTGCCAGGCGAGGTTTTGAAACCCGCCGGCTTTTGTTTTCGACTCTAATACGGGGAATCTGGCGCTTTTCCGGCTAAATTTCCCAACCATGGCCTGTTCTCGTATTCTTCGCCGCCGCGACGCTACGCGACTGCTGCTGCTTCTCTTCTGGATGCATGTCGCTTCGCGGGCGGCGCGCGGCGTGTTCGAGGCGACCTCACGGTAATCAGTTCGGAAGCGTGTCAATGAGAGGAGGTGAAGAAGTAGTAGCTAGACGGTAGAGTTACTTTGCGCCGAAAAATAAGAGAGTAAAAAAAAATAAAAAAATAATAAAAAAAAGAAACCAACAAGAAGATAGGAGGGAAGGGATGGGGGAGAAACAACGTCTACGCAAGGTCAGACTTACAATTTGAATTGTTTCTCCAGAGATTGACGTTTTCTTTGAGGTTTCTTCCCGCCATGCTGCAGTTACGGACGTAGTACCTATAGCGTAGCGCCAACTAATTTTTTTTTTTTTTCTCGACGTCAGGTTTAACGCGATTCGCGTCCAGATCAGAGCTGTCGAACGTCCGGCGGGCTGCGGCCCGCGGCCGACCTGAGGGTCACATTTTAATGTGAGTGTCATCCTCCTCCTCCTCCCCCCTCCCTCCTCCAATCCATTTTATCGTTGCAGGTTTTATTTGTTTGTTAATGAAATCCACGGCGGGCGGGGGCGGACGCCAGATATACCCTCAAGTTTTCTTTTTATGAATGATTGATCACGATGAATGTGGAATGAGGTCGTAATGAATCCGGCAAGGTTCCGGATAAGTTAAAAAAAAAAAAAAAAAAAAAAAAAAAAAAAAAAAAAAATCAATTTGTATAGGAATTTCAGTTTTTTTTTCGACTTGTTAGATTTGAAGATGGTTAAGTTGTACCACTGGTGGATCCAGAAATCTATCCTTCTCTTTCTTCTCCCATCAGAACGCGTATGATAGAAAAGGACAGATAAGGGGCAGTCACGTGATTTTCGCCCCCTCTTCTATCCTTTGCTATCACATGCCTTCTAATGGAAGAAGAGAGAGAAGGACATGATAACTTGGATCCGCTAGTGTTACCTTACCAGACGGAATCAAAGCTATAAATCGCTCAAATTTAGAGGGTAGTTAACTATTCCTACTTCGCGGTGTTCGTGTTGCCTATCCCGGTAATTGAAGGCGCATGCATTCTAATGGGAGAAGAGAGAGAAGGACAAAAACTTGGTCCGCTAGTGTCGAGTTGTACAAATATTTTTTTTTTCAACCTTTGGAGTGCTTTGAACTCTCTACGCCGATAAGTTGCAGACAAAAAGAGTGGAAAAATCGTTTATTATTTTTAGGGTTTTTGTGGACCATAGGGCTTGTCGCATGCATCTATGATCTATGGCTCCGATTTAATCTCGTTATTTAGCTTTAAAAAATAAGATGGGGTTTCCAAAGAATTAAGGGCTCAAATATTTGTAAAATTTCCCTCCTCCCCCCGGAAACTGAAAAATTCCCAATTTTTCCCTCAATTTTCCTGACAATGAGCTGAAAAGTAGGTAATAATCATGAAAACTGTGGGGTTTCCCCTTCTGGAATTTGGTTCTAAGGTTTTTGTCCCCCTCCAATAATTTTCAGCCTGCGCCATATTCAAGGGGAGCTTCGATGCGTGTTTAAAAAGTCGTTTGAATTAAAAAATATATGACCCTTCCAAGTGCCAAAGTCCGAACTTTTACGTGGATTTTCACAAAATTACGAAAGTGTTAGTCTAAGTGGTCCTTTGGATGTTTTAATTTCGACCTGTAGGCAAAGAGAATCTTATTTCTTTCCGACTCCGTGCTTTTTTTTTGCAATTTTTCTTTTTTTTTTGCTTTTTTGTCTTTTTTCCCCCGTGCAAGTCCAAGCGATCCTAATATTGTGAATACGTTTGTGAGCGAAGCGTTATTTTCATGTAAAAGACTTAAGTTCTAGAAACGACTTGAAATTTTGTTTGCCGTAACCCGCATCGCGTTGATAAAAGTGCATATAATTTAATAGGTAGTTTGAGGTATCATGTTTCATCCCGTGTTCCCATTTTGATTTGAAAACTGATAGTGTTGATTGTCTTCACTCCGTATTTTATGGTTTTTGGTATTTTTCCGTTTGATGTCCGTTCATTCGACCTGTTGAAACGTATTATAGAAACTTAGAGGAGATTTTTTCCCTCTCGCCGTTTTAAAATGTGAAGTAAGTGCGTTCGCCGCTTAATGAAATCTTTTATTTTGTCTGACTTCACACTTCGCGACAGATTTATTTTCGAAGAAAATATATGATTTATCCGAGTTATTTTTATCGTGCAAAAGAAGAGGTGCCTCTCTGAAGTAAAAATTATTTTAAAAATAGATTGTATAAATAGAAATGCGCCTTCGGAAATGATGAAAACATTTTTTTTGGTCATTGCCATTGAAAAAAATCGTATAGACAGCTGACCGATTTGACGGATCTTCGTAAATACCCCCATCACTTTTTTATTTTTCTCTACGACTGTTACTGTTCATGAGGTTTATACGTACTTTCGTCTAATGTATCTAGATGATTCTTCGGATCATTGATATTTGTTAAAAATTTACCCCTTTTAGATAGTAAAAATAGGCTTATATTAAAGTCTACTCATTATGGTGTCTTCTAAGGTACAATGCACTGGTCGGGGGTATAAAATACCCAGCAAAGTTTATCCTGCATTCCTGCGAATTAAATATTTAAATAACTTTAGGAGCACTCTTCATTTTTCGACACAATATCAATTTCGTGCATTTTACCATGCATTCATCGCGCTGAACTTAATATACCACCAGAAAATGATGTTAAGTGGGTATCCGAGGGTCACGAAGCATTGCAGGAGAGGGGGGGGGGGGGAGAAAAATTTAATGTTTTTTTCGAAATTTAAGCTTATACGAGTCTAAATTTTTTCTCGAACTTGTTTGAAGTCATTGTTCAGCGTCGTTTAATAGTATTGGTGCAGTGACCTATTTATCTTGTACCTCATTAATATCTTTAGACTATTTCATTCCTAGTGTGAGCAAAGAGTTAGAAATTGTTGGGAACACAATTTTCGGCACGGTGCTATATGCCAGCTGGATTCTTGGATAGTAATAATTCTACGAGGGGTGTTCAATAAATAAGGCGCTTTTGTCTATAACACTAGAACGAATCAACGAAAAATAACGAACGAGGTGGCAAATTAAAGCAAATTTAATACTCTTTCAACTTACAAACTTATATTTTGTCATAGTCACAATTTACAGTGACGCATGTCTGCAGACGTTGAATCCGTTTTTGAATTCCGTTGAAAATAAAACTCCTGCGGTTGTGATCTGATCCATTCGCTCACATAGGTCTGCACATCATCATCAGAGCTAAAATGTTTACCCTTCAAGGCTTCCTTGAGCTTTGGGAAAAGCCAAAAATCACTCGGAGCTAAGTCTAAACTGTAGGGGGGAAGGGGGGGCAGTGGGGCACCACTTGAAACTTCAGCCGATCCAGCGACTTTTTTGTTTCTGCACTGCAATGTGGTCTTGCATTGTCATGACAGGAAAGCTGTCCTGTCCGGTCGAATTCTTTGGATGCGAGTTTTCAGATTTTGCATAGTATCGCAGTACCTTGGAGAGTTGACAGTATGCCCTTTTTCCAGATATTTCTTAAGAATGACCCCGTTTGCATCCCAAAAAATGGTCGACATGATTTTTTGAGCTGATTCAGCTTTTTTGACTTTTCCCTCATGATGTCGCAACTACAGTACTGACCTGATACTGATGAAACTTTTAGATGACCACCTTTAGGTCAACGTTTGATCGGCTGATTGAGACGCTTATCTCATCAGTATCTCCGTTTTTTGAGTCTCGGAGATGTGAGGTTGCCAAATACTCGTAGATCATAGATCACAACCGCAGGATTTTTTTTTTTTTTTTTTTTTCAACGGAATGCAAAAATGGATTCAACGTCTGCAGACATGCGTCACTGTAAATTGTGACTATGACAAAATATAAGTTTGTAAGTTGAAAGAGTATTAAATTTGCTTTAATTTGCCACCTCGTCCGTTATTTTTCGTTGATTCGTTCTCGTTTTACAGACAAAAGCGCCTTATTTATTGAACACCCCTCGTATAAGTTTTTTTTTTAATATGTTGTTTTTTGTCTTTTAAACCAGCCATGGAAGGTAATGAATAGAGTATTCCTATACTGTTCTGGCTGGTTTTAATAAAGAATGCAACAAAAAACTACCATCTGGTAAAGAAATACCATAATTTTGGTGAAATTGCCAGCCAAGGATCTGGTTATTGATGTATATTTAAAGCTATATGCTTCGGGTAATACTGTCACAACTTACTTTCTTTCCGTGGACGGAAGGAGCAGTGGTGGCGTGTGTAATCTGGCAACGTTGCATTTCGTCCATTTAATCTCATGTAAAATATCGATTTGAGGGAAATCACTGTGCACCCCCCACCATTTTGACCTTTTTCATGACTTTAAATGGATCCAATGTTGCCAGATTGCACGCGCCGCCACTGGAAAGGAGTCAAATATATTTGCATTGTTCAAGCTATTCGGCCAACACTCTTCTCTCATGCAGATAGGTAAAAATTTGCGAGAACGTCCTAAACGATATGGATATCGTATAAAGATTACATGGCACTCGGTTATTCTTTGTCGTAGAACAATCAAGCACTCAAATTCAAGATTAATTTTAAGTTTCAAAAGCACCGCTAATTACTGTCTGTGTTTGTCAGCTTAAGCTCTCAATTTCATCTCATTCTTTCCATAGCTTGTCAATGCGATAATTCCTTTCTTCTCTCTGCTGTGATAAACACTTGCACTCAAAAGTACCTCTCTTTTTCGAACAGCTGGAATCATACAAGGTGTTGATACAAATAGTATCCACCAATCGAATTTTCTCGGCTACGGTTGCGAATTTTGAGTAACGCCGAACAAGAGTTTAATTTCTTTTTAGCTTTAAAGATATGAAATATATCGGAATTATTGCCAGTTAAATTTAACAAGTATTTAATTTATTTTTAGCTTTAAAGACATGAAATATATCGGAATTATTGTCAGTTAAATTGAATGAAGTTCTGATAATAATAAACTACAGGGTAATTTTGGGTATCGTGTAGCATTCGTTACTTTTTAAAACTGAAATTTTGACTTCAAAACTTGACATTTTTTACTTTTCTGGAACAAAGCTGGCGAGTAAGTGGTGACCCCCATCATTGGTCATCGCTAGAAAACAAAAAATTTTAAGTTTTGAAGTCAAAATTAATTTTTTTTTTAAATGTAATGGAAGATAATTTACTCGTACACTGGCGCAACCAGGATCTCTTCCATCTTTCTCATTTCCCATTTGAATTTATAAGTAGGAAAATGACAGAAAGAGGGGGTTTTATCCCCTTGTCCATCCTTGTCTAACATACGTTTCTTAATGGAGGAAAGAGAGAGATGAAGAAACTCTCGGTGCGCTACTGTACCCGTAATGACCTGTATGTATACGTTTAGTTAACTAAACCAAGCTCGGTTCTGTCAACAGTTTTTTGGTCAGTTTAAGTGCACAGTTTTTTCATTATAGTACCTAGGTATTTGCTGTTTGTTTAATCTAATACGTGTTTGACTTTTTTCTTGTGTTGCAGACATTTACCGCCTGGTGCAATTCGCATCTACGAAAAGCGGGAACTGCCATCGAAAACATCGAAGAAGATTTCCGAAATGGGCTGAAATTGATGCTGCTCCTTGAGGTGATATCTGGCGAAACTCTACCAAAACCCGACCGCGGCAAGATGAGATTCCATAAAATCGCCAACGTCAATAAAGCTCTCGATTTTATCGCCAGCAAGGGAGTTAAACTCGTTTCCATCGGAGCAGAAGGTAACCCCCAAACCAATCAGTTTGATTACCGTAACATAACGTGACGATTTCTTTCCCTCGAGTGGTGGTCGAATGTTTTTCGACGATCCACGTACCCTCAATGATTCTTCTCGAAAGTTTTATAGAAAAGAGAAAAGTTGTCACTTTGATCGTAATATTCGTAATCAAGTAACCACTGGGACCAGTTTTCTTTTGCTTCCTCCTATACTTTATTCTAACTTATTTTTTACTTATTCTAATCTCCTCACTTCTCTTCATGAAGCATCTCTTTTATCGATATCTCAGAGGATAAATATTGTAGTGTTGAGAAATTTTCGTACTCTCTTTTGAGGAAACTTCGGCAAACGGCCGAGCAGCGTACTTGTAGAAATGTCGCGAGGGTCATTTTGGATAAAATTTTGCCCCCGTTACATTTTAAAACTGTTATTTTCAGTTTCAAAATTGAAATTTTAACTTTCAGTGATGGCAAAGGTCAGTGGTTACTACTTGCTGGCTTATTTCATTGCAGTATGGTGGAAAGTGTTCAGTTTTAAAGACAAGATTACAATTTTAAAAAGTAACGGATTCTGCATTTTACCCGGAAAGACCCGCAACTATAACCTGTTCGTTTTCAAAATTTGAAAATCGGCCAATAATCAAAATAGCTATGCGGTGCCCGAAGAATAAGAAAATCGAGAGGATGCAGTAAAGAGCGCGCAGTTTGAAATTGACGATTCGCATGCTTTGGTTTTGCGATAGTTAGCTATATAGTGTTTTCTTGATCCGATTAAATATCGATTCCTCAGGTTAAATCGAATTCCAAAAACTGTCCATTGTTTGCGACGTGTTTTAAAGCTCACGTCAGGCGCAGGATTTTCATTGGTCGAGAGTTATCTTATATCTACAAATAACTATTATTTACTGTTTGGAAAGTATCAATGTACTTAACATTTTCGACCAGCTTTTTTGGTTATTACGAAAGTGATATTTTTCGCCGTCGAACTTAACCTTCGAATCTGTTCATGCGGTCGCCCCTTTTCAAATACATTAAAAGAGATGACCGTGCCGCGTGCCCGTGCCCCCTTTAGAACTCTCCCTCGGATCTCTATTTTGTGACAGACCACAGGACCTGAAATCCACATTTTTGGTCCAGTTTTCCGTTCAACTTGTATAATCTTAAATAGAGTTTGAAAATAGATCGGATTTTTGATGCAATGCCTATCAGGTGACCATGCAGTGCTGCACTATCGTCTGAAATCGTCGAAAAGTGGACAAAAATCAGAATGTAAATTTCTCATTTTGTCATTTATTAACTTTCAAGACCAATTATTATCCTAGTAAACACTTTTTAATAAGTAATTTATACTCAGAAATTGTATGCCCCGGAAAGTTAAAAATTAAGCTTTTAAGGTCGTAAAAGATGACTTTTGATGACTTTACCTATGATTTTTGGCCACTTTTTTTCGATCTCAGACCAATGTGTGATGGCCCCCGATCGAATGCGTATTATCATTAAAATCGTGCGTGCGCGTATTATGAGCGTTCATAATAAAAGTTTCTTCTTGGCCGAATCATTAAGAGCTCCTTCAATTTTTAAGGTAGGCAAAAACACGCACAGTCGAGTAGCAGCAATTAACTAACTGTGGAGTTTGTAGGGGAGTTAATTGAAAAAGTTGTGAGTGACTATTCCTCTACCCAACGTATCATCCTCATCCATCGAGTTCAATGTGTCAACTATCGATCAATTCATTGAAGAAATCCTACTTTATTGGTTTTTTTGAAAATATCAAGCTCCCAGATCTTGTCAGAGTTCTAGATGTGTCTTTCAAGTTGAGTCAAAGAAATTCAATACATTTCAAAGAAAGAACTAATGAGATATTGGTGAATTCAAATTGATAAACTTAATTATTTTTGCTCTTGAATCTTCTGCCGTTTATCATTATTATTATAAGTTGGATGTTTGAGGAATCCACTTCCAAGATTCAATTTGTTTCACAAAATATGTTTTCCTCCAATCTCCAACCAGATCAGAAATGCTCAATTTGTTGACTTGAAATCTTTCGAACTATTCATAAATTTTTGCTGAAAAAAACTGAATCCCTCCTGTTTTTGAATTAGTTGTCCTATGCTTATTAGTTTGAAATTGCTTTACAGAAATTGTCGATGGGAACTTGAAAATGACGTTGGGTATGATCTGGACCATCATCTTGCGATTCGCCATCCAAGACATTTCTGTTGAAGAAATGACTGCCAAAGAGGGTCTGTTGCTATGGTGTCAACGAAAGACAGCACCATACAAGAACGTTAATGTACAGAACTTCCACCTCAGGTAAAAAACCGCTAACCCCTCTCTCCAAAGCGTATCAGTTAAACTTATTGAACAGAGCTTTTGCTTAGAAATAAAAACCAAGCCAATCCAAAAGAGAAAACCCTATTGCTCTCTTCTCTCAATCAGTTATGTTACCTCAAGGTTTTTTGAAAGTTTCAAGTTTCCTACTCTTTCTCACAAATTCATTGTGTTGCCCTGTGAGTATTTTTGAATTTTTAAGATTTTCCGAAATAAGTCTAGAAAATGAGAATTAGCTTGATGTATGGAGACCAAAACTGAGGTAAAAGTGCCTAGAAAATTTAGTTGTATTGACAGTACATTGTACAGTTTATCAGAAACTTGACACAAGTCCAAGTTCCTGAGGGATGAGTTCCTAAGGGAAAGTTAGTAAATTTTGAAGGGCATATTTTTTTTCTGTTTTTGAAGTGAACTATACTAAATTTCATAGGTTCATTGCAAGCTTCGCAAATTTTCAGAACAATCTTTAGGGCAAAAAAATGTAGTCTCTATTCAGAAAGTTGTCTATGGTAGGATGTAATAAATATGTTTCCTCTTTCATTTTGAGTGGAGAACATACCTATTCACTGGTCATTTTTGGTTTTTCTTTTTCTACGCTACTGCCCTACTGGTCTCTCTTTCTGTTCTATTGCTTTTCATTATCAGCTAAAGAATATGGATGGTTTAAATGTTTTAATTTTTTTATAATTTGAACTATGTAATTCTCATCTTTGTAGTAGGAAAGTTATACTTCCTATTCCTTTCCTAAAAATCCTATGGATGTCAGCTTTGATCCACCCCAAAAATGTGGTTAAAATATTCTGAGGTAAATCCAAAATTTTATTAGTATCCGCAAGTCATCAAACCCAATTTTTCAAGCTGTTTTAGTTCTACTGCGGTACTTTAATCCTTATCATATTTATTTTTTATCGCAGTTTTAAGGATGGTCTTGCTTTCTGCGCTTTGATTCACCGTCACCGACCTGATTTGATCGACTACAATAAATTATCGAAGGATAATCCTCTACAAAATCTCAATACAGCTTTCGATGTCGCTGAAAAGTTCCTCGACATCCCTCGTATGTTGGATCCTGAAGGTACGTAATCATTTTCTGTTCATCATAACTCCTCTAGTACGAGAAAGCTGCTCTGGTGGGGGTTGCTGCAATTCCTCTACTTTTTTTTTCTCTGCATATTATGAAATAATTTTTTTGAGTTTATCTGTGAGGTAACAGCCTTGAGAATATTCCATGAGGCTGTGAAAATTTTGTGAATTTGCATAAATTGTTCTCTACTTAACCGTTTCAATCACAAAATATGGTAAATTAGTGGCATTTCCAGCCCCTACCAGAGAAACCAATTTAACTCTTCTCTCTTTTAAATTTTTTGTGCTTGTCAATTTTTTTTTAAATGAAAGACTATATATTGAGGATCGTCCTCTGCAATTGCTGAAATTGCAGCGTCTGAAAGACTCAATATTCTCTAGAGATGAAAGGTTACTTTATTAAATATTCAACCTGAGCTTAATTTTTAAAAAAAAATTTCATGTTCTCAACCATTTCGTGTAGATTTTATACTGTTGAAGGAAACTTTATGAAATTCTGAGTCGTTAGCCAGACCTTTCAAACTGACCAAAGCTTGGAAAACAATTCTGAGTGTTAATTTTAGCCTAGGTGGGACCTGCAAAACAGCATTTGATTTAGTTTTAAAAAGGTTATCCGAACTTTTGTAATTTGGAACCATATCCAAAAAACTGCTCAGTACCTAGCGCACCCTATCTTGCTGTGTCAAACAAGCCCGTGTGGTGATTAAATCAGTGCGAACTTCCGATGAAGTACATTACTAAAGTGAATCCTCAGTTACCTTTAGTGAGATTCAAATCCGCTAGATCGCACCATTGTCGTCCGCTCTCTGAAATCAAAAGTGTTCTGCCTTTGACCGCCATTTGCGGGAGCTAAAGTCAATTTTTCAAAAATGTTTGAATGTTACGTTCAAGATTTAATCTTAAGAAAACATTTTACTACCATTTCAAGCTTACAACCAATTTTTCGGGTCCAAAGTATCGGCAAGTAGGGTTGTGCGGTACTGATTTCGGTATTTTTTCGGTATTTAGCTATACCTCTGACTGCAGCCTCTAAAGGAGTGAGACTGATAAAACTGCCGTGGGTGACGTAAGTCAGAAGCCAACTAAATACTATGAAACTGTCGAAGTAGCATTTCTGTATCATAATACCTTTGTATTCCCTTAAAGTTATGTAAAATACCGAACTGGCTGATTTTTTCGGTGTTTTACATAACTTTTAGGGAATTCGAAGGTACTATGATGCGGGAATGCTATGTATCAATACTTTGACAGTTTTATAGTGTTTAGTTGGCTTCTGGCTTACATCACCCACGGCAGTTTTATCAATCTCACTCATTTAGAGGCTGCAGTCAAAGACAGAGCCAAATACCGAAAAAATACCAAAATCAGTACCGCACAACCCTATCGGCAAGAAATAGCGAGTTTGAAGAAGTTGATTGGATTAGTACGGAACCCCCCAACTCGCACTTTCTTGCCAATACTTTCGACCTAAAAAATTGACTCTAGCTTCCGCAAATGATGGTCAATTGGAGAAAATAAGTTTTACTTGGTCGTAACTACATATAATATAAAATTACCCAATCAAAAAAAAGGGTTTTAAAATTGAAATGTTACTTGTTAGATTTGATCAACACTCCAAAGCCTGATGAGCGTGCCATTATGACCTATGTCTCTTGCTACTACCACGCTTTCCAGGGTGCTCAGCAGGTAATAGTTCGGTTGCCAGTGGTTTTCCTGGATTGCGTTTTGAAGCGTTTAATGATAGCTCTGATTTTTGTTTGAACTAACTTCCCCCTCCTTCACGCGACCTGAAGTTCCCCCCCTTTTTTTTAATCAACCCTCAAAACACTATTTCAAACCTGCAACGAAATGATCTAATTATAAAATCAAATAGGTAATCTTTAAATCGATAAATTTTGATTCTGAAATTCAATTTTATATTTGTGTATCGGAATGTTTATGCCTCTTTTCTCCTTATCAAAGTGTGTTTGAATTAACTTCATTGATTTTTCCTCCATTTCTCCTTTATCATCTTTAAAAACCAGTTTTTATGAAACTTTCCGGTTTTTTCTTGATCTTTTCTATTCAATTGCCTGCTGTCTTTGTACTCAAGGAGGTTGCCAAGGAGGATGTTAAGTGTATAATAATCGTGAAATAATTATTCAATCTTCTAAAAATATACACATATTCTAGAATGTAGAGAGATTAGAGCCTTTCATTAAAAGTGATTTTTGTCCATTTTCAATTCTGACAAATTTGGGGGCAAACTTTGGTCCTTAGTACACGGCTCCTTTTACTCTTTCCCTCTGTTCTTCTTTTTTCAGTTCTTTTTTCTGCTCTTTTTTGCTTCTTTTTCTTTTCCCTGCCTGGCTTCTCTTCTCCTTGTTTTTTCTTTCTTTTTTTGAACTTTCCTAATCTTCAAACTTTTGCTTTAGTCCTTCGTCCTCATTTTCCCCTACCTATGTATCCTTTCCTTGTTTTACTACCAAAAGGCAGTCACCCAATTCATCAGTTGTTTTGCCTCTTTTAATGTAGAATCAAAACCTTTGCGAAATTGATGTTTGGACCCTTTTTAAAAAAAAAAAAAAAAAAAAAAAAAAAAAAAAAAAAAAAAAAAAAAAAACCAGATTGTTTTTCTTATTTTTATTTTTTGCAAAAATTACTGACGCATTAATCAAAACTGAGGTATTTTTGCATTCTGTTTTGAAGGAAGTTATTTCCAACTGTCAGTCATGATTATCATTCCATTCCCTAAACAAATAACCTTGTTGCTTGTACAGTAATAGTTTAAGCTCGGCCTAATTTTTTTAGTATTGGCCTCTTTCAGAATTTTTGGATTTTATCAAGTCACTCCAACAGTTTTCTAGTGGCCTTTAAACTTTGACAAGTGACGGTTTATTTGCATTTCACCACGAAATAATTTTTCTGCTACAGTCCAATTTGCTCCCCACTTACCAGTAAATTCCAAACATCTCCCCCCCCCCCCAAGGTCATCAAGATTAATTTTATGTTTTTATCTTATGCTGAGTGAAATTGAATCACTAAAACTGCATGTGCTATATTTTTTCACTAACGGTTTGCAGATATGACTAACACAGCAATGCCCGATGAACGAGCTATTATGACGTATGTTTCTTCATATTATCACTGCTTCTGTGGAGCTAAGAAGGTATGATTTAGAAAAAAATTCTTTGTAAAATTAGAGGCATAATTTTTTGTGCAATTTTCAAGTTAAATAATCTCTGTGAGGAGGAATCTATTAGGAGATAAAAATGAGCTGTCAACTAAGAAAGAACAGTCAAATAAACTTAACGGAATGTATCTTAGGACTGAGATAAAGTAATGAGCTCAATGTGACTTCCCATGCCTTCTTTAGATGGCTATTTGATGTCTCAAAATGACTTGTCTCTCCAAACAAGTTTCTATATCCAAGTTAAAAGTTGTTGTGTTCATTCTGTTTGACTCTGTGCAGACATTTTAGAATATGTTTAATCACTGAAATCCAAATTAGATTTCCACAAAGAAAATATAAATGCTTTTCAACTGTTGTCAACTTTTCAATGTTCGCCCAGGTAAATAGTTGATTTTTGAATTTGCTTTCTTGATGACTGAAACCATGCTAAAAGGTGAAGCTAAAGAAACATGTTGAAAGTAAGCTCTTTGAAAGCTCTATCATTTGATGAAAATTAATTGCATGTATCCAGTAATTTCTGGTTTGAATTATTGTTGAGGTATTTCTGATTCTAATTCTAATTATTAAATAAGCATGATTGACTGATTTGAATCTTAGTATGATGCATTTTGATCAAATGATGAAGCTTTCTCAGAGCTTTTTCTTCAGATTTTCCTAATTATACTTCTTTAATTTTTTAGATTGGTTTAAATGATTTTTGAGGTTACTGAGAGAGTATATTTTTAAATTGACTTTTTCTTTCAGCATTTAATGTAGAGTGTCTAGTTTGACTAATTGACTGCAACGTACATAATACATACTGTCACACTAGTATGTATAAAAAAAAATCCGAGTTTCACTCATTTGAATTTTTTGATTAGTTAAAATAATTTACTGAGCCCGGTATTACGTCAGTTTTAAAAATTGACTGTTAGTCTGGGCATTTTAAAATGCCAAGTTTGACTGAATTTCATGCAACGTATTCCAGAGTCTCCGAAAAGAAAAATAAGAGAAGTGCCTAGCTATTCAATACCAATTGCTTGGCATTGATTCCTTGTTTAGCTTTTGTGTCTCCTCAAACTTTGAATTGTAATTTTCTCAATGGGTTGTTTTTAGGCTGAAACTGCTGCAAATAGAATTTGTAAAGTTTTGAAAGTCAATCAAGAAAACGAACGTCTGATGGAAGAATATGAACGTCTTGCTAGTGATGTAAGTACTAAGAAACCTTAAATATATTCTTTCTATCTATCTATCTATCTATCTACCTTTTTTTATTTTATATACGTTTCTCAGTTTGTTTACTTTAGTGATGACTGAAGTTTAATTATGTGCAGATTAAAGGTCTATAAACCTAAAAAACTTCAAAGCATTGCTGAACTTTAATTAAAAATTCTGTCTCAAGTAGTCTGGACGGGTTGTAACAAATGTCAAGAGCGACTGGACTTGACTACTACCACTACTGCTTAATTCTCTCTTCAGTAGTCTTAATGCATTAAATGCATTATGCTTTTGCTTTCTTGACTCATAAAACCGATTGACGAGCAATTTCCAACCTACGGTTTGCAAGGAGCCTCAAGAGTCTGCGAAGGGGATTCGGCATAAACAAAATCAAATAATTAACAGGATAGGAAGCGGTAAAAATGAGAAGGGTGCTAAATCTATCAATTCCGCTTGTTGCGAGGAAGAACATTTCTGGCTCATAAAAAATTAAGTGCAAAACATGTGCAAAGCAAGTTACGCATTGTAACTACTCAATTGACCCCAACCTATTGCATATCACAGCGAGCATGCTGCCGTAGTCCTTGCCCAAGCCTCCAAATCAAAGGCTCCATTACAAAGTGTGGCTCAACAATTATTGAAAAGGAGTCCAAGAATAAAATGTGAAAAACTTCAAATTGTGATGGAAAAGGGAAAAAAAAATTAGTTCATTAAGAGGGGATCCGCAGCCATATAAGGGTCACAAACCCCTGTCTTAGACCCTTCAAATATACCTTTTAAGCGTGCCGTATATATACGGTACGCTTTTTGTTTTCATTTTCATATCTAATATATAAGTCCAATGCCTTGCTTATGGCAAAACCTTGGCGGGAAAGGTTTGAAAAATTAAAAACGAGTTTTCTTAGAACTGGTTTCATTAATCATTAATTTATTGCTAAAATCCAGGAGGTCTCGGCGTCTATTTTCTTAAAATTGTAAAAGTTTTGGTATTCCTGTTAATTTCAATAAGTTATTAAGCGTCAAAGTCGAATTCCTTTGAACGAGATTTCCATACAGGTCCAGCAACCTAAGTCATTTGTGCCAACCTATGAGTCAAAATTCCAAGGCAGGAGGGGGGTGGAAACATCTCCCGCAGGAACCCTCTTTGCCCCTCGCCTTTGGGCTCCATCGGTCACAAGATTTCTTCACGGTGCATTAAGCGGTCGGGCCCGACCGCAATAAATGTGTCAAAATCTATTTGACGAGGGTTTCGAAAAGAAGTGACGGCGAGGTATTGATGAAGAGGGGGGGGTATAGAAAAGAGAGGGACTCATTCATATCCTAAAGTAGGCTGTTTAGTGATGACGTCACGATCAGAATTGGTTCCAAACAAATGCTCTATCTCTCACTCTCGTTGATTTACCTATAAGAAATCAGATCCAAATTTTCGAACGCAAATTCATGCTAGTTAAAGAACAGTTTTCTCAAATTTTATTGCACCGTTAGATTCCACGTATTTTAAAGTATCTTTTCACTCTAGCATAATTCCTAACAGATCACAAGCTAATTTACAATCACAGTTACAGCGAAAGTTGTTCTACATTTTGTCCTCGTCTTACTCACGGTCTCTTATGGGAGTATCACCGCCATGACACTCAATCATTCCAACTTCTCTTCGTATCGAAGCTATTGTTCGAGGCATCACACATGTCGTCGCCTATATCCTAGAATTTTGTGCTCATAAGAAACTGTGAGTGTGACAAGGACAAAACATAGGACTTTCTTCGATATAACTGTGATTGTGCATTGATGCGCGATGTTTCAAAAAGTTTGTGGTAGCGGGCTCATATTTTATCACTGAGAAAAAAGTGGCTGTTAAAACTGTAAGAATAGAACCATAGATGATTTCGCCTTATTTCAATCATGAGACCTATCGTTGCTATAGTCAGCGCGCTTGAATCTACACGAATTCCGATTGTCTCTATGGAATTTCGATTATTCCTATGGGAAAAAAAGCGCGGGAATATATATCCTATCGGAAAATTCATTGAAACAATCGGAAATTTTTATAAGGGACGTGGAACCCAATGGTGTGATAAACATAACTGGTGCAAAGAACATGTTGTTTACTAGCACTTGTATTTGAAAATTTGGATCGTGTTTCATATGGGAAAACCCACGAGAGCGCGAGTGAGGCGGAGCCTTTTTTTGGAACCAATTTTTTTCATGACGTCACACTTAACAGGTCTTGGTCATTAGAAACATTTGAAATTCTAGGGGATCGGCAAATTGAAAACCCCTTTATGAGCGTCTATGCAATCAAGCGATTTTTGAGGAAATTTTGGGCGTTTTGTTGAAAAAAAGGTTTTTAAAATCCAGAACAAAGAGAGGGGGGTAAAATTCGCATTAATAGCTCTAAAAAGTCAGAGGGGCTGTCACGTGTCTTCCACCCCTGGACAGCCTCCTCGCTGCGGCTATGGAATTGACTCTGGAATAACTTATTTACCGATCCTAAAAAGTTTCTCGCGTGTACAGTATTTTTTACTGGAAGCTTCTTCAAATTTTGGAAATTATAGGTCCATATGGAACTTTGCTTTTCCAACACGAAAAATGATATCGACCGACGGCAACAAAAAAAAAAAATAATATTACAATGCGTTATAATGAATAATGGCTTAGTTTTAACTGTAAACTTTCGATACTTTTCAAGAAAATAAATGGGGGAGGGGGAATTAAAATCATCAAACGTCTTAAACCTCCACACCTACTAATCTATACCCCTAGAATGCTTGACGTGTAAAGGGCACCTGAAATGGTTAGTTCTGTATATTAAAGGATTATTTTTCATGAATTCGCAAGTGTTCCATTTATGTATATTACATATCTACATCGTGACAATCGCAATAAGTGCTGACAGCACCTAAAACGGAAAAAAGAAGAAAAAAAAACTGTTTATTATTTAGAATCACGGCTTTTCCGAAAATGACACTCTTTGACTTCAAAAGAACGCAACCTCATTTTTGATCCCTGAACAAGCCGTTTAAAAGGTGGAGGGATTTAGAAATATCTATTGTCTATACTTTATGTGGGTAAAAAAGATCGAGCCATATCAAATAATTTTCTCTTTTCAGCTTTCAATGGGTTTGTTGCAAACTTTTGCTACAGCGCTATAGAGTTTTGATTTTTATGTGAAATCGCCTGAAAATTACATTGGCGGCATCAAATAGTCATAAAATCCATTAATAAACCCACAAAACGCATTATAAAGAAAGCCAAAATGGCAGTCGTAAAGCCGAACAATCTGTGCACGCGCATACGACGAACATCAAAGACAGGCGATCCATTTTCCCCTTTTTCGTTGAAAGGGGGGGGGGGAAGAAAATATCTCTACAATCAAACTGTGATTTTAAAAATTTGCATGGTCAAGATGTTGTGTTCTGTGAAGGGTGGCGGCGAGCAAAATATCAAGAATATAGGGTGTTGCAAAACTTAAGTGCCAAACTTATGGAGTGTATTTTTGGGGTCAACATATACCTATATAAGGCTTTATTTTCTTACATGAATATGTGCTGCAAATGTTTCTCTTCTGAGCTAGAGCCCTCCAAAGTTTTGAAAACAAAAAACAAAAAACAAACACAATAAAACAACGCCTTTGACTCATCTCCTTTTAGATACATCTGATCTTTTATTTTTTTCATCATTTCTCACCAAAGAAGCTCAATTGGACAGCACTTGTCACAAAAGAACTGAACGACATTTATGATAAAATTGAGTTTTTGATTGATAGACCTAGCAATACTGAATCTCGAAGCAACAAATGCTTCTTCTAATGACAACTATTTCCCGTCAAAATTCCAGGTAAAAGTGAGCTGGTGAGCCTCATTGAAGTCATTGTCCATATGATGAAATTAAATGAGAACTCGGTTCCTTTTTCTTAAACCTTAATCCGAGTCACGTAAGGAACCAACTCCGACTTGGTTCCTTTTATAGAATTGGGAACGGACTTAAGTCCGGATTAACGGATTTTATAATATCAACAGTGTAAACCAACTCTGCCGTTTGGTTTCTCTTAGAGATTCGGTTTTCGTGATTATGCCAAACAAAAAGAAGAAAGGAACCAAGTCACTTTAAACGCTAAAAATTAAGTAGGTACCTTTCCTGCATAGAAAATTCCACTTTTCCGGTGTTGAAATGCAAAAACATAACACGGTAGTTGAATGAAATCAAAACGTAAGTAATTTCGAGTTTTTTGTTTAAATGCTAGCTCTTCAACTTTGGACTCAATTTTCTCGAGATCAGCTCCATGTCACGTGGTTCCTCTTTGATGAATTATCATTGCTAGCAAAAGCATTAAAGCTGTTCAGACTTTAGTGGCACGCTTTTCCAACACCTGCGTGTTGGAATTTTCCCTGCTTGTTTTCTTTATTATTTTTTTTTTCTCTAACTGAAAGTCCAAATCCTTTGGAAGGACCCGAGTTCAGTCTTTCCCTCCTGTATCTTAAGCTTCCAACCAACTGACTATTTATCTCCAATTTTTCCCCCAGTATTTTTAATTCCTAATTTTCAGTTTAAACCAAATCATTTTATGCTTTGTTAACAATTACATACTTTTTCTGTTCTCTCTAGCTTCTTGAATGGATACGCCGAACTCTACCGTGGCTTCAAAGTCGTCAGACTGATAATTCCTTGCTTGGTGTTCAGAAAAAACTTGAAGAATATCGTACATACCGCCGGCTTCATAAACCGCCGCGTGTGGAACAGAAGGCAAAATTGGAAACTAATTTCAACACCTTGCAAACGAAATTGAGGCTTTCGAACAGGCCGGCCTACATGCCTACGGAAGGGAAAATGGTTTCCGTAAGTATTTCCTTCGGTCCTTTTTTTCTTCTCAGTTATTAGATGTATGGGCAGATGCCCATAATTATTGGTCTGTGGCAACTTTGGCTCTCTACCCCACCCCAAAACTGTCAAGCCGTAAACGTAATGAAAATGTTAAGTTTCCACTCTCTAGAAGAAACTCTGAAAATCTTTTAAATCTCTTTCATTTTCAAAAACTTTTTTTTTGGTATCATCGTTTTGATGTACTTTTGCATACATATTGGTATGAATTCCTCGTAAATATCTTTCTATGTGAGAAGAAAGAAAAGAAAATATCTGTTAAAAAAGGAAAATCTAAAAAAAATCAAATAAAAGAGAATCTCTGTAGGTTTGCGGCCATCTATTCTAAGATTTCATTGAATTTACCTATGTATATCAGTTTCATTTAGCTGCATTTTTTGTCTCATTTTCTCTTCTTGTTGACACCTTGCAGTCTCTGATTCTGATTGATTAGTGTTGTAGAAATGATCATATTATTCCTAAATGAGTATCGGTCGTAGCGCCTTCACAAACAATGGGTCTGTTGCAAACTTTTGCTACAGTGATATAGAGTTTTAAATCTGAAGTAAAATCACGTGAAAAGTCCATTGGTGGTATCAGAAAGTCATAAAATGCAGTATTAAACTCACAAGAGGCGTTTAACTGAAACCCAAGATGGCGGTAAAATATCGAGCAACCTGTGTGCACGCACCGTGAACATCCATGATGGCCAATGTTAACAACCTCACAGCTTCGGAGGTTATGATTCGTTTGCGTTGTGATTGGTTGTGATCGATGTTGTGAGGTTGGGCATCTTGGATGTTCATGGTGCTTGCATACAGGTTGCTCGATATTTTACGGCCATCTTGGATTTCAGTTAAATGGCTCGTGTGAGTTTGTTGTTGCATTTTATGACTTTCTGCTGCCACCAATGGACTTTTCACGCAATTTCACATAAGATTGATCACTCTATAGGGCTGTAGCAAAAGTTTGCAACAGACCCATTGATGTGAACATCAGTTTTTTCCGTTTTCTTTTGCTCTATATTTTGTTCTAATGTTTTTATTTTGAAACTTTTCTCAGGATATTGCCAATGCCTGGAAAGGTCTTGAAACCTCTGAAAAGTCCTTTGAGGAATGGCTCTTAGCCGAGATGATGAGGTTTGTAACTTCTTTTTAGATTTTTTACTTTTACGCTGCTTGCAAAGCTTTTCCAAGCAGGTAGCTGAGGTGACTGGGCTCTCATTTTTATTCTTCTTATTTTTTTTTTTACCATCTTTCATGTCATTAAATGACTTCTTATTAGACATAACCTTTGAACATCTTCGTGAAAATCCATGAATATCTATCCCACAATACTCATCTCGGACATCTAAACTATGGCAATCAATTACTGTATCCTCCCGCATACAAGAAGAACTTGCAGATAAGGCGCACCCCAGATTTTGAGAGGGCAAAAAAAAAAAAATCCCGCGTGTAAGCCGCACAATGCGAGGGTTGAGGAGGAATAAAGGAGAGAAATAAATTGAGAAAATAGCCTGAAAGAGAAGAAAAGAAATGTTTATTCTTGTATCCATCCTTTATCACCATCAAGAGTCAGCAGACTTGCCACTGCTTGGAATCGGACTCGTCTTCAAGATCGCTGAGAGCATCCGGTTCGTCGGCTTTGTCTTTGTCGGCTTCAGTTTGCGTGGGTAAGGGTTGTGGTGCAGCGCTCTTCACGAGAGGCGGCGGGGGCATAAGTACAGGTGGCGCCACACCATATCTTCTAAGCGCGTGTCCAGACAGGTTATGGGTTTGCTTGAGTGATGCTGACATTTCGATTTTCGGATCCCGCAAACGCAAAATTTTATGATGAGATTCTTCAATAACTTCCGCGATGATAAACAAAATCGGTCGTTGCTCTCTACACTTGTCAAAAAGACGTTACAGAATGATTACCGAAAAAAATTGATGATAAATCGTGCTTTTTTTGGCGAGTTTCGCAGATAAGGCGCATCCCGGATTTGAAAAGTCAAAAAGTGGAAAATAGGCGCGTCTTATACGCAGGAGGATACGGTAGTATTTTGATCAAATAATGTTTAAAAATACGATATTATTTATTTGTATGAGATTAATTTAGTCAAAGTCTACAGTGTCTGTGTGTAGTTCTAAAAAAGTGATTTGAATTATTGCAGGCTAGAGCGTTTGGAACATCTTGCACAAAAATTCAAACACAAGGCCGACATTCATGAAGAATGGACCCGTGGAAAAGAAGAAATGTTGCAGAGTCAAGATTTTCGACAATGTCGTTTGAATGAACTCAAAGCTTTGAAAAAGAAACACGAAGCCTTTGAAAGTGATCTAGCTGCTCACCAAGATAGAGTTGAACAAATTGCAGCTATTGCACAAGAGTTGAAGTAAGTATTTTACATAATTTATTTTTCAAATATCAATACATAAGATAGAAGCCACAAAACTCTTACAAAGTTTTGGTATCGTTGGCATCAATTCTCTGGTATCGATTTTCTGCCACGATTCTCCAGTATGGATACTTTGGTTTTGATTCAGTCTTGTATAGATTCCTCGGTCAAAAATTGATATTTTTTAGATTTTCATTTCTTTCATAAGTTATTTGCTTTTGAAGATTGGGGGTGTGAATTTTTTTCTGAACCTGCTGCATGCTCTTTGGAGGCAATTGAAAGGAGAAGTCTGCCTCAACAAAAAAAAGGGGTGAAACTAGCTATTGGTCTGTTTTCAAGGTTGATTGGTGGCCGTCGATGTATGATCTCTGATTAGTTGAATTAGCTTTCTGAACAAACTATTGTCACTAGTGACGTAGCCAGGAATTTTTCACAGGAAGGGGGGATCATGGGTCCAAAAATTGTGAAGGGAGTCCTAACATAGTAATTTGGTAAAATTTGTCTGAAAACGCAAAAAAATTACCTTTTTTTTTTGTTGTCAAGGGGGAGGGGGGAGTCCACACCTTGTGGACAAACCCCCCCCTCTCTCTCTTGACTACCCCACTGATTGTCACTTGGTGATGAAATCCTGAGAGAAGTAAGGGTATTCTGCTCTACACCTTCAGTGGCCTAATACGCATACCTGTGGCAACCTACTGAATTCAGTATTGATAGTTCCTAATGATGATACTGTGAGGTTGTAAAACTGATATCAAAGTTGTTGACAGTTTATGGCCAACGCTAATCTTAACATTCTGTATGATATATTGTCACCATCGTGTACTTAATGAAACCTCTGCGGAAGAATTCAGGCCCCTCTCTTCTCATTATTTGCTCGGTTTTTGTAGGATTGAATGTGTTGTAATTTTTGTCTATTTGAGTTGATTTACTTTAACCTGTGTGATCTGTTGTTCTTCTCGCAGCACCCTTGAGTATCACGACAGTGTTAAGGTAAATGCTAGGTGTCAACGTATTTGTGATCAATGGGATACCCTTGGTAATTTGACTCAGCGCAGGAGGTTAGCCCTAGACGAAGCTGAGAAGGTATTGGAAAAGATAGACATTCTTCACCTCGAATTCGCCAAGCGAGCTGCGGTAAGTTAATTTTTTTTTTGTCTCCCATTATCTTAACTCACTTCAATCATGGACCAAATCAAATCTAGACTTATATTTTATTTTGTCAGAGACTTATTTTGTGGACGTAGATCATAGACAGAGAGCGTGGACTCTGCTTGGTTTTTCCAGAAAAGAATCACGATTTCGTCCTCGCTACCACAAAAATTTCCGTTACAAAATTCCATTACAGGGTGTCTACTGGTCCGGAAAGTCCGGAATGTCCGGAAAAGGTACTTATTTTTCGAGGTCGGTCCGGAAGTACTGTAAAAGTACGGAATTTTCGTGAGAGGTCCGAAATTTTTCGCCTTTTGCGCCGCGCGTTCAATCAAATCGCCTGAAACTTATAAAGTATGCAATTCCCGCGCGACGTCAAATTAGAACAACATTCGCCCGTGAGAGCGCGGTTGTGCAGCCACCTGACCTTCAAGGCTTCAAGCCACCAATGAGCATTAAGTACCCTTTAAAACAATGAGTAATCGCGATGTATTTGCAGTATTCAGGGAGCGGGAAAAGGATTTCTTTGAGTGGGATCGGGTTAATGCTAAATGTGCGGTCATCGCATGTGCCACCAATATGGTGTCATCGCGATTACTCATTGTTTTAACGGGTACTATGAGTTTTGCGTTTCGTGACTACGTCATCATGCGTTTCGCGCTCGAAATTTTCCTAACCTTTAAACCAAAATCCCAAATATTCGAAATTTTGTAGTGTTGTGATGGGCGATTGGGCGAACCACCAGGGCGTAGAAAACAGAATCGGAGCAGGATGGAGGATTATTATGTTGCCCCCGCCGCGCCGCGCCAGAGCGCTGGCGTGCGTCGCGTCGCTTCGTGAAACCCTCCACTCGCGCAGTGATTTGACCCTAATAATAATGGGGAAACCAATGAGGTATCACTTTAGAGTGGCAGCGGGCTGGTCCACCTTGTGCCACAGAGGGTAGAAGGAATCCCGGGAAAAAGCGGAATTTGGACGCAGATTTCAAGGTTTGAGGTTAACTTTTGTAGGTCGTTTCCGGCGATGCCCGCGAGTTTGTTTACGGAACGACCTACAAAATTAACCTCAAAATCGATTTTTACGGCAAGATGGCGGGCGCCCCAGGTGACAACAATGAACCAGCGGAACGTTCCTTGATGTGCCACTCTAAAGTTATAGCTCATTGGGGGAAACCAACGACCCCGGGCCCTTTTTATCCCCCTCCCTCCCTCCTACCATGGCCGGTTCAAAGCTGATATAGCTCCTTATCAGATCCATACATTATTTTTATATTTTATACAAAACGTGTGTTAATAAAGAGATAGCTTAAATTATCGCAAGCTGAAACCTGCTAAAATTCTCCATCCGATTCATACTTGTCTTATTTATTTATTTATTTATTTATTATTATTTTTTTTTTTACTTGAATTTGAAGGGAGGTCAAAATAATAAAGAGATATTTTCATGACAAGTAGTTGCGTCCGCGGACCTTTTTTCCCATTTTACAGGGGCGCATCATTTCATGGGGATCAGTAAAAAAGAAAAAAAAGAAGAAGAAAAGGGACCAAGGAAAATAGAAGAAGAGTATCATGAAAAAACGGGGATGAGAAAGTTGATTTTTTTTTTCATTTTTGTTGGGAAAAAAAGGCTGATGGAGAAACAAAAAGAATGAGAGGTGTCCCCCCCCCCCCCCACCCGTAAGAAAGTTCTCATAGCTTGTCCCAGAAAAGATTGGATTTGACACTTCTACGGTTTTCATGAAAACATCAGCTTCTCACTGCTACTAACCAATCAGGTTGCCCTATCTGATGAAGGAAGCTGATGTTTTCATTCAAACCTACAGTTGTCAAGTCCAATCATTCTTGGGACAGCCTATACCTCACAATAACAACTGATTCGAAGATTCTTAATATAATTTTCTCCTTTTCATTTTTCTTTTACCTCTTCCCTTCTGCACTTAATTAAATATATTCTGAAATGCACTTTTGATGAATTTTTTTAAGCACGCGTAATTAAGGGCTAAATTTTATTTTTGAGCGATATCGCACAAGATCATCACTATCTAGGAAGTACGGATCGTCCCGAAAAGGTACTTAAAAAGTATTGCATTTTTTCCCAAGAAGAGGTCCTTAATTTTTTTAAAAAGTACCGAAAAAGTACTTAAAAAGTACTTAATTTTCTCGAGTGGATTTCAGTAGACACCCTGCATTAATTCAGAATTCTACTTCAACTGAAATG
Source organism: Trialeurodes vaporariorum (assembly GCA_011764245.1). Lineage (NCBI taxonomy): Eukaryota > Metazoa > Arthropoda > Insecta > Hemiptera > Aleyrodidae > Trialeurodes > Trialeurodes vaporariorum. Next base: position 77,500,645 of record VMOF01000111.1, on the reverse strand, counting down.
TTGAAAAATTTGTGACTATCCTGAAGTTTGTTTAATGAGGATGACCTAATGATCCTCAAATCATGCCAATCGTAACCCTGTAGCGGCCATAGCCCAAAGAGAAATTATCTATCTCTCTCTTTTCTCCATTAAAACATACATGTTGACAAAAATAGATGAGGAATGTCAACAAGGCCAAACAAAATTTTATAACCTAAAACTAAACGATAAAAATATCAAGGAATTTTAAAGAGAGTCCAAACTCCTCCGCTACTAAATCAACTTAATAATGATTGTAAGTATTCATTGCCCAACTAGACTTGAATTTCGATTTTTTTTTAACGTTTTCAATTCCGAATGAATAATTTAATTTTTGTTGATTTTTTTTTACAGCCATTCAACAACTGGTTAGACGGAACCCGAGAAGATCTGGTTGATATGTTCATCGTACACACAATGGAAGAAATTCAGGGTCTAATTGATGCCCATAGTCAGTTCAAAGCAACTCTTGGCGAGGCGGACAAAGAATATAATTCAATCGTATCTTTAGTGCGAGAAGTTGAATCAACTGTACAGCAATACCAAGTAGCTGGTGGTCTAGAAAATCCATACACTGCTCTCACAGCTCAAGTTAGTATCCGTCACTTTGCTTTCCGCTCATTTTTTTAAGCTGCATGCGTGGAATACAGGTTAACTTTGATTCCAACAATTCATCAGATCCATGAAGACAATTTTTACAGTCAATGTTGCAGAAACAAACTGCACTAGCTAAAAGTGTGAAGAAAAGTGTGTATTTCGGAATACAGCCAGACCTCTGTCTACGCAGGGGTTTTGTTGATAAAAACTACCGCGAACATCAAAATCTGTGTAAATCCAAATTCAAGTCCTTCTGCAGAAAACTCTGTAAAAATTTCAATTATTCCAAGTTTAAACTGCATGTTTCTCAAGCCCTCATACTAGGACATTACTTATTTTTTTATAATAGTGAAACTCTAGGAGGATCCCTCGGAATATTTCTTGTGTGTAAGAGCTACACCCTTCTCAAGCATTTTGAGAAAATAATAAAATTGTGTCCTTGCCTCGAAGAGCCTGAAGCTGTGGCTTTAAAAGATTAATGTGAATTTTTGGGAGTTAGGCCGACTATCCTATGAGCATTTATCGAGTTGTGGCTTATTTTTGCCTTTTCGTTTTTTCTCACACTCTTGAAGACTCTATTGGCCAGAGATCTGGATTATAACTTCTTCAATTTGCACCACTTTTATTCGGACTGCTCTAAGAGTCCTGCATTTTTCAAGGTATGCAATACGTTTACATATTTCTACAGCTTATACTATGCCATAAAGTGCAAGGGCATTTTGACAATCCAATCACTTAACTGTCATCAAATGGGAGACAAAAATTGTGAAATTTTCAGGTCTCTGCTTTTAACCGTTTCTTTCTTGGTTTCGTTCAAATGTTTCCACTCCTTCCTTGCCCATCAATAATGATCTCTTTTTACCCTTTTAACCCTTTAACTGCTACGGACGAGTATACTCGCGGCGGAGAAACCTCTTCTCTTAGAGCTGCGGACGAGTATACTCGCAATCGTGACTGGATTCCTCAAAACTCTTAAAAAAAATTAAAAAAAAAAAAAAAAAAAAAAAAAAAAATTAAACAAAAAACGTAACAATTCGTAAATTTGCACGGTTTTCCATTCACACCCTGGCAGTACCTGCATTCCTAACTCAGCAGTCAAAGGGTTAAATTCAAAACGAAGGAACCTGTACATGTATTGTATGTTATCATTTTGTCTCTTTCTAGGATTTGACGAAGAAATGGTCAGAAGTACAGCAATTAGTTCCTCAACGAGATTCAACATTACAAGCAGAATTGAAGAAACAGCAAAACAACGAAATGCTGCGTCGTCAATTTGCAGAAAAAGCGAACCAAGTTGGGCCTTGGATCGAAAGGCAAATGGACGCTGTTACAGCCATCGGAATGGGTCTTCAAGGATCGCTCGAAGATCAGCTCCACCGATTGAAGGAATACGAGCAAGGAGTCTACGCTTACAAACCTCATATTGAAGAACTGGAAAAGATTCACCAGGCCGTACAAGAAGGAATGATTTTCGAAAACAGGTCAGTAGAGATTTCCTTTGAGCAATGGATCTAGGAACCTAGTTCAGATGGTGAAAAAATAGCTAAAAACTTGATTGCTTGGCAGACTGTAAAAGAGCCTTGTGAATTTTGTGATCTTTTGATTTCTAGTCTCAAAAATTAATTAGCTTTTTGTTTTCTAGAAAAACTATTTAAAATAATCTTATTCTCATTAGTTTTCTCATGAGTGGTCGGTCGGTCCAAAAGTGGTGGGGGGAGGGGTGTTGTGGCTTCCATCTATGATTGAGTTTCCTTTGTTTTGAGGGGTTACAACCTTTATTTGTCCCTTTTTTTGTGCCCTTTTCCTTAAATGTGTGGGAGGACTTGAGCCTCCAAGTCCCCTGCCAGTGAATTTTGTAAATCAATCTGATAGTTGTAGCTGGCCAAACTTATTGACAGCACTTTCCAGCGCTGCTAGACACCTAGTAAAGTTTGGGTATTTCTACCAGAAATAAAATTCCTATTCAGGGAAAAGCCTGAAATCCATGACAAATTTTGTCTAGAGGAGGAATAAAGCGGATGTCCTCATAATGACTGTACACTTGTCCAGTTCAGTCTTATTTGTTAGAACAACCTTAAGTAGGGAGTATTTTGGACTTAAAATTGATGAATTATATTGCAACATCGTACCGTAGATGTATTGAAAGTTGCTCGTCAAACATGGGAAAAATATTGAATTGGAAAATATGTATTACAATTTTAGGCAACCCTGTGTAATTATCAGTTAAACAAAGTTAATGCCCAGGAAATTTTAAAAAATCTTGGATTTTCTTTCCTCATTTTGTATTTCATTCAAGATAGGTATAGCTGCACTTTATTATTCAATGTCAAAATCATTGCAACTCTGTTTAAATTGTTCCCATACTAAGTGCTATGATTTGAGCCATTTATGTTTCTTTCATTATTTATTTATTTTACTCTCAGATTCACCCAGTATACCATGGAAACTTTGCGTGTCGGCTGGGAACAACTTCTAACTTCAATAAATCGCAATATCAACGAAGTCGAAAATCAAATTCTTACGAGAGACTCAAAAGGAATCACGCAAGAACAGCTCAATGAGTTCCGTGCTAGTTTCAATCATTTCGATAAAAATAGGAGTGGACGACTGGCTCCAGATGAATTCAAATCATGTCTTGTCAGTTTGGGATACAGTATTGGAAAAGATAGACAAGTATGTATTCAATTTTTCTTTTTATTCGTATTTTGGTAATTTTATCGGGGTCTACTTGTATTTAGTTTTGATCAGATTTAGCCTCATATCTAACCCACACCGCTCAATTGTTGGCCTTGTCAGAAAAACAGCACAAAAGCAAAAACAGCATTTTGAGAAAAACGAGGCTTGAAGGGCTCTTTAGTGGACGTTAGTGAAATATACTCAGTCTCTCTTGCACCCATCAAAGATTTAGCAGAAATCCGTTCTCGAAATTTTGATATAATTTTTTAAGCAAATTTGAAAGTCTTTGGCTTAAAAAATCCGTATAGAACAACACCCTGACTTTCTGGTATTCGGATTAATTATCTTATATCCTCTCAAATTTTCCAAGAAGACGTTTTGAAAGTACCAAGTGCTGCCATCCAGTGGTTTTAAAGATCCCAACTTTTGCCCTGATGAATCATTTTACTCAAAGATCCTCTTGATCAGAACTTCTCATTTTAATTGAGTACAGTCTCTTGTTTCGTTTACTGGCACTTTCCTTTGCCAAGAGGATTAATTGGATCTGGATCTGTTGACCATTATTGCAGGAAACTTATTAGATCCTACAATGTCTCTTTTTTCAGGGAGAAATCGATTTCCAACGTATTCTTGCAGTTGTAGATCCCAACAGTACGGGTTATGTAACTTTCGATGCTTTCCTAGACTTCATGACCCGAGAATCCACTGATACAGACACAGCCGAACAAGTTATTGACTCGTTCCGTATTCTCGCTGCTGACAAAGTGAGTATCAATCTGTTTCCTGTTTTTGATATTTCAGGTTATGTCTTTTTTATTTATAGTGTAGCTTTTTCATTGCTCATGGCAAGTCACTTTTTTAAGACAAATCTCCTGTCTTAAGTTCTTACTGCAAATGAGGAGAAAACGAATCATGATGATTTGCCCTCTACATGGTTTTATACAGTGACAGGTTAACCGTGTCTAAAATGAATCTGTTTTCTCTCAGTTATTGGTGACCAACCATAAGAATCCTGCTCAGGGCGGTACTCTTTTTGGACCTTGCTTGTTCCGTGCAGAGACAAATAGAGATGGAGCTCTACGCTAAAATACAAAGGGAAGATTGAAGGCACACTGAATTTTCGGGGATTCAACAAAATAACATGTAAAACAACAGTCAGCACCTTTTGATGTCGCATGGTGTTGAACGGTGACATTCGGTAGACACAGGGGAGATATGCTGGGAAGTGTAGAGGAGGGTGCTCAACATTCAACACCCTGCGACGTTGACTGTTGTTTTGTTGAATCTGCGAGAATTTAGCGTGCCTCTGCTGCAGCCGTTAGTGCTCTGTCTTTATTTGTCTCTGGTTCTGTGTGCGGTCTTAACTGCATACTGCAGCTGTTGTTTTCAACCTAACCATGTTTCTCTGGTTCTTTTTATCCAGCTTTAATTCAGATGGCGGTTTTGTTGTTTTTTTTTGCCATAAGCAATCCTTGGGGGGGGGGGGGCATTGCGTTTAATATAAAAACAACTTAGCAGGTGAAGTAATAACCCTTTCCAGTCGGAATTTTTCTTATCTGTCCAACACCCCCCCCCCCCCCACTCCACTGGTTGTAATTTAGGGTTGACCTGTCAATATTTAGATGATTATTAAGATTGTCTCTCGGGTCCCGTCCAACATAATATACCTAGATGGACATCTAAATATTGTCGGGTGAGCCCCACTTTACGACCAGAAAGGGTTAACCCCAGCTTTGCTCTGTAGCAGTGCAAAGCTTAATAAGTAAGGTCACCATTTAATTTTCATAGTTTTTATGATAATTCATTGCATTATCTCAATTCCAGCCATACATCTTGCCAGACGAGCTTCGTAGAGAGTTACCTCCTGACCAGGCAGAATATTGTATTCAACGTATGCCACCTTATAGAGGACCAAATGCTGTACCTGGAGCTTTGGACTACAACTCATTCTCAACAGCCCTCTATGGAGAGTCGGATTTGTAAATTTACTAAATCATATCAAGGTATTTGTTGCTTTCATTTGATTTTGCTTACTAGTCTTTTGAAACAAGTTTGTTCAACTTGAAGAAAATGCAAAGCAGAGAATTCAGTGAAGAAGCGAAAGAGTCTTCAAATTTTCTCGAACATTCCAATTTAGAATTCTCAGAACTTTCTGCTTTTTTCAGTTCTCCAATCTGGGTTTGATGAGGCCAGGTGGGGTTATCAGTGGAAAACTTACAAAATCAAGGTGTTTTTACCTCAAATAAAATAAATTCTAATTAGTTAAAATGTTTGTGATGTCTAATTGCTTTGAGGCTTACGCCCAAAAATTCTCGACTCTAGAAGACTTCCGTTTGAACTTCACACACTAGCAGCTGAATGACGACTCTGATCCGGACGTAAATGTTGTGCATCGTGTTTGTCTCATAACTGAGGCTAGGGATGCAGCAGCCATTTCCCTTGTTCAAACCTACTGAAGTTAATGGGTGGCTGGACGGTTTCAGGTCAGTAGGTCTACAGCAATATGGACTACGGACGAAATGTCTACTTTTTTGGTATACTGACAAAATGTCTATACGGAAGTATGTCTACAAAGAAAATGTTTACTTTGAAAAATAACCACATTCTAAAAACGTCTCCATATTTTACATACACAAAATAAATGTCCTCAGTATATTAATGCCTCTTTTCAAAAAATGTTTTTTTTTACAAAATGGTCTACTTGATAATAATGTCTATAATTTTGTAACAAAATTAGAAAATATAACATTAATTAGTTCTCACACCTTATTCAAAGAAGACCTTTGTAAAGTTTCATACCTCAGAAAGGGAGTTTTGCGAATCCCTCACAAATCATCACCATTTTTGTCCTCTTCATTTCTTATGACCAGCTGACAAGTTTTCCACGTGTCCATTTCTGCCACAAAATTGTAGATATTGTTGTCTAGTAGACCATTTGGTAAAAAAAAGGTGGACAATTTTTGAAAAGAGGCATTAAAATACTGGAGACATTTATTTTGTGGACTTAAAATATGCAGAGATTTTTAGAATGTGGTCATTTTCAAAGTAGACGTTTTTTTTTTAGACATACATACTTCCTTAGACATTTTGTCAGTAGTCCAGAAAGAGTAGACATTTTGTCCGTAGTCCATATTACTGTAGACCTACTGACTGGAAACCGGCTGAACTTTTATTTCTACTATCACTACTATCGACTATTGAGTCTACCAAATCCATGCTTTTTGGCAGCTCATTTACTCTTAGTAATTGCACCCAGTGTTGATTGATTCTTATCTTTTGTTCCAGCTTTAATTTCATCCTGTTTCTCAATAAATCGTTTAATTTGCAAAGTAACCAAAGAGGCAGTCTCTGTCATCGATGAGTATCTGACGCCCGTCAGTTTTATCTTCTTCATTACCCTCTCATTTTTTATAAGTTTTCCTTTTTTTTCATTCAACATATATTGTCAACTTTTTCATGAGTAATCGAAATGTCAAGCAATTCAACCTAGTTTTGTCACATCATTGTTTTATAGTACCTATATATGTTAAGGTCGATTTTATCAATTGCTCAATTTTTTTTTTTTTTTTTTTTTTTTTTTTTTTTTTTTTTTTTTTTTTTAACAACTATTAAAACGGAAAAAAAGATGGGATGATAGTATTATTACCGTATTTATAATAAAATTTAAAATAATTAAAAAAAAAAAAAAAAAAATCATCCAAGTCCTGAAGATTTGCATGCTAAACACATATTTATTATATTTCTTGAGAAGACAATGCTGCGTGCATTTATTTTATCGATCTATTTTATTTAATTATCATTTGTAATCGAATGTTGTTGTCTAGTGTGTAAAAGTAATTTTTATCGTGGTATTTCTCACTTTTGAACTCGATTTTCAATCTTGTGGTTTGGATAATTTGCCCCGGTCAGCAAATTTTTTTCACAACTCAAGGACTTGACTGGTCCAATCAAATTGTAACTCAAATCGAGAGTAATAGACCCTGGTAGGTGTCTAAGTGTCTTTAGCTGGCAAATTTTCCAAAGCAATTTTTACTTCATCTACAAGCATTTTGCTATCATGATTCTAATACATTTTTAAAATAATCAAATTATTTTTATACTTACCAGTAACAAATCACATTATAGGTTTGTTCATTTTGACTTACTCTTTATGGAGGTGTATGCTACGAAAGAACATATTTTCTTGATTATTTTTCTAAAGTCAGTAATTTTGTAGTGTTCATTCTCTTGATTCGCAAGTGCTCATTACAGATTGTGTGTCAGTTTTATTTAATTTTATCTATGCATGTATTTGTTTATTATTTTTTTTTGAAAGGATCGTTGCCGAATAATATGTCAATCTAAGTCTGAATCTGGAAACTCCTAATCTTAATGCTGAACTGAGCAATTTTACTTTATTTCCTGGCTTCATCAGCAGTGTTGCTAGACTTTCATGCACGATTTACATTGATGTAAATGGGAAAATTAAGATGTTAGCCAGATTATCTGGCAACCCTGCTTATCGGTCATTTTTTTTTTTTTTTTTTTTTTTTTTTTTTTTGAACAATCTAATATTTATTGCAATTGAAAACTTTGAGTCAAATGAAATCATTGTTACATTTTATAAATGAACTAACTTTAATGAATTAACTTTTCATGTTTGTATATTCATTTATGTTGGTATGATTTCATAGTATTTCATTTAAGCCTTCCTTTATGGATTTGCGCTCTCTATGATGAAAATAGGTTGATGAATGTGCCGCCTTATCATTTGTTTGACCAAACTAAATTTTATTATTACATCTCTTCAATTGAGGAAAAGGACTCCTTTCTAGTCCTGAGCTCTTAAGCTAAAAAATTGCTTCTGTATGTTAAATTTTACAAGCATTTTCTAATTGTAATCAAATGGAAATAACGCTGTAAGACTTGTAAGTAAAGTATCGTTTTTTTTTCTTTTCAAAAAACAATCAAGTATGATATGTTGAACTGCTGACATTTTCCTATCAGGTTGTAATGCCGGTTTAGTGGAATTGATATTTTATTTACAAGTCTTACACCTCTCTAGTTCTGTGATTGTATGCTGGACACGCTTTTAAAGTTGTAATTTTAAAAGAGTTTCATGCTACAGGATTTACAATAATTTTGCACTTCTTTCAAACGTGTGCATGAGGATCCACTTAAAATTGGGGGAAATTGTGCAGTATCTTACCACTCATCAGTAATTGAGGATTAAAACAAGGCCATATATAACTTAAAGTATTGATCATTTAGATACTTTCTATGCATTGAGTTTTGTAATCTCTACACTTGTGCATAGAAATAATGCCTCACTAAAGAAAAATAGTGGTGCTCTAGTACAAAGAATGTACCCCCATCGAAACAATTTCATTTTTTATTCCTTTATTTATGAACTTTATTTTTATGTGCTATTATTAATTGATTTAAGATAAAGTGGTTGCTGAAATGATTATAGTGATGTGAGTCGAGTCAGATCTGAAATACGAGTACTTTAAAGACTCATTTTTATTGTCAATGATTGCCATACCTTAGATCATCGCAGTCTATCATAATGGAATTTTGAAGCCTTTCCTTTTTCTTCTTCTTGGATCTGTATTTTTAATTACTGGATTTTTCTCCCAGCCAACCTTTAAACTTTCAAATTCAACTGTCCTTCTGAGTTTAAGTTCTCCATGAAATTCATTTTCAGCTCTGAAATTTATCTAATTTTACCGCAGGTATATCTTCTTCAAATGCCTACCTGGTCTTATTTCAATTAGTTTTAATGATCTAATTGTCCGTGCCAAAAGTTTACCTGAGCTATCTAGTTTTGTTATTATTTTTTTGACTGTAAATAATTTTATTTATTTTTCTTCTTCATATTTATTTATTTTTTTGTTACTGTTTTTTTACTTCTTTCAAGTAAAAAAATAGATCACGTCTCTCTCTAAATTATCTTCTTTGTTTTTTCTTTTGTATGTTTTGCTAAATTCTTTCTCTCTTAATCATGGAACTCTTTTGAAAATATTCTCGTCTGTAAATCATAGGAAAAAAATAATAAAAATAATGTACATAGTTTAGCATATTGAAAATAATCTTTATTTTCCCAGAAAAGTTCGTATTTTATTTAAAAAACAGAAAAAAAAATAAAAAATAAACTGCTGTAATTTACAAAAGAGGCATGAAAAAAATTAAAACGTGTGCGAATGTTCTTAAGTGGAAAAAAGAAAAAAGAAAAATTAAAATATGATTGAAAAATTACAGAAAATATCAGTAACTGGATTTTACACCGAGAAAAATGATTTGATTTTTATTTTTAACTTTTATGAATGTATTTATTTATTTATATTTGTATGTATATTTATTTTCGTTATAGTTTATTATTTACATATTTTATTTCAAGCATAAATTTAGATATTTCAGTCATTCTAAATTATTAAGGAGCCTTTTGAAGTTTTCAAGTTTCAAAGAGGAAGGTTCCATCAATCATCTTGCAAGAAAGGAGTGAGAGTGTTGTAAAAATTACAACCCTAAAATGACTGTTTTTTCATCCTAGACTCGTAAAATCAACGATCCAAAGAAAATTTTAAGTAAGATTAATAATTAATTCTATCTTTTATTTTTTATTTTAAAAATTTCAAAGATTACACGGTCAGAATCAGTTCTGCATATTTTTATCCTGTAATTTCACTTAATCTTATCATTTTTCCGTAGCCTATTTTGAAATTGTTATGTGTATAAATTACATATACATATTGTGTAAAAAATCAATTATCTAAGTCGTTTTCTATTACCTCCACTTCATTGAACCTTGTTCTTGATCTTTTGCAGTATTTATCTTGTTAACACCAGTTCACGCATTCATTTATCTAGAGCAGTAGTCCAGTGGTAACTAGTGAGTAGTATAATCGACATGGAAGATTTTTAGGTTAGGGTAACAGAGTAATTTTCCCATCTTTTCTTGTGTATTTTGGTTATCAAGGTGGACAGAAGTTGCTGACTTGAGATAGTGTTGTAATACATGGGAAAAGATAGGAAAACTACAACCTAACCCTAACCTGAAAGTCATTCATTTCATTTATGCTTATTACCGTTAGACTAAAGTTTGTAGCTCTTCAGAAATTTTGCAATGCAGCGTTTTTGTTAGAAGCTGGGTTTCTGCCTCAAATTAATCCTTACCTCTCCAATTCTTTTGATTGCTAACTTCCCTCAGCTGGTTATAAGATTAAGAAAAACTGTGATCAGTGAACTCTACCAGCCAAAATTTTAATCTAGCCTGATCAAGTAGTTTGACATGCTGCCAGTAGAAATCAGCAGTGCGCTAAACAGCTGTCAAGTATTACTGGACACCTGATCTGCAACTATTGGAAACAGAGCTGCTGTTTTGCTTATAATTAAGAACATTTTTCAATTCACCGATGATTCCACCGGTTGAGAAAAGATTACACAGTTCATAGTTCAGTGTATATCTTTAATGCACGAAAATGTGCGAATCTGCAATCTTTTATCAACCGGTGGAGTCGTTGATAACTTCAAAAAACGTGCGGATATTTTAATAAATTAACGGCGTTTCCACCGATTGAGAAAAGATTACGGACCAGAGTATTTTCGTGCAATACAGTCATACACTAAACTGATCTGTGTAATCTTTTCTCAACCCGTGGAATCATCGGTGAATTTAAAAATGTCATTAAATCTACACAAAACGGCAGCTCTGATTTGAAAGGTTTTTGTTGGATTTTGTATGTATGTAACTAGACAAGCAGTACGGGTCAATCGTAAAAGCTTTGAAATTTAGCTGTCAGAGTTGAGCTTGTGAGAGTAGGAATTATGGCACATTTTAATCCTGATCCTGAAAACTTCATTCCTTAAAAAAAGAAAGGCCACAAGACTTCACAAGTTTGACGGTAGTGCCCTAAATTGCAGGGAACAGGACCTAAAAATAAATCTGGAGATCACAGTGATAATGGACACGAAACTGGGCAACATTTTGCTTCTGATCTCTTCTTATTCTATGATATAACTGCTGCCCTTGGCAGAGTGGGCACTGATTATTATATTATCTATCAAACCGTTACTGCACTAGCGCATAGTTAGGCTGGAGGCAAGCTGAGTTCTGTAATTTCTAAAGGGATTCATAGATACCTACACTCATTTGGAATGTAACAAGGTAATGTGACTCATAAGTGAGCAATGAGACATGGTACAGTGTAATTGGGAATCTGTCTCTTGATTTAAAGAAAAGAAGCTGATAAAATTAATGCGTCCATCAACCCTTACCGGTCCAATGGCGGATATATCCGACAGTGTAAAAATCCTGTTCAGGTCGAATCACGTTGGGACGAATCGTCACAAAGTGAGACATTCGCGTATATGAGCAGTTATTTGCGACAGATTTTCACGAAATTTGGTGGGTGGGGGTTTTTTGGGTCGCTGAATTCATTAATGATATTAGTTTTTCAAAATTTCTGAATCCAAGATGGCTGCTACTAAGTATGACCATGGCGGCCGTCTTGGATTTACACATTTTGAAAAACGAATATCATTAATGAACTCAGCGACCCAAAAACCCCCCAAACCCAAGTTTGAATAAATTACATGAATTATTGGTGGAGAAACTAATTTTTTAGTACAATCGAAAGCCGGCAAAACCCCAATTTTGGCTCGATTTTAAACTTTGGGCGGTCAAAACACTTTAACAAAAGATTTCCGGCATCGCATCGTGGCTTGCACCATCCGAATATTATTCAAAACGTCACGATTTGTTTTTAAATTATATTCACCTCCATATTGCACTGCACAATACTAATGCAAAAACTAACCATACTCCAAATACACGAAATCACCACCGCACCACGGATTACGGGAAATGTGTCACATTTAAAAAAGAAAAAAAAAACCAAGGGGAAATAACAGAAAAACTATAAAAAATAACCACGAGACAATAATTTTCTATTATACGAATAACCGGAGCCGAGTTATACTATTGGCACAGGAGGCATTTGCGCGTTGATTTAATGTAAAATCTGCGTAAACATCTACCTTTTCTATTTATGTGTTAAAATTGGGAAAATAACCATACTTGACAAAACTTTGGACGGCGTAATCTTGCAATCAATCGTGTCGCATTGTCGTCGGTCCAAGCTTAAAGATAAGAGAAGTGAGGCGGACGAAAGTAGGGTCGCCGCAAGTGACGGTATACTCACTGCAGTTAGTGAGTGTCGGAGGATAGCCGTTTTTTCGCACGCCTCTCAGTCTTTTTTTTCGCATAACTCTCGTTAGAGGTAACAAGAGGTAAAACTGAAAAAAGTATCTGAAAGCTGAGGATATGGAGAATATTATGGTGTAAACCGTTTTTTGAACTTTTTTGAACATTTTTTTAAAACTCCATCCAAAGTTTAAATTTCAGTTTTTTTCGAGCATTGTCAAAAATGTAGTTTTTTGAAGCATCAAAACTTGAAATAAATGAAAATAATGTCAAAACTATTCACTTTAGGTCCTAATGAGACTATACATTGCAAAACATTCCCTCCCGAAAGAAAATATTTCTGTTTATAACATTTTAAAAGTATACTTTTAAATTACTAATTTTTCGGAAAAAACACGTCGGCCAACTTTGGCATCACCGCATACATAGTATGCACCTAAAAAAACGCAAAAGAGGCTTGTTTCGTGTACATTGGACCCTAAAAAGCCCATTTTCATCAAAAATTAATGCATCTGGTGACCTTCACATTTTCGCTGAATGTCTCACTTTTTGACGATTCGTCCCAACGTGCGAATGTTAGATATATTCGGCACAAAAGTTCAACTTCTCGTAGGGTCCAATGTCGGCTGTATTTGACTCGTACATCACATGGTGGGCTCTGCAGGCTGATTCTACCTATTTGGACGAGACGAGACGATATAGCAAGAAACGATGAATCCCATTGGTTTAAACGGCGTCACGTGACAGATTTGAAGTCATTGGAGAAGGATCGGCGCAAGCTCCGAGTCATGATTTTGAAATTCATGACTCGGAGCTTGCGCCGATCGCTCTTCAATGACTTCAAATCTGTCACGTGATGCCGTTTAAACCAATGGGATTCATCGTTTCTTGCTATCTCGTCTCGTCTCGTCCAAAAAGGGAGAATCAGCCTGCTGGTGGACACTCGGGGAACTTGTTTCTCAATTAGCGGCGCTACCACGGCGCAACAGCTGACATAACCAGCGGGCCGAGGACCGGTAAGGTAAATTATTAAAATATCCGCAAATTTTTTTAATTCACCGATGATTCCACTGGTCGAGAAAAGATTACACAAATAAGTTCAGTGGTATGACTGCAATGCACAAAAATACTCGCATCTGTAATCTTTTATCAACCAGTGGAGTCGTCAATGACTTCGAAAAAATTTGTGGATATTTTAATAATTTAACGGTGACTGTACCGATTGAGAAATAATTACAGATGAGAATATTTTTTGTGCAGCACTGTCATACACTGAAACTGAACTGTGTAATCTTTTATCAATGGGTGGAATCATCGGTGAATAGAAAAATACCATTGATTCCATGCAAAACGGCAGCTCTGATAGCAACATTTTGGCCCCTATTTTTATATTTTCTCACTCATACATTTAATTGGGTAGAGAGAGAGAGAGAGAGAGAGAGAGAGAGAGAGAGAGAGAGAGAGAGAGAGAGAGAGAGAGAGAGAGAGAGAGAGAGAGAGAGAGAGAGAGAGAGAGAGAGAGAGAGAGAGAGAGAGAGAGAGAGAGAGAGAGAGAGAGAGAGAGAGAGAGAGAGAGAGAGAGAGAGAGAGAGAGAGAGAGAGAGAGAGAGAGAGAGAGAGAGAGAGAGAGAGAGAGGGAGAGAGGGAGAGGGAGTGGGAGAGGGAGAGGGAGAGAGGAGAGAGAGAGAGAGAGAGAGAGAGAAGAGAGAGAGAGAGAAATCCTGGATCTACATTTGATCCAATGAGATTTTTAAACTATACCGAAGGGGCTGTATTTCCCAATACAAAACACACTAATGGCGTGGCTGTGATATGTTCCTGGTGAGGGGGGGGGGTGTTAGGATTTCTAATTTTTTTGTTATCTTGAGAGCTGAAAGGTTGACTACCAAGAAGAATAAAATTAAAGTTCACAGACTGTGAGGGGACTGTATTTCTCAATTAAATACACACTGTTGGCATGGCGTTGATGTATCTGGGGAGGGAGGGAGGATTTTTGATTTCTGATTTTTTTTGGTATCTTTAGAGCTGTAAGGTTTACTACAAGAAGAATAAAATGAAAGTTCACAGACTGTGAAGTTTAGAATGAAATCTATGAATATTGGTTTGAACTATTTCCATTTCTCAATTATTACCGTTCATGGACTCTATAGACAGCAAAATAAACAGCATACAACTTTTTTGGGCCCTTTTTGAATGATCACCACTTTTAACCCTTTAAGGACACCTTTTAACACCTTTCCCCTTTCCTCCGTTTCTAGAGGGAAGGTAGTTAACTGTTCGTACTCGCTGAAGTTGGAATTGCCTATATGACAAATTGAAGGCGCCCGACGAGACCTTATCTATTGTAGTGTTTTCACATATTTTTGCGTTTATCCGGGATGAAGACTATAACAATGCGAAATAGACTCGGGCTTGGCCCATAAAGGGTTAATGGTGAGAACCAATCAACCATGCCCAGGCAAGTACGTGACTCGACTCAGGCTGGACTTTGGGTCCAAATGAAACAAACTGAATTTAAAAAAAAGTTCAATACTTTTTGCAATATTGCCAGTGGACAACAAAAGTGAAATCCTCATCAAATATCCATTCCATCTTTATCAATTTAATCCTTTTCTCGATGAATGGGGGCTCTTGCGAACTTTTGCTACACAGGATTGAAGAGTTGATTCTTGCATAAAAACCTGTAAAAATGACGATGAGTACCTACACTAAAAAATCACGAAATTCACTCTCAGAATCGAGCTTAATGGCGGTTCGACGCAGGTATCATGGGAGATTCCTATCTAAATTGAGACATACCTCTGTGTTTCCAAAGAGGAAGTGGCATATTAGATAGGAATCTCCCGTGATACCTGCGTCGAACCGCCTTTACGATCTTGCCATTTATGTAGTTATGTAGGTTTATTACTCAATTTTAAACTTTCTCAGTGTGATTTTCGTGATTTTTGCTGGTTTTTTCATCAGAACGGACTATTCATTTGCTCACAGCAAAAGTTTGCAAGAGCCCCATTCCATCAGTACCAAAATCCAATATCTCACAATGCCTAATTTACCTCTTTTTCCCCTAATCTGCCTCCAGTTTGTCCGTATCCTCTCATCCTCCATACATTTCAAATGTCACTTTTCAAGTTGAGGAGAAGTCGAGGAACATGTTAAAATTCGGCCCGATATATCTCAAAAGCTGGCCTTACTGTGCGCAAGGGCGGAGTTCGTATTAAGAGCTCAAGGGAAGCGAAAACGAGCCGCGATTAACAAAAGAAACGCGGGGGGAGACGAAATTGGCTCCTTCAATCAGTTAATGCGTTCAAGTGCCGCGAAAGCGCCTCTTGTGATGTGTAGTGTGAGTGTGTGTGTGTGTGTGTGTGTGTGTGTGTGCGTGTGTGCGACCGAGCGACTGTGCGTGGCTGACGCATATTCGACTTTCGTGCCGCAAGTAGGTATATAGGTTGCTCAAGTCACCCTCCCTCGCTCGCCCTCTCACCTTCTCCCTTTCACCCACCTGACGGATTTGCTTTGATTGTAGTACGTTTTATGTGGATAAGCTGAAATTGAAAAATTTCCAATGCTGCACAGTAACTTAGATAATATCATCCAGGGACGAACTTGTGGCCAGGCGGGGCGTATTGGGGAAAATCGGTGAGTTGGTACGTATATAGGTTTGCCTTGGGCGAGAGAGTATACGTACGATGTTGAAAGAGCACAACTGGGAAAGAAGTCTCTTCGTTGTTTGTGTGCAGGGCGCAGTTGCGGCTCGTGCAATTTGGCAACCATGCTAATTTCCCATTTAAACCTATGCAAAAGTATCGATATCGTGGGGGTGCAATTGCACCTCCTGAAAATCGATTATTTTACATAAGTTTAAATGGAGAGAATACGTTGTTGCCAGATTGCAAGCGCCGCCACTGGCAGGGCGGAAAAGAAGGGGAACACTTTTTTTTTTTTTTTTTTTTTTTTTTTTTTTTCATATTATTTTTATTTTTTTTTTATAATTATTTCTTGTTATCATCATCCATCGTGAGGCTGGAATTCAGAATTGTAAACTTCTTTCTGGAACTCTCACTGAGTTGCGTCAAAGTGGTAATTATTTTTTTGGGTTTTATTCTTACTTACTTATTTATTTATTTATCCAATCATGCATTTATTTCTTTACTCTATCTATTAATTTATGAATCAGTTATCAGATAACTGATCTAACCATTTACTTATTTTATTTCTCTCCGACTTGAATAATTTTAACGGCGACGAAAGCGCCTGTCTCCTGGAGAGCATTGGCGGATCCAGCCCTTGCGAACGGGGGGGGGGCGAACTTGGGTTTTTTGCCCCCCGGAGACCCCCTTTTCCTTTTTTTCTCTCTTCCTTTCCCCTCCTCCCTCCTTCCCCCCTCTTTCCCCATTTTTTGGCCGAACGGAGGGGGGCGATCGCCCCTTCGTCCCCCTCCCTGTATCCACCAATGCTGGAGAGTGGAGAGTATGGCGGTAGAATTTAGAGATATTCCTCAAACTCGAAATTCTTGAAATTAGGGCTTAAATCAGTTTCATTCAGTCAAATCACTAAGGTTTTAGGTTAGGTTTTTAGCATTTAGCCTTTAAAGGTGATGTCTCAGATTTCCAGTCCCAAATTTTGCCACGATTCGATTTATGCCTTTTAGGGTCAAAATTGTAAAAATGCTTTACTTAGTATTTTCAAAATTACGCTGTTAGGGACCTCAGAAAGCGTTTCATGAGGATCTCCCTAAGTGAAATTATTTGCAAAATAAACGTAAGGTAAATAAAGTCAATAGTCGGTAGGCACCGAGTTTTGCAAATCGCAAATCGATAGGTTCAATCGATCGACTGTTTCTGAAAGTCAGTACTTTTGACTTCATTCTACGTTCAATTTGCTAATGAATTTCACTCAGAGCTTCCCAATGACATTCTCAAGACTCTCCAAAGGTGATACTTTGAATATATTCTAGCGTTTGTCCAATTTCGACCGTAGATCGAACCGTGGCAAAACTTAAGAGATTGTAAAAGCTGAGAAATCATTTCTCTGAAAGCACGTTGATTCCCATCAAAACAGTTAAAAGTCGGGCATGTTTAAATGAAAATGTCACTTTGAATAATATCGTATAATTATCACACAGTAGCGTAGCGTGTGATTTGGCAACGTTGTACTTTGTACATTTAAACTCATGTAAAAGGTCGAATGCGAAGGTGTTCACCGAACACCCACTACTTCGATCGTTTCCGTGGATTTAAATGGACGAACTGCAACGTTGCCAAATTGCACGCCACGCTACTGAATTCATCAAGGGTACTTTTTGATAATAACCTAAAACCAACACCGCGCTGGCAAGATACTGTGCATGTTGTAAAACTACATTTTGCTCATAACTAGTTTTGGTGTCTCCTCGGCCTTGTCCATGATTCTAGCTTTTGAGCGCATTGTAGAGTGGTCCGCGCAGCGAGTTGTTTACGCGTGGTAGGCGGAAGGCGGAAATGAACTTTCGGGGGAGCCCACGGTTCAAGAACACGTGTAGCTTTCCCAGATGGCTGTCAGTGTTCGGGAAGTAGCCGGAAATGAGCTGTATCAGAGAAAGGGGAGTGATATTCTCGAAGTGTAGTCACTTTAGATGGCGCATTCTTCGTCGAAATGGTTTTGTGTTCTCTAGAATCCAATGCTATTTTTATTTATTTTATATCTATAATCTTGGGGTGGTGGACGAATGCCTGCGAAAGGAGGAAATTCGGTTCACATATCTGAGGGTTTCTCTTTTTGCGCTCCCCTTGTAAGGGTTATTTCCCTTGTAAGGGTTATTTGTAAGGGTGTAGGTAGGTATGTAGAAAGCGTAGAAACTGCGGCAACACCGTGATTCAAAACGGCGTTGGCAAAGTTTTTCGTTTGAATTTTTGAAGCACAGTTACATCATGTTCGATTTTGATATAAACGAGGCAAAAGTACACCATACCTTATCCATATGATTATCAAAAACGTTTCAAACTCAAATATAATATTTATAAGATGATCATGAACGGCGTATGTAGCGAAAGGAGCGAGAAAAGTTTCGAGTCTCTGAACTACTTTGGTCAAAAAAAAAAAAAAAAAGGAGAGAGAGAAAAGGTCATGAGGATACGAGGAAATTAGTGAGGTGTTTTTCAATATATTGCTTCTTAGATTGTTTGGGGGTGTGTACTTACGAGGCACCGGGCTACTCGGCTACCCTTTCCTCTCCTCTATTTTTAGTTCTAGAGTTTTTATATTTTATTTTCTTTTCACTTCGAAATATTTTTCACGGGGTGTATCAAGAAGTTTTTCCCTCTACACGTGCACCCAGCGAGCTGCTCCAAGATCATTTTCGTCGTTGTAGTCATGAAGCTGTAAAGGGAATGTTATTTTTCTTCTTTTTATCTTAAAAAAGTTTAGAATAAATTTTTCATATTATTTGGGGCAAGAACCACATTCCTATGCCGCCTGTTCCTCAAACTTTATTTCCTCAAACTTATATTATTTATATAAATTGTACAATCCCCCCCATTTCTATGAGCAGTGATGTGCTTATTGAATATGTTTAGCCCCCCCCCCCCCCCCACAGCCTCTCGATATTCTTTCTTTTTTGCATTTGCATTTTTTAATATTGCCCCGTCAAACAATTGAAGATATTCATGTACTTTCAGCTGCTCATCCTTTGTCCATGCGAAATCTTGTTCAATAGACTCCCAAAGAATTGCAGGCATGATAGAAATGCAGACAATATTCAGTGCATTTGAATGATTATAAATGAAAAATCCAAAATGTTGAGGTTACGATGATGCTTTTCACTTGAAGGCCAATAGTGACTACGGGCGATTTCGTCCATGTAGTTGTGTCGGTAAAAATAGTGTATAATTAATATACTTACCTACTTATGCCCGAGTTTATTTATTTTTTTTTTTTAATGAACGATTCTTCAAAATGATTTCCTGGTTAAAGAAAATATTTTGAATGTTTTATGAACATTTCAGTGGCGTATCGTGCAATTCGGCAACGTTGCAGGTCGTCCATTTAAACTCATGAAAAAGATCGAACTATTGGGTGTTCGGTGAACACCTTAACTCGCATTCGACCTTTTACATGGGTTTAAATGGACAATACTGCTGCCAAATTTCACGCTGCGGCACTGGAATGTTTCAGCGGAATTTTGCGTTAGAATCAATGAAGGTACCATATTGACGTACATACCTAGCAAAAGTGTGCAACAGATCAATGATGGTTTTGACCTGTCTATACTATAAGAATAACTGTCGTCATCGACGGGAATGAAAAAAGGAAGTTTTCTGATAGAGCTTGTTTCAAAAGTGTAGGCGCGCCTAGACCATAATCTCTGGCGATTTTTCAATTTTGATTCCTTCAAATCAAAACAAAACTTGCCTCCGACTTAAAACTTTTGATTTTAAGGCGTTCCTTCTATGGAAAGCCATCGCTCAAATTCATTTACATTAATTTTTATTTTGTAACATAAGAAGTAATGTTGAAAAATTCAAAAGATTAACGGTTTAGGTGCGCCTACGCTTCTGAAACGATACCTCTAGCAGTGGTAGCCTCGAAAACGTGAAGATTTTTTTAATTTGTACCATTAAAAACTTGGAAGGCAAAAAACCCTCCGCAGTGGCGTAATCTTAGGGGGGGGGCATGGCCTTTTTGCCCCCCCCAATATTTGAGGAGGGGGGGCAAAGTATCATTTTGCCCCCCCCCCCCCAATAATTTGATGAAAAAGAGGGAGGGAGAAAAGAAAAGACAGAAAATGCAAAAAAATAAAGAAAGAAAGGAATAATTACAGGAACCCAGGAGCAAAAAATGGCAAGAATAAGTGGCTCTATTTTACCCTAAAACTGCGACTGAAGTAAATCTAAAGTGAAAAATTCCTACCTGTTGTCAATGAAAAAAAGAAAATATACATTGAGTCTACTAACTTCTGTTCTGTCGGTTGGTTATTTTTGAAAGATTCAATCGCTAAAAATATAGTCTGAGAGGACCCAAATGTTCAAATTTCCATTGGTCCTATTACTGGAAAATCTCCCCCCCCTCAGATTCCCCAAAGTATCGGACTATTTGCTACCCCCTCCTCTCCAAAAGAATCTCAAATTTTACGCCACTCTGAGCGGAACAATTGCAGTTAATTCCCTTTTTTCTTGAGAACTGAAGAAAATAAACGTAAAATCTATTTGTAATTTGTTTATATTTGGTCGCATTTTTTATGCGATAACATTGCTTAAAATAACGTCTGAGAGAGCCTGAATTTTCAATTTTTTTCCGGGGGGGGCCCCCGGACCCCCCTCTCACTGGGAGTGTCGCCCCAGACTCCCCGTAGTGTATCTCTCAAAAGTTGGTTTGCCCCCCCAATAATTATCCCAAGTTTACGCCACTGCCCCTCCGCATCCCTGGTCCTCGCTTGAGGTCTAGACCTTGGGTACTTCGCAGTTGTTTGGAAATAAATGGCCCATCTTTCTCGAACAGTTGCATTCCTCGTTCGTGCTCAGCCTATAAAAAACATCACAAACCTTTTCTATACATTTATTCTATTTCTTATGTATTTAAATCAGGAGTCCGAATTAGTTATACAACGTGGTTTAGTCGACCGAAAAATACCTTCGCCCTTTTTTTTACTCCCTCTCTTTTCTTGTCTCTAGTTTATTTTATTTATTTCCACCGCGTGATGCTGAAAAATTACACCGAGAGGACTATAGAAGAATACCACAATTTATGAATGCTCTTTCAGCCCATAAACTTTATGGAACACGCCGTGTTTATCTGAATATTTGTCACGTAAGTGCTCACTTGAGACATTTTGTATAGAGAGATGGTGAGCACGAAGAGGTGAGGGATATATGAAGCGCTCATAAAATAGGGAGGAAAACGGAGTTGGGGAATAGGGAAAAAATGGAGGGAAAATAGAAAAATAAACTGAAACAATTCGAGCGTGGACAGAGAGGGAAAGAGAAAGAGAGAGAGACAGACAGAGGTATAGAAAGAGCGAGAGAGGGGAAAGAGAAAGAGAGAGAGAGAGAGAGAGAGAGAGAGAGAGAGAGAGAGAGAGAGAGAGAGAGAGAGAGAGAGAGAGAGAGCCCAGGTTGTGATAGCTGTTATCGATATAGCTCTCTTGTTTTCATCGTCTTGTTGCTCCGCTCCCGTATAATTTGCATCTTCGAGAACCGAGGTTTTCACGACGAAAGTGGGAGTGTGGAGACTGTGGAGGACCCGCGCTGAGTCCCGCGTTTACAATGTTGCCTACCCTCTCCATTTGAAGGGACGAGCGAGCGTGCTAACATCGCCGAGTAAAGGGGGCGCAAGTAACGAGCCACACATTTTATGTAAAGCGGCAGTCTAATGGAAATGAGACTGCTGCAAGCTTTTGCTTCAGATGAATAATTAAGTGTTGGCTTTTAGGTAAAGACCGCAGCTAATAATAAGTATGGCGACACTTCCCGAAATCTACTCGTCAAACTTGAGGAAAGCTTTTGAAAGCGCGACTGTGTATACACTGTACATGTACTGTGGTGTCGTTACACAGGTACCATAGGGGACTCTCATCTTAATTCTGCACATTATCTATGCCTGCAAGATGTATGAATTTACGGAATAACAGGCCACGATAGTAGTGATTCCAAAGACGCTATATAGGGATTCTTAACCCTTTAATGACCAGGTTAGTTCAAGAGAACACTACTCCTCCGTTTATATAGGGAAGGTAGTTAACTGTTCGTACTCGGGGGAGTTGGAATTGCATATACGATGAATTGAAGGCTCCTTACGAGACCTTATCTAGTAGCGTTTTAAACTAAAATTGCTTTTATTCGGAATGAAAACTGAAACATTGAGTAATAGAATAGAGGATAAAAACGAGTATACTCGGGCTTGGCCCATATTGGGTTGATCACGGAAAAAAACACTGGTAGAATTTACCATCCGTATAGCTGATTTTGGCGTCTGTTAGCGAGTATGGTAAATTTCACCATAATATGGTAAATGCAACGTACCTTATGGTAAATTAAGGTAGCATGTTGGTACATTTTGCCATGATGGTGAAATTTACCATACTTTCTAGCAGACTTCAAAATCAGCTATGATGATGGTAAATTCTACCAGTCTTTTTCCCCCGTTATAGATATCAATGAGGGTAGAGTGTAGAGTACGTATAGGAGAAAAAATATCCTAATAATCGTTTCTAATTTATCGTTTCTGATTGGCTTTCAAATTTAGTTATCTACGGAGCCTCCAGGAGGCAAAATACAAGTGATAACCGGCGCTGATTAGCATCAAAACCAACTTCAACCATCAAGTCTCGGTGAGAATTGGGATCATTGTAATTTTCATGTTCAGAGAGGAAAATTATAAAACCAGGTGCGTTGGATACTTTTTTGAATAATTATTTGGCCCCGAAGACCACAAAACTTCCTTGCCTCCAAACCGCGCCAGAGAGAGGGCAGACCAAGGTACTTAGTTGGAGAAGAGGTATGGACAACACTCTGAGATTGGCTCTGATTGGTTCGCCAAAAAAGCTACTGAGCCGCCATTTTTCTTACCACGCAATGGGGCTCTTGCAAACTTTTGCTGTGAGCAAATGAATAGTCCAATCTGATGTAATAACCAGCGAAAATTACGAAAATCACACTAAAACTGACTAAAATTCAGAAATAAACTCACATAACTGCTATAACGGTAAGTTCTTAATGGCGGTTCAACGCAGGTATAATGGGAGATTCTTGTTTATTGTGTCACTTTCTCTACAGAAACACAAAGATATGTCTGAATTTAGGTATAGGAATCTCCCATGATACCTGCGTCTCTCCGCCATTAAGCCCGATTTTGAGAGTTAATTTCGTGATTTTTTAGTGTACTCATCGTCATTTTTACAGGTTTTTATGCAAGAATCAACATTTTTTTCTTCTTTTTTTTTCGAAAGTTTAAGTGCCCTCTTTCGCCAACTAGGGCCCAACAGATGAAATGGAAGAGAGAAGAAGAAGGAAAGATGATAGAGAGAGAGAGAGTTAGAGTGTTAGTTACATCCATGTCCTTCCGAGATGACTAGATCTGAGACCGTCAAATCTTGTCACCTCGGCCGGGATTCGAACCCGGGATCTCTGGGTTGGTGGCCAGTTGCGCTGACCACCAGACCACGGAGGCCGACAATCAACACTTCAATCCCCTGTAGCAAAAGTTTGCAAGGGTCCCATTCAAACTGAGAGTTTACACGGCAAAGGAAGTGGCGGTAAACCGAACCTAACCTTCATCACAAAATTTTGATCAGTAATCTCTACTTTGAATTATGATTTCTAACTAAGAGATGAAAAGACACACTTGCTAAACTCAATATTATACATAATCGCACCTTTAAAAGCTCTAGTAACTTTAGAAAACTTAGTAAGTCGCAAAATCAAGATGGCGGCGAAGTCGCTTTTTAAAGGTATGGCTACGGCTACGCCCCCTGAGCCAAGTGTTGTCCATAGCTGTTCTCCATCTACCTACCTTGGAGGCAGACCCCTATCACTTCTTCCTCTTATAGCTCGTTTTAACCCTTTCCAGCAAGGTGGTACAACATGTGTACCACTTTCTGTAACATGGGTTTCAATGGAATTTAAATGGATATTTTGCAAAAACATGTGTGACCCATCAAAAGTCTTAGAAAATCGTCCTCTGTTGAACGGTCTAAAAAAATCTCAAAAAAAGTCAAAATCCATAATGCGTGCTGGAAAGGGTTAAAGAAGAAGAATGTAACAAGAACTTTCACAGTATATTGGATTAGGAACTCTGCCGCCATGAGAGCAGTCCTGTCCAATTTGTCACGTTTGTCATGAGGATATATCTTTTTGCCAGTTTCGAGAAAGTGACGAAATTAAGATAGGAATCTCCCGTTGTACCTGCGTAACGACGCTATTCCGGCCGAGCGATTTCGTTTGATATTAACAAAGAAGTTTTAAAGTTGCGTGTTAAGCGGGGAAAAAGCGCATAAGGGTGATTTCACGATAACGGGAATTGCATGTCGCCAGGCCGGTCAGGAGCTTTAGACCAATTATGTGAGGAATAAAAAGTTAAGCAACAGTGGTTTTTCATCGAAACTTAATGTCTGGGCCCTGTTCCACCAACACTACAAGTCCGAGTACAAATAGTAGTTACAAGCGTTACTAGCGTTAAAAAACGCTTGTAACTACTACTTCCACTCGGACTTGAACAGGGCTCTGAGGGAGGAAAAAAATAACAGGGAAAAAAATTATCATTGCCGTGGAATATATCACACTTACCTATTCAGGCATAGAATTTATACAATTTGTTGCTAAGGTCGCTGAACTGCGGAGGTCGTTTGGAGCCGCATGCTAGCCTAACTAGTCTGTCCAAATCAGAGGTTTAAATTACATAAATTCATCCCTAAGATATGTGGCTCAGTTGGACAGCTATCAACAAATTCCACTTTTGATGGTTCCTGCTTATATTGAGAAAAATTTCTTTGAGCCTTGAAAACCCTTGATTATTGGCTTTTACTATCTTAAAATCAAGGATATATCACGTGAGACCACTTACCCATTGCGCTCAACGCACATTTTCTGTTTCGGCAATTGCTAGTTTTCATAAAGTTGCTAAATTACTAGAGGGCATGTAATGTAGACCTTGTCAATAACCTTTGCAACAAAGATGTTCTGCACTCTCAAAATATAATGATCAAGGAAGAAAGATATTTTTTACCCCAAATTATATTATATGCAGCAGGAAATATTTTTAGTTTCAAGAAAATATCAACATTTTATGGAAACTATGCTCTTCAATATCTCTCTACCGATTTCTCAACGTATTTTTTTCTTTTTTTATGACTATTATGAAATTTTTTTCAAATTTCAAACAGAAAAAAATAGATAAATTCTTCTTTATTTTGCTTGATGTTGTTGATTTTTATTTTTTTCAAACATTATTTTACTTCCCTGAAAGTAGACAGAGTTTGTTACAAATCGTGCTACGACCCAATTTTTGGATGATTTGTTTGTGGAAAATATAGAAGAATGCATTCGCCAAATCGCTGGAGTAACAATATCAGTGTTCCTCAACCTTTTGCTGTCCAAATGCTCTTAGACCACTTGAGGGAGAGGTCAGGGTCCATCAGGTAGCGAAACACCTGCAAAAATCGATTAGGTACTTCTTTTTTGTTTTTTTGTTTTTTTGTTTTTTGTTTTTTTTGAACGGAAAGTTAGATAAACGCAATTTTGTCTTCATTCGTCAAAGAGGGAATAAAGATACATATACTTACAAATTGAAGAGGGGTAGATTCTGGTCCTGTCCTAGTCTGTAGTGAGTTTCAGATATTCATCAAATTATTGACCATTGAAAAAGGACTTCGAAGATCAGCCAGTGTGCTGGAGATTTTTGAAGCCAGCTCCTCTTATTCCATGTAACTGCGAAGTTCACTTCACGAATTCCCTACAAACCAAAATTGTCGTTTTTAGTTCTTGTCGTGCTGACCTCTGCGCCCGGGAAGGCAGACACAGATTGGGAAACGCTGACCTAAAACACCAACACGAAATAATTGAAATTACTAAATGAGCCGGGGATAAATTTAATTTTTTTTTCATTAATAAATTATTGTAAATCTTCCATACAAATCTTAGAGCTAAGAAGGCTTTACGTCACAAGTTAAATAAAATATTTTTTTACAACTTTTGTCTGGAGTTTAAAAAAAAAGGAAACGCCCCTGTGTCTCAATATTCTTAGCTAGTGTGGAACGCTCGAAAAGCGCCGAAGAAACAAAACTGAAGCTCCTACATAAAACATATTCCTTTCACTGGAGCATATGCAGTGGGATAAACCGGACTGAACTGGATTGCCAGTCTTGGTATATTTTTTTTTGAAGGGTCCGAAAAATTTTATAAGGTCGCAATGCTGGAAAGAGTTTTTCTTAAATACCACAAAAAAAAACTTCATTCGGTTCTCAGAAGGTTTCAAATTTATTGTCTCCAATTACTGGACGACTGGCAACGCAAAACGCTCACTCGTTCCGGCTCGTGCAGCGTGCTGCTGGCTGCAGAGTGCACAGGACGATACAGCGTGTGGCGTCAGAGCTCTTTGCAGGAGCCGTTCCAAAAAAGATTACTCCTCGTGAATGAGGCATTGAAAGGGGGTGGTGGAAGAAGAAGTTGGGCGCTCGGGGTTTTCCGCGATTCGGGGCGCAGGACATTCCATCCCGTCTCATCCCGTCTCCCATAGACCCGACGACGAGAACTCGGGAGCCCTGAATATATACCGCAGTCGCTCCCAACATTCCAGACCGAACGACGCGCACTTTTTCTTTAGTCCCGCAAACTCCCGTTCGCGTCCGAAAGTTCGCGCGTTGATTCGATCTATCGAAACATTGACTGTTTTCGATACTGTAGGTCATAGCTCTTGCCAAACATTCCTCCGTCTTATTATCATCTTTAAGATTGAGCGGGGATTTTAATTTCAAAAACCATGTTGGAATTAAAAAGCATCTTGATTCTACAATAATTCGATTTATCGAATTAACTTACCCTTAATCTATTTTTTTCACTGTTCATCAAAATTCGTCTTTGTTGTGCAAACTAGAGGAACTTTGAAGCTTCGGTCAAAGTTCAAGTATATAGCTAATTTATTTTGTGCCGGCAGTAACTGAATTGAACTTTCCGATACGTCATTCGTGGCTCCAGTAAACTGCATCTTTTCTTCAATTTGTTGATTGATTGGTTTATTTATGTTTTTTTTCCTCCTTTTTGGTGCAAAATTTAATTTTGTAAAGTAATTTCAAATAAAGGTGATTGATTATTAACTTTGAAACTGCTTAGTAGTTTTCGCTTATTTGATACCGGTTTTCTTCCGATCGCTCACTTTATAGTTACATTCCAGTACGTTTATTCTTACCCGTGAAGTTTATTATCATATATTATCTTTGGAACTTGAGTGATGATAAAGTTACATCTGTTTTAAGTTCGAATTTTAAAGAATGAAAATTGTTTGAAAAAAGTTGCAATCATATTCTTCGAGTGAAACGTTTTTCCTCCTTCTACCATAGTAAATTAGTTTGCACATTCTTTTTTGAAACCTAAGTTAAAATAAATAGAGCACCACATGCGGCATTTTAGAGTTAATAAAAGGCATCTCATGTGATCTGTAGTTGCATCTAAAAGTTCCCATTTTTGATTCCTTGCATCAAATCTAAAATTTGATTAGTTAAGGAACATAAGATAGCAAAAAGTAAAATTTCAGAGTTAATAAAGGCCATCACATGTGGTCTGTAGTTGCATCTAAAAGTTCCCAACTTTGATTCCTTGCATCAAATCTAAAATTTGATTAGTTAAGGAACATAAGATTGCAAAAAGTAAAATTGGTCGACTTCCAAGTGTATAATCTCGGACATTTGGTGTTCGCCACTCGGCTTAGTGGTTTTTCATTCAGTTAGTGTTCATAAAAACATGCACAAAGAAAAAAGAGAGTAAACTTTTTAGAAGTCCCGCGAATCATTCCAAGTGTTGAAAAGTTTTCAATGATCCTATTTTCCAAGTCGAAGAGAAAAGACGTTAAATACTTCTAATTTGTGTTATCTCTTGAAGCGCACGAAATTGCCATAGTCTATAGTGTTTTTAGCTCGAGGAGGTTTCAAGTTTATAAGGATTTTCCGGTGGAATTAACTCTGCAGCTTTTCCAAACCGTTTCAATTGTCCTCCGAACCCCGACTCAGGAACTTCTTCCAATCGGCACGAGTTTGAAAACCACCGAGGCAGCTCTACTTTACAACCCCTTTCCAAGTAAGTTGATTCTCATGTCTCATTCTCACCGCAATCCGATGGTTTTCCTCCCCTTGCTTATTTCAGCCAACACGTAGTGTGCTCTGGAATTTGTTTGACCAACAGAAGTTCTTTTGTTCGAGAACGCTCGCGAAAATAACGATTTGTGGGGAAAAGAAGTAGGAGGCAACACTGGTATTTTATATCACATGATTGCCAGAGACTAATATAGACACCTAGCATAACCTTTATTGATACCTGAGTTGAACGAATCGTTGTTTTCGATTGATTTTTGTTCTTTTGTTTTTGTTTTGTTTTGTTTTTTTTTAAGAATTCGAGGAAGGTTTTAGCAGTAATCAGGAATGCCGAAATTGCCGATTACACTGAACCTAGTGTTATTTGATATATAGACAACAATCTTTTTCATATTAACACGTTGGTGCGCCTGATTACCGCTAATGTCCACCTCGATTACTTTTAAAAAGTAATCAAACAATGAGTAATCGATTGCCATTTTTCCAACTCTGATTGATATCTTCCTGGAAGAGTACACGAAACGCACAGTTCCTATCATTACAGGACACACATATAAAATAATTTAATTGTCATTTTAGGTAATATTTCGGCCTTTGAAAAATATACATATAGGTATATACGCATTACAGAATGTCAAATGCAAGTCGCCTTTTTGGGTTTTGGTTCAGACTTTGACTACATCTTCAATACTTATCACAATGCATGGTATCTGTCGAAAAAAGTTTTAGAGAGGGGCAAAATCCTAGATTCGCTCCGATTTTTGCAATCGATTATAGATTACATTTTTTGTTTGGAATCTTCCGTGAAAATCGCATTTTTCATCGGTTCAAATGGAAGGTTTGGACGGTAATTGCTTGTTCATGGGCCGCAATGCTCTGGCTGAGATTACAGATATTGATTGTAAATGAGAATAAGGGGATGTGATCACGGGTTCAAAGTATGTCCCGCAACCAGTTTTAACAGAACATTATGATTATTGTCCCTTGAAATAAAAAAAGGATCTATTTTCCTAAAGGTATGGTAAAAGTATGGTGTACGAATCAGAGCGGCCGATTTGTGCATATTTAACGGAAATTTTCAATGCACCGATTACAATTCCATCGGTTGATCAAAAAATTACACATTTATTCCAGTTTTCAGTGAATAATTATTTTATGAGCACGAAATACTCTGACCTATAATCTTTTCTCAACTGGTGGAGTCGTCATTAAATTTTTGCGGGTATTTTGACAATAAACGGCGATTCCATCGATTGAGAAAAGATTACAGATGCGAGTTTTTTCGTAAATTACATTCACTCACTGGGCTGAACTGTGTAATCTTTTGGTGAATTGGTAGAATCATCGGTGAATTAAAAATGTCAATGAATACAAACAAAGCGGCAGTTCTGGAACTAAAAAACTCTTTCGTTTTGCAACCATCTTGCTGATTTTGAGATTTGCGATCAATTCTATACCATTTCCTCTGGGCACAGTGGAGAAGCGCGTAATCTTACATACATTTCATTTAGTCCGTTTAAACACATGAAAAGTATTGAAATAAAATGGGTGTGCTGAGAACTTCTTCGAGTTCGACCTTTCATTCCGTGGCGTCGAGTGGACGAAATAGCAATTGGCCAGTGTTAATTTTTTCAGCGGAAAATCCCAAGTTTTAAATCTAAAATCCACGCTCCCAGTTAATTTTTATTTCTATATCTGATGATTTGAACTTTTTAAAATTGGTAGGGGAAGAAGAGTTCAGTGCGGGTGGCTGCTGGAGAAGTGATAATAGCTTCGCACTTTTGAGTTTACCTTTGTTCCCAACGAAGGAAGAAAAAGAGAGAAAGTTTCAAGTTGCTTCTCAACTAATTGTTTTGCAGACGTACGACGTTATAATTCAACTGTTGACGCTTTTGGAGCAAGAAATAAAATTTATCTAGATTCGCAGAGGTCAGGCGAAGAATTATTAACGCAGGTAAAAGTCGAGAACACTAGACGGACTTCAGAAAGCAAATTACCCAAATGGTATATATTAAAAACTTGTAATTTACAAGGGACCAATTTACAGTGCAGAGTAACGATAAATTTTATTTGAGCGCGCTCGACTGTGGCAGGAGAGGAATAGGGGGAAAAATCTGATAATTTCTGTCCAAAGAGCTCTAACCAACGAGGGGTTTTCTGGGACGTGCTTTTCAGTGGCGTAGCATGCGCAATTTGGCAACATTGTATTAGTCCATTTAAACCCCTGCAATAGGTCGAATGCGAAGGTGTTCACCAAACACCCAGTAGTTCGATCTTTTTAATGGATTTAAATGGACACATTACAACGTTGCCAAATTGCAAGCTACGCCACTGGTGCTTTTGAGCCACCTGAACCACGGAGGCAGTCACGATGGAAATCTCCAACAGTGGCGTAGTGTGCAATTTGGCAACGTTGTATTTTTGCTATTTAACCTCATGTAAAAGGTCGAATACGAGGGTGTTTACCGAACTCCTAATAGTTCGATCTTTTCAATACGTTTAAATGTAAAAAGTTCAACGTTGCCAAATTGCACGCTACGCCACTGATCTCCAATGGAAATTTGCACAAATCTCGGTATGTTTGCCTCTCATTTTTCAACCTTTAAAGTTATTAATAAAAAGAAAAGTGATAAATCTATTTGAAATCGGTTTAAAATGAAGATGAAAGTGTTTTTGGAGTCCTATTTAGACACAGAAAGTGATACAACTGTTTCTTTTTAAAGGATTTGCACGATAAAGAAACTAACACATGACAGAAATAAGCAAAATTATCTCACCTGGATAGTTGTATTTAAATCCTGTGTCTAGATGGCCACTCTAAAGCACATGCACTTTCGTGTGAAACCAATTACCACTGAATTGATTACAATGTGGATCTTGCAAACTTTTGCTATGGGAGATTGAAGAGTGGATTCTTCCATAAAAACCTGTAAAAATGACGATGAATACACTAAAAAATTACGAAATTCACTCTTAGAGTCGAGCTTAATGGCGGGTCGACGCAGGTATCATGGGATATCTAAATTGAGACAATTATCTGTGTTACCGTACAGACAGTGACGTAATAGACAGGAATCTCCCCTGATACCTGCGTTGATCCGCCATTATGATCTTGCCGTTATAGCAGTTATGTACGGGTTTATTACTGAATTTTAGACTTTCTTAGTGCGATTTTCGTGATTTTCGCTGGTTTTTATAGATTGTACTATTTATTTTCTTATAGCAAAAGATTGCAAGAGCCCCATTTTTACTAACAGTCACCTTCTCGTTAGTTGGAAGATAGATGATAGACTTTTTCTTCTTGAGGGCATTGCCTCTTTTCTAAGTCTCTTTGGAATTGTTAGGGCCATCATATTGTACATTGATGAGAAACGCGCAAGCAAAATAAGCAATGGATGCGTAGAAAAAAGTCGACTCAACATTTTTTTGTTAACTGCTTCAAAAACTTGCTCACCGTTGAGGGAAATGGGGCTTTTGCAAACTTTTGCTGTGAGCAAATGAATAATCCATTCTGATGTTAAAACCAGCAAAAATCACGAAAATCACACTGAGAAAGTTTAAAATTCAGTAATAAACCTATATAACTACATAAATGGCGAGATCGTAATGGCGGTTTGACGCAGGTATTATGGGAGATTCCTATCTAATATGCCATTTTCTCTTTGGAAACACAGAGGTATGTCTCAATTTAGATGGGAATCTCCCATGATACCCGCGGCGAACCGCCAGTAAGCTCGATTCTGAGATTGAATTTCGTGAGTTTTTAGTGTACTCATCGTCATTTTTACAGGTTTTTATGCAAGAATCAACTCTTGAATCCCGTGTAGCAAAAGTTCGCAAGAGCCCCTTTATAAGGATTTAAAGGATAATTTTTCGAAAACTGCTATCTTAACCCTTTATGGGCCGAGCCCGCGCATACTCGTTTTTCTCCTCTGATCTATTTCACATTGTTTCAGTCTTCATTCCGGATAAACACGATTTTATCGATGAAAATAAGTACAAGACAAGGTCAGGTCTCATTGGGCGCCTTCAATTCGTCGTATAGGCAATTCCAACTCTCACGTGTACGAACAGTTAACTATACCTTCTTTTTATAAACGGAAGATTAGCGTTTCGTACTAACGCGTTCCTTTGAGGTTAATAAAAGAATAGAGTTTAACCTTAAATATTGGTTTAGTTCTTTTTGATCCATTCATTTTAGAAGAGTTGTGAGGGAATCACTTTCCGAGAACCCATCGTGCTACTCCAGCATTAGAGGTAGTTTCAGAGGTGTAGGCGGACCTAGACCAATAATCTTTGGAATTTGTCAACATTATTTCTGATATTACTCGATGAAAATGAATAAAAATGAAATTGAGTGTTCATTTTTCAACGAGGAAAACTTTAAACACAAAAGAATAAAGTCAGGAGCAAATTCGGTATTGATTTGAAGGAATGAAAGTTGAAAATTCGCCAAAGATTATGGTTTTGGTCCGCCTACACCTCTGAAACTACCTCTAGTAGCGCCTCGTTCAATCGTGTGCTACTGTGCTCTTTTGGCATTAACTCTTATGTAAAAATATCGATTTAGCTGGGCACGATGCCGCACCAAACGATTGATTATTTTACACGGGTTCAAATGGAGGGAATCCATCGTTGTCAAATTGCGCTCAAACTGCCGATGATATCCGCAGTGGCGATAAGCGTGTACATGCGAAAAGTTGCCCTTTATACATTAAAACCCGTGCAAAAAAAGGTTGAATTGGAAGGTTGTCAGCGCACACTAAATTATTCGATCTTTTATATAATGTTGAATGGACGGAATGCAAGGTTGCCAAATTGCACGCCTCGCAATTGACAATCTCCCTTTTGCTGCCCTTCATTTTCTTTGAATCGTAAATTGCGAGGGTTGATTGTGAGGAAGAGTCTTTTCAGAAAACAGATTTAAAAACCATTCAGTAAAAAGAAACAAAATATCTTTTAAACAACCCACGTTTACCGTCGAGTCGCGCCACCCTGCGTATCAACCCCCCTCCCCCCATCGCCCACCGCGACCCGCGCAGCCCCTCCACCGGAGTACCCTTTTTCTTATTACTCGCTCGGGTATTTTTTATCTTCATCATATTCTTCTTTTCGACGACCGTTATCTTTGTCTCCTCTTATTTTAATGCCTTCCTGGCTCCTTTGCTTTTGGGAACCTCAGGGAAAACGTACACGCACAATTAGGTACGACGTAACTCGCGGAACTTCGTTGTTCTCAAATAGCTTAATCGCTCGTTTCCATTACACAGATTTCGCTCTCCAGCATCCCAGTTGTTGTTTTTTTTTTTATTTTTTTAATTCGTCGGTGATACTTTGAAAATTGCCCTCTCGTTTCATCAGAGTCTCTTTCTTTTCCCATCATCCCTCCGCACCTCTCCAATCTATTCTTTATCTTTCATTTCCTTCTCTCTCTTTCTCGCAAAAGCGTCCCAAGTTTTTCTTTCAAACCTGCGTCACATTGCTCAAATGGATTTTCAGAGAAACAAGATGCTCGGAATCGTAAAATTGTTTCGATTTGTTTGATGTGTCCCTCTCCCTTCCTCCCCCCTTCCTTCCTCCCTTCCCCTTCCTCCCTTCCTCCCTGCCTCCCTTCTTCCCTTTTCCCTTTTTCCCTTTTTCTCTTTTTCTCTTTTTCCCTTTTTCCCTTTTTCCCTTCCCCCCTGTTTCCCTTTTCCCCTTTTTCCCTTCCTCCCTTGTTTCCTTGCTCCCTTGCTCCCTTGCTCCCTTCTTCCCTTCCTCCCTTCCCCCTTCCTCCCTTCCCCCTTCCTCCCTTCCCCCTTCCTCCCTTCCCCCTTCCTCCCTTCCCCCTTCCTCCCTTCCCCCTTCCTCCCTTCCTCCCATCTTCCCTTTCTCCCTTCTTTCCCCTTTTCCCTTCCTCCCCTCCTCCCTTCCCCATTCCTCCCTCCCCCTTCCCCCTTCCCCCTTCCTCCCTTCTTCCCTATTCCCTTTCCCCCTTTTTCTCTTTTTCCCTTTTTCCCTTCCCCCCTGTTTCCCTTTTCCCCTTTTTCCCTTCCTCCCTTGTTTCCTTGCTCGCTTGCTCCCTTGCTCCCTTCTTCCCTTCTTCCTTTCTTCCCTTCCTCCCTTCCTCCCTTCCTCCCTTCCTCCCTTCCTCCCTTCCTCCCTTCCTCCCATCTTCTCGATTCCCTCTCATTCAAATCTGTTTGTGTTTTTCGGAAACGCTTTGTGTAAAATATTGAAAGCGGATGCATAAAGGAATTTTTCTCGAATCCACTGGAAGAAAAATAAAGATGAGAAGATATTGGCAGCACTTTTAGGTTGCATCAAATATGGGTCAGTTGATTTAAGTCGAAAAAGCTCTTGTCGTAACTACGTATGTGAATTCTAAACTTTTACGACCCTTATTTTCCTCGTGAAAGAATGTATCTTCTTCATCTCTTTATGAACGCGATAACGACTTTTACAAACAACTGCACCAAGTTGGCAAAGTTGTTCAGGAATATGAAGTTGAACGTTTCAGATTTGAATAATCTCGTCAATTTTGCGGAAACTTTTTTTTTTGTCGCCGGAATTTCGCGCAGCCTCCCTCTGGAGCGTTATAATTTTGTCACTGGATCGTAACAATCTAAACATTAATACTCTTGGCAACGCCAAACAACTCTCATTTATGTATTGTTGACTGTTGAACTTCTGTATAATCCTTGCCGGCTGCCGTCATTGTTTTTACAGTCCTTCCATTGGATTGGCTCGGAGCCAAGATGATTGATGACGTGTTTTATCTTTTATTAGTTGTAGTCGGTGACACATCGGTTGTTTTCTAAATTATCGAACACCTCATTATGATGCCCTCGGTGGGTGTATGGTGTGGTAGAATACATGAATAAACTTTAAGCACCTTGATAGCACATGCTTTGTAAGCTTCTTTAGGGCTCAGTGTCATCTTTATTCAAGAGTACTCTCTTTCCCGAACGCTTCAGTGACTTTTTGTGAGTGAATCGGTGAATCGGTGCATCGATGCATCAGAGAGTCGTTGTTGCCATCTCGGATCAAACGAAATTGAATTTCAAATGCCAAGTTTTAATAATGCCATGCCGTCGGCATCGAAAATCAACACCATTAACCAACCAACCATCCACACTTCATTAATATTTGAAACAACTGCATCGAAAAGTATGGAAATATGGCGACCATAGAGGTGACACGTGTATCACAAATGAGCCTAAAAGTTGGTCCAGAAATTGAATTTCTACGGCTCAAATATACTATGGGCGTTACAAAAGTATCTTTAGCCATTTGAGGGTGCATGTGATTTAGAATACCAAATACAAAGGCTGTCCCAAAACAACTGTCAGTTGGTCTGTATTTTAAAAACTATTAGACATATCGAAATTCAATTTAGGAGGAATTGTAGCTCATACTATTACCTTTCCAACGAGCCCTAGTTTAGCTAATTTGGTTAGAAATTCGCTTAGTTACAGCCATTTTTCGGGGGTGTGTAAAAAAAAACCCTACGAGATTTTTGAGCTCAAAATAACTCTATTTTTCAACTTAACAATTTCATCTCAGAGATTTGTTAGTACTTTTACAATTGAGGATAGCATACCTAGGAAAGAGGCGGCTCGTTAATTACTATTTATCGATGTCTCTTCCATATGTTGATCCTCAGGGGGTGATATTGAACCCCCGATAGATCGATACATTTGCGCTGGTTCAAATGGGAGTACGTGTATATGTGTAAGGAGACGACTACTGGAAAAATCTATGAATGCATCATGCATCGGAGCGCGGGGACCCAGCTGGATCGGACGACATGTCACATTGCAACTTTTGATCAGCTCAGCTCAGCTCAGCTCATGGCAAAGCGGTTTGCTACCGAAAACTGCGGGAAAACTAACACCACCGGCCCCCACCCCTCCTCCCCACGACCGACACGGCTCGAAAGTTTATTTTCTTATTGTAGCGGGTGGAGTGGCGAGGCGCGCGGCAGGAGGCGCGGCGCACAGTGTGTCCTATGCGGCAAAAACCCTATTTATCCAAATCCATCGAAACTCTTCAAAATTAAGGTAATTCTACTCCTTAGGGTATAGGCTAATAGGTTTGGACGGTTATTTCGACTTTTTTCATTTTATTTGGAGATATGAGGCTTGGAATTGAAGTTTTATTCATAAAACCGAAATTTGCTGTATTTTTTGGAAATTTTAAATCGGTACTTTTAGACTGTTTAATCGTTATTTTTGAAATAGGAGGCACTTTTCTGGACAACATAAGACCTATTTAATAAACCTTCATGGTTAGTTTGAAAAAAAAAAAATTATCATGCATTGGCAAGACTTATATTGCCAACTCCTCGAATTAGAAGGAACTTTTGCAAAGTTATAGACTTTCAAAAGCTAGCTCCGGTGAG
Organism: Trialeurodes vaporariorum; assembly: GCA_011764245.1. Taxonomy (NCBI): domain Eukaryota; kingdom Metazoa; phylum Arthropoda; class Insecta; order Hemiptera; family Aleyrodidae; genus Trialeurodes; species Trialeurodes vaporariorum. The sequence continues at coordinate 77,464,018 of VMOF01000111.1, read as the reverse complement.
CTCCGGTTTCTCGTTGGCATTTTTGGCATGCTGGATATGTGGACAAACTACCCTGAAAAATTTGTAACCGGATTTCATTGGGTTTGGAAGATATGAGCCGTTGAACATAGCGAAGCGGGGTCGTGCGCGGGGCTGCAGAAAATTCAATGAAACTATATATCTGGCTTTTTGTTTCATATCTCAGTTAAAAATCACTTAAAGGAATAAAACTTTCAATGAGAAGAAAGGAAATTTTATGGTCTTCAATTTTGGTCTCTAGCAATTTTTACGTAGAAGCCACGGGAAGGGAGAAAAATGAGGGAGAACGGCACAAGGTTTAGTAGGCTCGAAAGTTCCGGCGGACGACAGCACAGCAGCGTTGCCGAGACAAGTTCCAACCTGTCGCGTTGCGCTGGCTCCCTTGCTCACTCCACTGCACTGTCGCACTGAGTTACTTCGCTGCGATCCTTCGACTTGACAACACCGAAATCGCACACAACCATTTATGTCCTCTCTCCACATAGCTCATCATTATATTGCTACAACACCCACTTGATAGGTAATCACTTTCATAGTTGTCTGATAACAGTTTTTGGAACAAACTGCACCAATATAAACTGTCACCGAAAATTCTAAGTAAACAATTTTTAATCTCCCAAAAAGCACTGATGGCTTGGTTTTGGGGTGCTGAAAATATTTTCTTTTAATTCCTTGGGGTAGATTTATAACGTGAACGTTTGGTCCACTTTTTACTATCTCCAGCTGCTATCTTAAAAAAAATTGAGGCTGAGTGGTTTGGTTTGAATTACCCTGTATAGTAGCAAAGCCAAACAAAAAAACAATTGAAAACAAAGAAAACCAACAAAATCAACATCACAACCTCCACTACCACTCCCATCACCATCAAGAGCAACAATGATAAAGATAAAGACAACGACGAAAACATTAGCAAATCAGCTATGCGAAATATCCTCACCAAAATGGGACAAAAGCCGAGAAATTGGAGATTGTACAAATCTCCCCCCCCTCCCCCACGGGTTTTAAAGAAATCTTGTTGAGAGGCTCACTGCATGTTTTTTGGTGAACCAATAAACCTTTACCGCCGTTTTTACGTATTTGATTTCAAATTCAACGAGGTTCTTGCATCGTATGAGGTTTTTGCCGCATCTTCCATTAAGAGGTCACACTGTGCGGCGCGGCGCGGCGGTGGCGTAAAACCCCCCACGGGTCCTCGGGATATTATTGTGTCTCGGGAAGAAACCGGGAACAGGGAAGTGGCTTTTCGAATATGTTCACAGTTCGTGACGTCACACGCTCGCCTTCGCGGCTGATCTGAGACTGAAGCGGTCAAGATAAACATCCCAATAAGAGATTGAGATTGAGTTCGAAGCAGAGGAATAGAGGCAGGGGGAGGGAGAAGGGAGAAGGGGGATAAAGAGGAAGAGGAAGAGAGAGAGAGAGAGAGAGAGAGAGAGAGAGAGAGAGAGAGAGAGAGAGAGAGAGAGAGAGAGAGAGAGAGAGAGAGAGAGAGAGAGAGAGAGAGAGAGAGAGAGAGAGAGAGAGAGAGAGAGAGAGAGAGAGAGAGAGAGAGATGGAGATGAGAGAGAAAGAGAAAGAGAGAGAGAGGGAGAGAAAGAGAGAGATGAGAGAGGGAGAGAAAGAGAGAGATGAGAGAGAGAGAGAAAGAGAGAGAGAGGGAGAGAAAGAGAGAGGGATGAGAGAGAGAGAGAGAAAGAGATAGAGGGAGAGAGAGAGAGAGAGAAAGAGATAGAGGGAGAGAGAGAGAGAAAGAGAGAGAGAGGGAGAGAGAAAGAGAGAGAGAGGGAGAGAAGAAGAGAGAGAGAGAGAGAGAGATGAGAGATGAGAGAGAAAGAAAGCAAGAGAGAAAGAGAGAATGAGAAAGAGAAAGAGGGAGAGAGAGAGAGAGAGCAAGCATAATTCTCAAAATAAAAACGTTCATATGTGTGTGCGTGCGTGCGTGCGTTTGTGTTTGTGTTACGGTGCGAACGGCCGCGACGATCTTCGAAGCAAAACAATATTTCTGGGACATTTCTGAAAATATCAGGCTCTAAATCTTAATATGTTTCCAGAATGAGACAACTGGATATGTAGGGCTGTAGGACATTTTCGGGAGTGTTTTCTTTTTTTCCTCTCCGAAGGAAAACTAATCTGTTGCATTGCGTCAATGTGTCAAGCGGAACGTGACTATGGAGCACACACACACGGTTGCCGCATTTCATCGGCGGAAAATAAAAATCTCTTGCCTTGCCTCACTAAAATCAAAACACGAATTTTTCGTCAGAGCTGGCTTTTCTTTCAAAATGAACTCAGGAAGTCGGAATTGGGGGAAAAAAAATAAATAAAATAAAAATAATGATAATAAAAATAAAAAAAATCATGAATTCTGAGACTGTATGATTGAGATGTCCGCTTTCAAAAGATTTTTGTGCCGCACGAGGGGTTTGAAATATATGAACTTTCACGAACATTATTCTATAAACAATGATAAAGATCATGAACGATATATATGCAAGATTACCACGCACAGAATATCACTTTTACAACTTAAAAAGGTTTATAACACAACGTCTGCAAGAAAATACTAACACTAAAATGTTTTTGAAGCGAAAAAGAAAAACTCTTCATGTCGGAAAAAAACGATTTTGCATTGCACTATTCTGCGTAAAGCGGGATGGTTCTGACGTTTGATGTACTTGCCACGTCAGAATTTAGCCTTAGTTTTGCTCCACATGTTTTACGTAGTTTTTTCACCGTTTATACTCAATTGCGACAGATGCAAACACTTGGAATTTGCGTGGAATCTCGGTAAGACAGGTAGATGTACACACGAAATTCTACATATGCATTCCAAGTTACATTGATTTGCTCAATTAAAACGAAATATAGGTGCAAAAAAATGTTTCAGTAAAAACGACTCTAATATTTGGTGCATATTGCGAATATTCATGTCGTAACGGAGGCCTCTTTCAAAAGGTTGTATCTGCGAAATATCGTCGTTATTACTAATGTCATTTGTAACAGCACACACAGTCTGCTTCATCGAATTATCGTTGTTATCATTAATGTCCTTTGTGCCTGCACGCACAGTCAGTTTCATTGGAATACCGTTGTTTTCATTTATGTCGTTTGTGCCAATACACACGGTCTGTTTCATCGGAATACCGTTGTTATCATTAACGTCATATTGTACCTGCACACACAATCAGTTTCATTGGAATACCGTTGTTTTCATTTATGTCGTTTATGCCAATACACACGGTCTGTTTCATCGGAATATCGTTGTTATCATTAACGTCATATTGTACCTGCACACACAATCAGTTTCATTGAAATATCGTTGTTATCATTAATTTTGTGGAACAAAAAAAAAAAAAAGAAAAAGAAACTGTCCGTACATTGAACATTTGAAAACAAGCCAATACGAGTTGCTTTTTGAGCAGGACCTGTCCTTTATCAGAAGGAGAATTGAGGATTTGGGTCTACTCAACAGCATCCTTCAAAATGGTTGAATAGTTCGCAAATCAGACCGTTTGATAGTTGAAACCAGCGCCAAACAGAACATAATTATGAGCTGTTGTGATGTTGGAACACCCGTCTTCAAGCTTTGTTGTTAGCAGTGATAGCGTACCGTGGAACTCGGCAACGTTGTATTGTGTCCATTCAAATCCATGTAAAAGGTCGAATGCGAAGGTGTTTGCCGAACACCCAAAAGTTTGATATTTTACATGGGTTTGAATGGACAAACTACAACGTTGCCCAATTGCACGTTACGCCACTGGTTGCTAGTGTATGAGTATCTGAATTTCAGACTTTTAGCCAGTGGACTTACACTGTGCTCAAGCCCTTCGCTCAAAAATTGAAATGTATTAAAGTGTGTTTGACATTTGGTGACGGACGGGCTTGAAGAGCACCTTGTTCGTCGATGGCAATTGATTGTTTCAGTGATTCGATAAGCAGGGTGTAAAAAAAGTATCACTGCGGTTTTTCTCAGTAACGGCTGCAGGTATCGGGGGGGGCAGAATAGCCTGACAAGTTCGTGTCAAATATTATTGAGAGAGACACATGTTTTTAGGGTCACGTTTTATCGATAACTTCAGCTGTTGCTAAGAAAATCGCAGTGGTAATTTTTGTACACCCTGTACTGCGGAATCTGCGTAATTTTGATTTAAGCTTGATAGGTACACTATAGCAAACCTATGAATATTGCACCTGATCGATTGAATTCAAAGCGCGCGCTCTTAATTAAAACTTTATAAGTGTCGCTCAGTCGGACCAGTAGTGTCAACAAGGCTTTAGGCAAGAAGGGAAAACCATCTTGACTTGACATAATTATCTCAATTCGATCTTTTGACATTCGATGCTTATATTTGGAATTGAGTTTGGGTCAAATAAGTCACATTTTTCCAAAGATCGAAGTCTTTAAGTTAAAACTCTGTTGCTCCGCTCCGTAGAGGAAGCTGAACCGAACCGAAAAGAAGAGAAGAAGTGACTTATTTGCTTCTGCTTTCTAAAGTTCCTAATCAAAAAAGCAGAATCAAGACGCAGCAAACAATTTCAGCCCATAAAATCATTATCACACATGCGAGTCACGGTCAAAACCAAAACAACATATTTTTTTATTTAAAGCTTACTAAGCCTCCACCTCGCTCTCGTTCCCAGATTATATAGCTGAGGAAACCATCAAACTTTTGTCGAAGTTTTCGGGTAATTGCGTCTTGAAAGAAGATATCATAGCTTGTCCTATTGATATGCAACTCTCGCAGACAAATTCAGAGGACACGGGACAAAGCTTTCGGATGTCTACGACTTGACATCACCCTTGGGGCTTGGAATATTTATGTCCTGAAAAAGAGATGCCGATTCCCTTTCTGCAGTAGAGGTAGTTATAAAAGTTTTCATTGCCTGTTAAAAATAACGTCCAATAATTATCCCCAAACCAGTATTTTGTTGTCTTAAAGAAGCATAGGCGTAGCGTATCAGGGGGTAGGGGGTTCTATAGCCCCCACTTTTTTCGGGTGGATGGGCTAAAAATCGGGGCTAAAATGTTACGGAGGGGCTAAAACTGACTGGTAAAAACCGTCGTATTCTATTCTAGGTAATTTTAAACATCCCTTTGAGACGATAAGCAAAAAAAAAAAAAAGGTCATCACTTTTTCACTTTTTAGCCCCCCCCCCACTTTTTTTTGTCACGCTACGCCTATGTAAAGAAGGGCGTTTGACGAACACTTTTAGAACATTGAACCCATAGGAGTATATTTTGGAGCAATGGGACTCTTGCAAACTTTTGCAGTGATCTGATCTAAAAACCAGCAAAAATCGCAGTAAGAGAGTGTAAAATTCAGTGATAAACTCACGTAACTGCTAGCTATAACGGCAAGTTCATGTTGGCGGTTCAACGCAGGTATCATGGGAGATTCCTGTCTATATTTCACTTATTTCTCTACGAAAACACCGAGATGTGTCTCAATTTAGATGGGACTCTCCCGTCAGTGATACCTGCGTCTCTCCGCCATCAAGCCTGATTCTGAGAGTGAATATCGTGATTTTTTAGTGTAGGTACTCATAATTATTTTTACAGGTTTTTATGCAAGAATCAGATCTTCAATCCCTCACAGCAAAAGTTCGCAAGAGCCCATTCTGTTTCATAGTGTCCGAGCTCCAAGCCCCCGACCCTACGGACATAGGGATAATGCACCAATGTGGATATAGGACGACATACGTCATTTATAGGCCGTCTGCATCAGAAAATCGATAATTTACTTTTACCTCAAATCGATTGTTAACACTGTCTAGTGTCTATAAGTGACGTTGTTGGCCGGAAAATTGTGAGACTTGGCCAATGGCCATTGCTATGGTAAGCATCGTTAAGTTTCATAATAGCTTTATTCTTTATTAAGACTAAATACTCAAGGGCAGCTGTTAAAAACGGGCACTTTAACAATAATTAGTGATTACTATGGTGACAGTCAAGTCCTACAATTTTAGATCAAAAGCGTCACTCACATCCATTCTCAACTATTTTATGTTTTGACGTTAAAGTAATCGATCGACCTGCAGGGCATTTATAAGACCTTTTACGGATTTTCAACCTTTATCTTTTCCCGCCCTTTCCCAACTTCTAGCTAATTAACCACGCCTTTAATTATCTGAAAGATTTTAAAACATTACTTGTCGACGCTTCTCACAATGTATGTTGACCAATCCTAATGGGTCGCGGCATTTTACTTTAAAAGTGGCCTTGCTGCCCATAACGCGGTCTAAGTAGTAAAAAAGCAATAAACAGAAGCTGTGAAACGCGAGGAAGATGGCCATTAGGTAAAACGCGTGACTTGAATCGTTGCGCACCAAGAAAGTGTCTTTTGCGTATTCTTAGCTCAATTAATCTTAAATAAACCGCAATCTTCTTCACGGGTGGACGTACCTACTGATCTCTTTGCCAAATAACCGCAAGACAACTTTCTTTAAATAATGGACCTCTCGTGAGGTTTTTTTTCTGTACTTACGTATAAATGGATTGTTTGTCAAATGGGCCCAGGCTAATGCGCAATGGGCATCTTGGAATTATGTCTCTACAGTAGCACCCTCTAGGTGGCGGTTTTAGGAACTAACAGATACATGTAAACATTATTTGCTGTGGTTATCACGGAAGAGCCACTCAGTGCAAACTGTGGTTTTTTTTTTTTTTATTTGTTTTTTGTTTTATTCTCAAAGTTGCGGTTATAGCCTATTCAATGATGCCATAAAACCCTATTTTTCGATCATTCACATGCATGCAGTTCTCAGACAATTTTGTAAGTTTGATGTCCATCTGAATGGACACTGTGACTCAAACATGTTTTTTTCCCTACATAGTTGGCTCCTTTCTACATATGTATAGTCTCGTTTAAAAAAAAGAAGAAGAAGAAAAAAAACTTGATTTTTTTCTTTGACAAACTCAAAATTGTCAGAAAAGAGGTAAATTACTCCAATAGTAACTAAATATGACGGTTTCATAGCAAAACTTTCAACTTTCAATTCAGATGGACATCTAATATCTTCTTCCGTAATTCTCTAATTTCAATTTTTTTTAGAGCGTGCCGCAAGGCAGGCTCTATTGAAATCGTTTGCTTCAACAATGGACCATTGGATATAGCGTTTTCCCACCTTCCCTGTGTATTTGGACGAAAATAAGCTCCGCCCACCTCGTCCTTGGAATTGTTGTTTGATTTTGATTAAATAATATTTTACCGGAAACCTTTTGATATTTATTTTGAAACGACGACAATTCCATTTTTGTCTTGATTATACAACTAGAAATGGGTTTTCGGTTTTCAAATTCGGTTGTTGTTTTAATTTCGTTCAAAGTGTTCGCGCCCTTTTCGAGAATTCAAATATTTTTTCAAAAGAAGTGCCAAAATCGTTCAATCAGTGAATGTGAATTGTTAAACGATGCTTATTGGGAACCAATCGACAGGGAAAGATTTTTTTCGACCCATCAGTTGATGGTGAAAATATGAATGTTGTGACTATGATCACCGTGATGTACCATGATGATGTAACATGTGCTTCATCGTTCGTTTGGCTGCATGATTATTTCGAGTATTATGACGTCAGGTACGATATATTGCTTCGATTAATCGTTTTGTGACCGTATAGAAGCCATTTCATCCACTCATCGTTCTTGCTTACTCTATGGAGCTAAATGTCCAATCGACAGGGAAACAACTCACCTCTTGAAAAAACAAAACAGCTGACTATCAATGCATCGACCGTTGCAATCTAGACGAGCCAACCTCCGTTCGAAATATTGTGTCCGTTTTATGCGTCTCACTTATTGTTGATCGATGAAGTGGGACTTCAGCCGAAGTTCACAAGTTGGAAATTGGAATCAACTGTTATTCGAATGGTCATTGTTATTCTCAATGGTTCAAGCAAGCGTTGAGAATTTACTTTTGGATCGTTGAAACATTTAATTCCTTTTATTCATTATTTACCTAATCAAATATCGTATAGTTTCGTAACTTTTTCACGAAACTTCTGTTTTAATTTCGTCTTTTTTCGTTTTTTTATAGTTTCCAGCCCAACTGAAACTTTTAATGGAGCAGCAAAGGTCTGAAATGTTGTGTTTCTTATAACAAAAATGATAGTACTTAATAAACTGAGAACAATGGTGCCTTTGGTTTTTTCATAAGTATCCCGGTTTCGGAGATACATAAAAGTATAAAGTTGTAAAAAATCGTGTATGTAGTGACGTCACAACGCGGAATTCCCATTTGTTCCCAAAAAAGTGTATTTTGGGACGAAATCCCATCTCCCGGACAGTGGGACTTAATTAGAAACCAAAGGCATCTTTTTTTCTCAGCTCATCAAGTACTTCCATTTTCTTCATAAAAACCACAACATTTCAGATCCTTGCAACTGCTCGATTCAACTTACTGTTGTCTTTCAGAACATTATTTTGTAAATTGTCAATAGCGCCCTCATATCTTAATAATATTACCTCTCATTAATAAATATTGCGACTTATTAATTATTCCTAGCTCATTTAATGTATTACAAACTAGTTTTAAGTGACACTTTTTTAGTCAGATGTATATAGACTTGTTCTTTTTGTTATGTTTTGATTCACTAGTTTAATCTCTAACTACCATGATCAAGTTTCGCTACCAAATTTTTAGTCTACAACATGTTGATTTTTGCAATATCTTTACTGCTCATTTGACAATTGTTAATTATTCTCATTAGCTGTATTAAAATTAAATATCTTACTTTTCTTAATTGCAATCTTACCAAAACTTGCAAAAAATTCAAAAGTTTCTGAGCTAGAATGCGCAACTGCGCGCACACACCAGTCGAGTGGAGCGCGCAGGATGCGTTTTGGAAGCGTTTCTAAGCTAACATGCGCAAGCGCGCGCACACACCAGTCGAGGGGAGCGCGCGGGATGCGTATTAGAGCTGCCATGCGCAAGCGCGCGCACACGCCAGGCAAGGAGAGCGCGCGGGATGCTTTTTAGAGCTACCATGCGCAGGCGTGCGCACACGCCAGGCGAGGGGAGCGCGCGGGATGCGTTTTGGAAGCGTTTATAAGTTTCTGAGCTAGAATGCGCAAGCGCGCGCACACGCCAGTCGAGGGGAGCGCGCGAGATGCGTTTTGGAAGCGTTTCTAAGCTACCATGCGCAAGCGCGCGCACACGCCAGTCGAGGGGAGCGCGCGGGATGCGTAAAAGAGCTACGATACGCAAGCGCGCGCACACGCCAGTTGAGGGGAGCGCGCGGGATGCGTTTTGGAAGCGTTTATAAGTTTCTGAGCTAGATTGCGCAAGCGCGCGCACACGCCAGTCGAGGGGAGTGCGCGGGATACGTTTTGGAAGCGTTTCTAAGCTACCATGCGCAAGCGCGCGCACACGCCAGTCGAGGGGAGCGAGCGGGATTCGGTTTAGAGCTACCATGCGCAAGCGCGCGCACACGCCAGTTGAGGGGAGCGCGCGGGATGCGTTTTGGAAGCGTATATAAGTTCCTGAGCTAGATTGCGCAAGCGCGCCCACACGCCAGTCGAGGGGCGCGCGAGATGCGTTTTGGAAGCGTTTCTAAGCTACCATGCGCTAGCGCGCGCACACGCCAGTCGAGGGGAGCGCGCGGGATGCGGTTTAGAGCTACCATGCGCAAGCGCGCGCACACGCCAGTCGAGGGGAGCGCGCGGGATGCGGTTTAGATCTACCATGCGCAAGCGCGCTCACACCCCAGTCGAGGGGAGCGCGCGGGATGCGGTTTAGAGCTACCATGCGCAAGCGCGCGCACACCCCAGTCGAGGGGAGCGCGCGGGATGCGGTTTAGAGCTACCATGCACAAGCGCGCACACACCCCAGTCGAGGGGAGCGCGCGGGATGCGGTTTAGAGCTACCATGCGCAAGCGCGCGCACACGCCAGTCGAGGGGAGCGCGCGGGATGCGGTTTAGATCTACCATGCGCAAGCGCGCGCACACACCAGTCGAGGGGAGCGCGCGGGATGCGTTTTGGAAGCGTTTATAAGTTTCTGAGCTAGATTGCGCAAGCGCGCGCACACGCCAGTCGAGGGGAGCGCGCGGGATACGTTTTGGAAGCGTTTCTAACCTACCATGCGCAAGCGCGCGCACACACCAGTCGAGGGGAGCACGCGGGATGTGGTTTAGAGCTACCATGCGCAAGCGCGCGCACACGCCAGTCGAGGGGAGCGCGCGGGATGCGTTTTGGAAGCGTTTATAAGTGTCTGAGCTAGATTGCGCAAGCGCGCGCACACGCCAGTCGAGGGGAGCGCGCGGGATACGTTTTGGAAGCGTTTCTAAGCTACCATGCGCAAGCGCGCGCACACGCCAGGCCCGGAGAGCGCGCGGGATGTGTTTCAGAGCTACCATGCGCAAGCGCGCGCACACGCCAGGCAAGGGGAGCTCGCGGAATGCGTTATAGAGCTACCATGCGCAAGCGCGCGCACACGCCAGTCGAGGGGAGCGCGCGGGATGCGGTTTAGAGCTACCATGCGCAAGCGCGCGCACACGCCAGTCGAGGGGAGCGCGCGGGATGCGTTATTTTTTTTTTTTTTTTTTTTTTTACTACTTCTGAGGGTGTTCGTTTAACGCCCAAAAAGACACTGCGACCATTTCTGATATATTGTGTCCCCTCATAGATTATGAGATCTCAAAGAGTTTTAGGCCCTTAGTCAGACCTAAGGCCTTTTTCCCAAAATTCTCATACAGCACTTCTGTGTCCAGCTCTGTTGCGCCAAAGATGTTGAAGCGTCTGAAAGCGAGCCTTTCACAGAAGTAGATAAAGTGTAATGAGGTTTCTTCCTCCATTTCACATAATCTGCACACTGGGTTCTCTTTGAAGACTCCAATTGTGCGCAAGTGTTTCCTTAATGGGCAGTGTCCAGTTAGTAGACCTATCAAATGTCTTAGTTGTAGCCTGTCATACTTCAAAACGAGTTCTGGCTGCATCTCTGGGCATTTAATGTTAATTTTACTAGTAGCTAGTCCTGGCAAATCTTGCCAATACTTCTGATGCTTAACTTTCATCCAGTCCCTTATCTTGCTTTTGATAATGCATTTAGCTATACCACAGATAGGCTCTGGACCCAAAGGTTTTCTGGCCGAACCTGCCACAGCAAGTTGGTCAGCTATTTCATTACCTTCCCATCCTGAGTGTCCTGGGATCCACGCTAGATCGACTCTATTCCTGGATCCCAGTTCAGTCAGTTGTTCGAGGCAGTTCCAAACCAGTGGTGATTTGATTTTCCAAGACTGCAAGGCTTTTAAAGCTGCTTGGCTATCTGAGAAAATTACGATGTGCTTATTAAGCGTGCCCATGGAACATGGCACGCTTATTCCGATCGTTTTGCTGCTAACAATATAATACAATGTATACAATGTAATAAGGCAGCCTATGCTTTCCACGTGTATTCCTATGCTGAGTGGCCTAAAGTTGAAAATCGGCTGTTTTTGAATTTTGTGATTTTTTCCTGTCGTGTTTGTTGCGTTTTGAGGATTGCAATGGTACAATTATGAAATCGTACCTTCTAAAGTTTGCAGCAAAAATAGTTGGATTCATTTTAATGCTTTAGTTTTTTTATAATTCCAATTAAACGACGGACTCACCACTTTTGAGGGGTAAGTGGAGTGCGGTGAGGTAATATTTTGCGTTTTATGTTGCCAACTTTGTTGTAATTTTACTCTGCTGTGTTGGTTTTACGATGAATAAATTTTTGTTTGTTTTTATGATTAATTTGTTATGTTGGACATTGTTTTTGGGTTATTTTATTACGTTTATTGAATATATAATTGATTTTAAAGTACATTCGGGGTTTTTTCGTACGGGCGGCCGATAACGAGTCGTTGTGTGATGTTTTTTTTTTTTTTTTATTATTGTTTTGCAGCCGGTGATTGTTTGGCTGCATTGGCTGCACTGCGGCTCACCTGTTCACTAATTTGATAATCTTTCTCTGTGAATGTCTAGAGTCAGCTGATATTTTCGAATAGAAGGCGCGAAATAAAACCGATACAGATCATGGTTTTACTTATAGGATACCTTCTCACAAAAGTAAAGCTTCAAGAAGAACCCGCTAGAGAGCGCGGAATGAAGTAGTCACGTTTGTTTGCCTTTATTTGATCAGCTGATAAATGATTTTTTTTTTTTTTTTTTTTTTTTTTTTTTTTTTTTTTTTTTGCGCAATTTTTAACATTCAATCTTTTATGGGTTGAAAATGGATCTCATTAAAATAAACAAATTAGATCAGTATTCTTTTAATTTTTTTAGTTTCGGGAATTGTTACAACATTAACGCCTGTTCGAAAGTGTAAGCGAAGTTATGGTTTTTGTATTATTTTTTTTGAGGACGAGACAGGCTCAATTAATGGTATTTGTTTTTATGAAAAGGGGTCCATCCAGCTACCATTAGGAGTGCCCCCCTCAAAAATGGATGAAACTTTCAGGGATGATAGAACTAAGCATCATCTTTCAGAATATCTGCAGTTTTTTGAATTTGGTCAACTGTGAGCGGGAGTGCAGGGGGTCAAAGTCAAAACCTCCAATGCTCCATAACTTTTGAACGAAAATAGATATTGACGTGAACTTTGCACCAAAAGATGCGTATTTTAAAGATCTTTTGATTGATGTGCTACAGTGTTTAGTTCAAAAATATTTGACCCTTTTTTTGCATTTTGTTTTACTTTTGAAGTTTCCAAAAATCCGTTTTTTGAGTTTGAAAAATAGGCGCAATGAAGGAATCTGAACGAAAAACTATGGCGGCCATATATGATTTGAGAATTTTGAAAAACTTATGTCAAAAATAAATTCAGCGACCCAAAAAACCCGCTTCCACCAAGTTTCAATGAATTTCATCGATTATTGGTGGAGCAACAAATTTTTTTGTAGAATCGAAAGTCGGAACCCTATTTTTGGCCTCGATTTGAAACTTTGCGCGGTCATAACTCTTTAACGAAATGTTTTTCGGCATCGCAGTTTGCGCCATCTGAAAGCTTATAAAATCAGCTTTCTTCACAGAAGGTTTTTGTTCAGGTTCCTACGTTGCGCCTATTTTTCAAACTTATAAAACGAATTTTTTTCTCTGCTTTTAGATTATAAATGAATTTTTACATCTGCATTGAGGGTTTTTTCGAGAAAAGTTGAAAAATGTGTTTGAACCCCCCAGAATACACTCTAAGAGGTTTGTCAGGAGCTTATGAAAATATCAGAAATGAAAAATTTGGAGTCAATTTTCTGTCTGATTGTTTTGTTTCAAATCATTTGTTTCAGTAATTTTCGAGAAAAATGCTAGCAACGGATGCTCTGGCTCACTTTGTATATAAAATGTAGTAGACTTCTTTTATTCTATTCAGGTCCTCTGGTATTTAATCACTGTCCGATGAGTAAAATAATTGAAATCTCATGCGCTGAGTCCAGACTATACTTGCTCTCTTTGAGAGAATCCAAAAATTAAATATAATCATCAAAGGTACCACTATACGGCCAATTTTGTAAAATAAGCACATGTATGGAGAGGGGGGAGGGGTGGAAGCTTTTATATGCGTAACTTTTTTTGCTTCTCATTGATAGAATGTCATCGAATGAAAGGCTAGAAACTCTGCAACTCTGGTAAGCAACTCTGTTTGCTTGAAGGGACGCATCGCAATGAAGTAGGGGACTACACTAATTATAGTTGTCAAAGTTGATGCATAAATTATTAATACTTCAATTAGTATGTACGTCTGTAATGTTTTTACTGGATGCTAATCATAGCATTTTTTCCAAGTAGATGATTCAGCCTAATTTCATCTTGAGTATTCACCATAAGGTTTCTCTGTACAGTAAAGCCTTTAATGAAAACATAGCAGGAATTGCTTTTATTGACATTAATTGTAATTGTTTAATTTTCAGATCCAAATCGGCCAATACTGTGTCTAAAAATTCAGATATTGAAAGGAATGACTCTATTTCGTCTCTATCAATATGTAGACATTTATTAATTACCTTCTTTTACCTTTCATCACCATATTCCACCAACAAAACCATGGCCTACCTATCTTTTCTTTCTCTTTTTATTAAATTATAAATAGAATCTTTTACATCCATTCAACGCAGAATCGAATCATTTAAACTTCAAATACTCTATAATCAGTGATTTCATCCAAATTTTCATTATTGAATCATTCATGTATATTATAAATCTATTTATTCAATTCATAAGTTAGTTACATACTACAATGTCTCCTTAAGAATTGCTGATGCATTTCAAACAGCTGTAATCCACAAATGAACAAAACACTGAACCAATTGTAATGTGTCACTGCAAAAACAACGACTCAAAAATATTTTTTTCAAATATACGTCTCAAATGCATACACATTGTCATATTTTCTTAATCAAAGCTCCAACAGCACTTCCTGTACCTTAAATAATATACAATAAATTGACAAATCTTCTCCCATGAACTACATTATAATAAATATATTTAAACCATGTATGCGTAAGCCTTTATGCAAAACTTATTTCTGCAAAACCCAGCAGAGCAGAAGACCAAATGAAACAACTTATGCGCAGATTTTTATGTTTACAATTCACAGGCACGCTTTTCCAATACATGCAATGTATCGGAGCTTCCCTGCTTGTTTATAGCTCCTCTCGTAATAATCCTTTCCACACACTTTTCGATCGCTAGGATTTCAGTCTGAAAAACCGTGCAAAAGCTTCCCAGGCTGAAGCTAGCTCGTGTGTGAGGAGTCTTACAATAGACTCCTGCACCAGACCCAGACTTCGTCTTACAAGGGGAGGTCACGAGGTGGTCACCCTCGATTTTGACCAAATTTCGGGAGAAGGTAGTCTATGGGTAGGGGAAACACCTCCCAAAATATTTCGATCCAATGGGCCTTTGAAATGCCATAAAAGTCCATTTAAAGTTATTGTGCGACGCTTATAAACCGAAAATTCCGACCTGCGATTTCAACTGGCGCTGTGGCCAAACGGTAGCGTGCTTGCTCAGCACATCGGAGATCATGAGTTCGAATCCACGCGCATCCCCCAAATTTTTGAGAGCTCCCTTTCAATGTTTTTCCTTTCGCTCTCACTTTTTCTCTCTTCCACTTCTCTTTCTCTCTCTCTTTCCCCCCCCCCTCTCGTTTTTTCATTATTTGGCATTTTTTTAATTCATATTGAACTTCTTTTTTCCACTTTCTTGATTGCGACGCATTCTTTTTAATTCCCCGCACCTATTTTGTTCAATTATTTAAATACCCCACGTGGGATGTTCGATACAAATTTATAATTTCCTTTCTGATTTCAAACGAAACAAATTAGATCCGTTTTTTTTTTTTTTTTTTTTTTTTTTTTTTTTCAAAACTTCGAAAGTTTCCTCAACATCGGTCTCCACCGATATAGCAGTTTCACTATCATATGGCTTTTTTAGAAAACGTTAGGTACTGGTTTTATTGTTATTATTATTGCATTAATCAGTCTTCATGCTTACGTTTTCGCTTTTACTTTGCTGCACTCCGTTTGTAAGTGCCCGTAATGGTTCGATGACCCTTTTGGAATGTTACTATAGGGGTCGGTTTATCAATTAGCAAGTGCAACTTCCTCCTGCGGATATCGGTCGATCGCCGGAGGTAGGTGAACTGCCAATTCTACTTTCGATCATCCAAGATATCGGAACTTGCCGTTTATCTTTAAATTTGGTACTTTCACGGATGCTGGCATTATTCACAAAGAGACTAGGAAAGTCGGCTAATCTAAAAAATTTGGCCCATTGAAAAAGTATGGATACTTCGGAAGGCAAAATAGATAATTCGTCTCCGATTTTGATGGGGGTTAAAATCAGTTTCCATGACAGTCTGTAACGAGATTCGGAGCTACTCACAATCGAACCGTAAATCGTTATTTTTTTCCCCTATGTATGTGCGTCTTTTAATAGTAGTGTGTAAAGAAAGCGTGCGTAATGGAAATTGATCATAATCAAGCCATCATACGCGATGGATTTTATTATTGCGAAAAGCTTTTGCGAGATAAAAACATTTTAACGGGAGAAAAACCAGTAACATTTTCTGAAAAAGCCATATTATTAGGCGAAAAATTGACCGACACCGTAGTGAAAGTTCTGAACGATTATGAATATTGCGAGGATTCATTTTTAACGTGCGACGGCGATGATCATGACGGCAGTGATTTTGATGAAACCGGTAATGATAACTGTGAATCTGGTTGTGAAACTGCTTCACCGGTGGAGACCGATGTGGATGAAACTTTCGAAGTAGGAAAAAAACAGTGCGAATTTGTTCCGTTTGAAATCAGAAAGAAAATTGTGAAAATCGCGAACGAACATCCCTCGTGGGGTATTAAATCATTGAAAAAAAATGGGTGCGCGGACTTGAAAAGTATGCGGCAATTAAAACAGTGGAAAAAAGAAGTTCTAGATGAAAAAGTTACAAGAAATGAAAAAATGACTTTAATCAATGAATTTACTTTTCAAAAATTTTCAGAAGCGCGGGAAAAAAAATTGCCAGTGACTTCCCGCAATGTCAAAGAGTGGGCTTGCACAGCAGCCATGAAACATAAAAGTGTTAATTATAATTTCCGTGCGTCCGATTCGTGGCTGAAAAACTTTAAGGCCAAAAATAAAATTAGGCAGCGGAAAATTACCAGGTTCGTGAAATCGAAAAATGCGCTGAATTTGGAAGAAATTGCGAAGGTGGCAGCAAATTTTCAATGTTGCACTCGACAGATAATAAAAAAATTTAATCTTGATTATGTATTAAACACGGATCAAACGGGGTGTGAATACCGTGTGCCAGTGAACCGTACGTTGTCATTTCGCGGCGAAAAAACCACCGAAGCGTTTTTGGGTGACTTCTCAAAAGTCACCCACAGTTATACGGCACAATACGTGGCGACTGCGTCTGGAAAATTACTGCCGAAAGTATTTTTATGTCTGCAAGAGCCAAAAGGCAATTTAGGAAATTTCGGGCCTCGTGTGCAAATCAATGTCGATAGAATATCTGAAGAATTTGGCAATGTGCACGTGACAGCATCCCAATCGGGAAAATGCACAAAAAATCACGTCCTCGATTTTATGCAAAATATCATCGCACCTCACGTCGAAAAAAATAAGTTCCTTTTAATCCTTGACTCTTGGGGAGGACAAAAGGACCCCTCTCTTTTTCACCAAATATTTTCCGACGAAAATGGTGAAAGGTCGAGCACAGTGGAAGTTATCCCCCCTCACTGCACCCCCATTTGTCAGCCGTTAGATGTATTTTTTTTCCGACAAGTAAAAATCTTCATTAAACAACTGCAAAATAGTACTTCATTATTGGAATCCGGAAGAAATATCACATCTCGCGAGGATGCGATCAGAGTACATGCTTTAATCCACCACCAGCTTTCTTCTCCAGTTTACGAACCACTCATTCGCTATGCTTGGTTCGCTTCCGGTCTCATTGATCACAGAGATGCGCACTTCAAAACGGTAAACGAAGTATGTTTTTCGCCGGATGTGATGTCTAAAGACTGTAGTTGCCAAAAACAGGCATTTATTCGCTGTTCACGGTGTGAAAGTTTCCTGTGTTTTGGTTGTTTCTATGATTTGTACCACCCCAAAAATTGCCAAAATTAATGATTTTTTTCTTTAATTTTCCTTTTCTCTCTTTTTTCCTCCCTTTTGATTTGAAATAATTAATTTTTTACTCTTTAATTTCTCAATCGGTTATTTATTAAAATTAGTTCTTTCGTTCGAGTTTTTTCTGTTTAATCAATTCAAAGTCCTTCCCAAGATTTTATTTTTCCCCTTACCTGCGAATGGCGAATTTCACACCTTACAACATCAATCTCAACCGGTACAATCAAACTGTCGAGAACTACTTTCATCCACCACGAAATCTGGTGAGTTTTTTGTTTCTTGTTTTTTTTTTTTTTTTTTTTTTTTTTTTTTTTTTTTCTCTCCCAATCTAACTTCATTCCTCTTTTCGTCTTTATGTTCCATCCAATTTTTAAATTCTCTCTTGGTTTCACTCTTCATCACAATTTTTCTACCCCAAATACTCTTCTGTTGTTTATTTTCGTGGGGGGAAAAAGAAAAAAAAAAGTTTTTGAAATGTTTTCTGTAAAGATATACTATCAACAAGGGAAAGAGGGAGAATAGAAAAAAACGTAACCGAAACTCTCAAAAGCTGGGGGTGGCGCGTGGATTCGAACCCGGGACCTCCGGTGTGCTGAGCGAGCACGCTACCGTTAGGCCACAGCGCCAGTTGAAAACGATGACCGGAATTTTCGGTATAAAAGCGTCGCACAATAACTTTAAATGGACTTTTATGGCATTTCAAAGGCCCATTGGATCGAAATATTTTGGGAGGTGTTTCCCCTAACCATAGACTACCTTCTCCCGAAATTTGGTCAAAATCGAGGGTGACCACCTCGTGACCTCCCCTTGTTAGATCCATCCGTGAACCAGATGTTCTCTTGCGATTTGATGTTTAGGTCTCGTTTAATTTCTTTCCAATTCCACGCCTCTCTAGGAGGTATAGTTACTCGAAAGTTTGCATCGAAATGATACCTTGGCGTCATGCAGTCCTGGATCATTTGACACTCGGGAATGCTGTCCAAGACTGGAAAAAATCTTTCCCTTCTTCCACAACCTTTATACCCGAGTTCCCGGAGCCTGTGGGCTGTTTCCATGGCTCTCCCTTCCACCACAAAGTGTAGAGGAGGGATTCCGAGGGCAGCCCCCATGGCTGCGGTTGGGGTTGTTCTCATCGCTCCTGTAATTGCCAGGAGCGCTAGCCTCTGTATGCTCTCTAACTTGCGACAGGCAGTCATTTGAGTGACTTTAGGCCACCACACAACTGAGGCATACAGAATAATGGGTCTTATAACCATTGTGTACATCCAGTGTGCCATTTTTGGTTTTAGTCCCCACGTCTTACCAACTAGCCTGCGAGTCATCATTAGACATCGCTTAGCCTTGTTGGTAATATACTCAAGGTGTCCGTTCCAGTTTAGTCTTCTATCCAGAATAACCCCCAGAACTTTCACTTCGTCTTTAATCTGCACTCTTTCCTGAAACAGCAAAGGAGGATTAGTGACTCCAACCTTATATCTGTTTGTGAAGAGAACTAGATACGCTTTGCTAGGATTCACTCGAAGATTTCTCTCCAGGCACCACTTTTCCACTATGTTTAAAGCCCTTTTCATCAGGTTTTCCACAGTGCAAAGGTCCTTTCCAGCAATTATGATGGATATATCATCTGCATATCCAACGGTGAAATAGTTTTTATCATTCAGGGTAGTAATCAGACTATCCACGACGAGGTTCCACAAGACGGGTGAAAGAATTCCACCCTGGGGGCACCCTACATCGGTTGTAATCCTTACCACTTCCCCGAATCTTTCAGCTACGATCTGTCTTTGTTTCAAGACTGAGCTTATCCATTTCTTTGTGG
This sequence comes from Trialeurodes vaporariorum, assembly GCA_011764245.1. Lineage (NCBI taxonomy): Eukaryota > Metazoa > Arthropoda > Insecta > Hemiptera > Aleyrodidae > Trialeurodes > Trialeurodes vaporariorum. The sequence goes on along the minus strand of VMOF01000111.1, from coordinate 77,444,586 downwards.
TAGTGTCGACCCCCTTTTTGTCAAGAGCCTCGACTACCACCTCCGCCGAAATGTTATCAAACGCACCTTCTATGTCAATGAAGGCCCCTAGGGCTACCTCTTTGAACAGAATTGCCTTTTCAATTTTCTTCACTATACTGAGCAAAGCAGTTTCAGTGGATTTTCCTGCTTGAAAGGCATACTGATACGTGTGAAGAGGCTTCTTTCGAAGAACCTCATCCCTCAGATACCGATCAACCAGTTTTTCCAGGGTCTTGAGTAGAAATGATGTCAGGCAAATTGGTCTATATGCCTTTGCCGATGCTTGACTTCGGCCAGGCTTTGGTATGTAGGTAACTCTACTTATTTTCCAGCTTTTCGGAATATATCCTGTAGCTAGACTTGCCCTGTAAATGTTACAAAGTTTCGGTGCGATGAATTCCACGCCTACCTGAAGTAGTACAGGATAAATTCCATCCGCTCCTGGAGCTTTGTAAGGTTCAAATGAGTTGATGGCCCATTTGATTCTGTCTACCGTTACCATCTTTTTCGCCTTGTCCCAGTCTCTCTTGGTTGCCCGAAAGGCCCCCAGATCCTGGTTAGGTTCCTCTATGGTATCGTCTAGATTCTTTGAACCCGGGAAGTGTGTCTTAGCTAAAAGCTCAAGAGTCTCCTTCCCGTTTTTAGTAAAACTGCCATCCTCCTTTTTAAGGGAGCTTGCCAACATTGGTTCTCCCTGGGATATCAGTTTTGCTATTCTGGCACCTTCGGAAACTTGCTCCAAGTCAGAGCACAATTTCCTCCAGGCCACCCTTTTAGCTTTCCTAAGAGCTGTATTATATTTGGTTAAGGATTCCTTATAGGCCTCCCAATTACCATTTCTCTTAGCTGAGTTAAAAAGTTTTCGGGTGTTCTTCCTAAGGTTGGACAACGTGTCGTCCCACCAGGGTAACTTTCCCTTATTTTTATGACTCACTACTGGACAGTTCCGCTCAAAGGAAGACAGAATGCCTTCCTCTAGCGCCCTGACCTCTGAGTCAATGTCTCTCCAGTTATTAATTCGTCTACCCGAATCCTTCAGACTTTCCTCTAGGTCCTCTTTATAGATTTCCCCATTTGGTTGTCCTAGGATTTCTGAAAGTAGCTAATTTGCTACCTGGATTAATCACTGAGAATATAATGTATCGATGATCCGATAGTGTCGGCTCATTCGATACATGCCACCCGCTTACCTTCTTACTTAACTCATTGCTGACAAGCGTTAGGTCTATGATTGTAGCGGCACCCCTGGCACTAAAAGTAGGCTCTTCACCTTCATTTATCAGTTCCAGATTGTTTTCAAGAATAAAACTGAGGATAGACTCACCCCTTTCATTGGTTTTCCTACTGCCCCATGCTGTATGATGGGCATTTGCATCGCATCCAATGATAAGTTGATGTCCGCTTCTTTTACTGTCTTGAACAATTTCCTCTAGACGTTTGTTTGGGGGATTCTTCTCTTCTCCTGGCATATACACTGAGACTAACAAGACTTCTTTTGTGTTGTTATTGCCATCGAGCTTGAGTCTTACAGATGTACAGTCTGCATCACAGTACTCTGAGGCCGCAAGAGCCTGTAATTCTTTCCTCAAGACAATGCAGGTCCTGGGTCTTTCCGCTGTCTTATCGTAAACAATTTCACAGCCTGGGATGTTGAGACTTCTCACTCCGCCATCTCTGACCCATGGCTCTTGGATAAGAGCCACACTTATGTCTTTTTTGAGGAAAGCGTTGGATAAGGCGCTAGATGCTGCCTTATTGTGCTGCAGGTTTACTTGGAGCACCTTCATGCTTTCCAAGGACCTTCAGCTCCAACTGAGCAAAGCCCAAGAAGATTTTCATCTTCCTGTTCGTCAACAGCTCAGCTATATCTTCTGGTATACTGAAGACGCAAGTTTGGGTCTTTCCCTCCTTGTGTCTCTTCACCAGTCTCCACTTCTTGAGCACATAGAGTTCCGCGTTCTGCGCATCTATTCGCTTCTGAATAGTTTCAGTATCCTCTGCATGATGCCTTTCCGGGATATACATGAGGATTTTCACCCGCTTGAGAAGGTCCTTTGCCTCAACTGCCATGAGGTCGGCCCCTTCCCAGGGTTTGATGGTTTTCACAGCCTCGACCAGCCACATTTTTGTGATAGTGTTTGCACACATCACAATGAGAGCCTCGTATTCAAGCTTGGTGAAAATAAATTGAACAGAGGCGTTCTCCGCCATCATCTTTGCGTCCAGTGCGTCCAAGATGAGGGTTTTCTGTACCTCCGAGATGGTTCCCACTGGGTAGTCACGGGGAACAACAGCCATTTTCACGCCTTCAAACGCCTCTTTGAAGGACAGTTTGCTTGTGCCAGCTTCGCTGTCCTGCTTGGGCTTCTTAGGGTTTGGCTTCATTCCTGGAGAAGGAGTCGATTGTGCTGATCTCAGGCGTTTGGTCGCCTTCTGAAGCACTCCTCCTGCTTCTCCGTCCTTCGAACTTGGTCGGTCTGGAGCCTCTAACAGGTCTTTCAAAGACTTGATCAAGCCTATGACCTGCTCCTGGCTTCGTTCCTTACCAGCTGTTCGTAACGCTTTCAGTTTCTTCCTTTGAGCCCCTGAAAGTTTTTTCTTGCCAAGGCGAAGTTTTGCTAGGAGTTCCCGAATTTCTTTAGCTTCGGGAGACTCCTCTGCCTGCTCCACTTCCATATCCGAGCCGCCCAGAAGGCGTTCCTCGTCCTCAGACATAACTTGGGGTAGGTCCTTCTCTGAGTCCCTAACCTCCAATGGTTCTGTCGCAGCCATTGGCTGTGACATAATTTCTACAGATGAGTTCTTCTGGGAGCCCTCATCTATAGTTAGAGTTAATTTTTCTTTTTCGTTAGTATCCATAGTTGGTCCCACGAGAAATGCGAGAGCAAGAGGTCCATCCCAACAGAGCTCGCGTGCTGGGCAAGGCTAAATACTCTAGAAGGGCGCCCGGTATCCCAGAGGTTCCGTTAAGGACACTGAAAGAAGGGCCCCATTGCCAAGAGACCTGATGAGCACGGAAACTTACACTCCAGGTTGGGCTTTGTTATAAAGGGTACTCTAGGTGGTGAAGATTACCATCTAGGGTGACTCGGGTACGCGGGTTTGTCAAGCCCGAAGACCATAGACAGCCTCCCTGCGGGAGCGGGATGCGTTTTGGAAGCGTTTATAAGTGTCTGAGCTAGATTGCGCAAGCGCGCGCACACGCCAGTCGAGGGGAGCGCGCGGGATACGTTTTGGAAGCGTTTCTAAGCTACCATGCGCAAGCGCGCGCACACGCCAGGCCCGGAGAGCGCGCGGGATGTGTTTCAGAGCTACCATGCGCAAGCGCGCGCACACGCCAGGCAAGGGGAGCGCGCGGAATGCGTTATAGAGCTACCATGCGCAAGCGCACGCACACGCCAGTCGAGGGGAGCGCGCGGGATGCGGTTTAGATCTACCATGCGCAAGCGCGCACACACCCCAGTCGGGGGGAGCGCGGGGGATGCGGTTTAGAGCTACCATGCGAAAGCGCGCGCACACCCCAGTCGAGGGGAGCGCGCGGGATGCGGTTTAGAGCTACCATGCACAAGCGCGCACACACCCCAGTCGAAGGGAGCGCGCGGGATGCGGTTTAGAGCTACCATGCGCAAGCGCGCGCACACACCAGTCGAGGGGAGCGCGCGGGATGCGGTTTAGAGCTACCATGCGCAAGCGCGCGCACACGCCAGTCGAGGGGAGCGCGCGGGATGCGGTTTAGATCTACCATGCGCAAGCGCGCACACACCCCAGTCGAGGGGAGCGCGCGGGATGCGGTTTAGAGCTACCATGCGCAAGCGCGCGCACACCCCAGTCGAAGGGAGCGCGCGGGATGCGGTTTAGAGCTACCATGCACAAGCGCGCACACACCCCAGTCGAGGGGAGCGCGCGGGATGCGGTTTAGAGCTACCATGCGCAAGCGCGCGCACACGCCAGTCGAGGGGGGAGCGCGGGATGGGGTTTTAGATCTACCATGCGCAAGCGCGCGCCACACCAGTCGAGGGGAGCGCGCGGGATGCGTTTTGGAAGCGTTTAAAAGTTTCTGAGCTAGATTGCGCAAGCGCGCGCACACGCCAGTCGAGGTGAGCGCGCGGGATACGTTTTGGAAGCGTTTCTAACCTACCATGCGCAAGCGCGCGCACACACCAGTCGAGGGGAGCGCGCGGGATGCGGTTTAGAGCTACCATGCGCAAGCGCGCGCACACCCAGTCGAGGGGAGCACGCGGGATGTGGTTTAGAGCTACCATGCGCAAGCGCGCGCACACGCCAGTCGAGGGGAGCGCGCGGGATGCTTTTTGGAAGCGTTTAAAGTGTCTGAGCTAGATTGCGCAAGCGCGCGCACACGCCAGTCGGGGGGGAGCGCGCGGGATACGTTTTGGAAGCGTTTCTAAGCTACCATGCGCAAGCGCGCGCACACGCCAGGCCCGGAGAGCGCGCGGGATTTTTTCAGAGCTACCATGCGCAAGCGCGCGCACACGCCAGGCAAGGGGAGCGCGCGGAATGCGTTATAGAGCTACCATGCGCAAGCGCGCGCACACGCCAGTCGAGGGGAGCGCGCGGGATGCGCTTTAGAGCTACCATGCGCAAGCGCGCGCACACACCAGTCGAGGGGAGCGCGCGGGATGCGTATAAGAGCTACCATGCGCAAGCGCGCGCACACGCCAGTCGAGGGGAGCGCGCGGGATGCGTTTTGGAAGCGTTTATAAGTGTCTGAGCTAGATTGCGCAAGCGCGCGCACACGCCAGTCGAGGGGAGCGCGCGGGATACGTTTTGGAAGCGTTTCTAAGCTACCATGCGCAAGCGCGCGCACACGCCAGGCCCGGAGAGCGCGCCGGATGTGTTTCAGAGCTAACATGCGCAAGCGCGCGCACACGCCAGGCAAGGGGAGCGCGCGGAATGCGTTATAGAGCTACCATGCGCAAGCGCGCGCACACGCCAGTCGAGGGGAGCGCGCGGGATGCGGTTTAGAGCTTCCATGCGCAAGCGCGCGCACACCCAGTCGAGGGGAGCGCGCGGGATGCGTATAAGAGCTACCATGCGCAAGCGCGCGCACACGCCAGTCGAGGGGAGCGCGCGGGATGCGTTTTGGAAGCGTTTATAAGTGTCTGAGCTAGATTGCGCAAGCGCGCGCACACGCCAGTCGAGGGGAGCGCGCGGGATACGTTTTGGAAGCGTTTCTAAGCTACCATGCGCAAGCGCGCGCACACACCAGTCGAGGGGAGCGCGCGGGATGGGGTTTCGAGCTACCATGCGCAAGCGCGCGCACACACCAGTCGAGGGGAGCGCGCGGGATGCGGTTTAGAGCTACCATGCGCAAGCGCGCGCACACGCCAGTCGAGGGGAGCGCGCGGGATGCGTTTTGGAAGCGTTTATAAGTGTCTGAGCTAGATTGCGCAAGCGCGCGCACACGCCAGTCGGGGGGAGCGCGGGGGATACGTTTTGGAAGCGTTTCTAAGCTACCATGCGCAAGCGCGCGCAAAACCCCAGTCGAGGGGAGCGCGCGGGATGCTGTTTAGAGCTACCATGCGCAAGCGCGCGCACACACCAGTCGAGGGGAGCGCGCGGGATGCGTTTTGGAAGCGTTTATAAGTGTCTGAGCTAGATTGCGCAAGCGCGCGCACACGCCAGTCGAGGGGAGCGCGCGGGATACGTTTTGGAAGCGTTTCTAAGTACCATGCGCAAGCGCGCGCACACCCCAGGCCGGAGAGCGCGCGGGATGTGTTTCAGAGCTACCATGCGCAAGCGCGCGCACACGCCAGGCAAGGGGAGCGCGCGGAATGCGTTTTAGAGCTACCATGCGCAAGCGCGCGCACACGCCAGTCGGGGGGAGCGCGCGGGATGCGGTTTAGAGCTACCATGCGCAAGCGCGCGCACACACCAGTCGAGGGGAGCGCGCGGGATGCGTATAAGAGCTACCATGCGCAAGCGCGCGCACACGCCAGTCGAGGGGAGCGCGCGGGATACGTTTTGGAAGCGTTTCTAAGCTACCTTGCGCAAGCGCGCGCACACACCAGTCGAGGGGAGCGCGCGGGATGCGGTTTAGAGCTACCATGCGCAAGCGCGCGCACACACCAGTCAAGGGGAGCGCGCGGGATGCGGTTTAGAGCTACCATGCACAAGCGCGCACACACCCCAGTCGAAGGGAGCGCGCGGGATGCGTATAAGAGCTACCATGCGCAAGCGCGCGCACACGCCAGTCGAGGGGAGCGCGCGGGATGCGTTTTGGAAGCGTTTATAAGTGTCTGAGCTAGATTGCGCACACGCCAGTCGAGGGGAGCGCGCGGGATACGTTTTGGAAGCTTTTTAAGCTACCATGCGCAAGCACGCGCACACGCCGGGCCCCGGGAGAGCGCGCGGGATGTGTTTCAGAGCTACCATGCGCAAGCGCGCGCACACGCCAGGCAAGGGGAGCGCGCGGAATGTGTTTTAGAGCTACCATGCGCAAGCGCGCGCACACGCCAGTCGAGGGGAGCGCGCGGGAAGCGGTTTAGAGCTACCATGCGCAAGCGCGCGCACACGCCAGTCGAGGGGAGCGCGCGGGATGCGTTTGGAAGCGTTTATAAGTTTCTGAGCTAGATTGCGCAAGCGCGCGCACACCCCAGTCGAGGGGAGGCGCGGGATACTTTTTGGAAGCGTTTCTAAGCTACCATGCGCAAGCGCGCGCACACACCAGTCGAGGGGAGCGCGCGGGATGCGGTTTCGAGCTACCATGCGCAAGCGCGCGCACACACCAGTCGAGGGGAGCGCGCGGGATGCGGTTTAGAGCTACCATGCGCAAGCGCGCGCACACGCCAGTCGAGGGGAGCGCGCGGGATGCTTTTTGGGAAGCGTTTAAAAGTGTCTGAGCTAGATTGCGCAAGCGCGCGCACACGCCAGTCGAGGGGAGCGCGCGGGATACGTTTTGGAAGCGTTTCTAAGCTCCCATGCGCAAGCGCGCGCACACACCAGTCGGGGGGAGCGCGCGGGATGCTGTTTAGAGCTACCATGCGCAAGCGCGCGCACACACCAGTCGAGGGGAGCGCGCGGGATGCGTTTTGGAAGCGTTTATAAGTGTCTGAGCTAGATTGCGCAAGCGCGCGCACACGCCAGTCGGGGGAGCGCGCGGGATACGTTTTGGAAGCGTTTCTAAGCTACCATGCGCAAGCGCGCGCACACGCCAGGCCCGGAGAGCGCGCGGGATGTGTTTCAGAGCTACCATGCGCAAGCGCGCGCACACGCCAGGAAAGGGGAGCGCGCGGAATGCGTTTAGAGCTACCATGCGCAAGCGCGCGCACACGCCAGTCGAGGGGAGCGCGCGGGATGCGGTTTAGAGCTACCATGCGCAAGCGCGCGCACACACCAGTCGAGGGGAGCGCGGGGATGCGTAAAGAGCTACCATGCGCAAGCGCGCGCACACGCCAGTCGGGGGGAGCGCGCGGGATGCTTTTTGGAAGCGTTTATAAGTTTCTGAGCTAGATTGCGCAAGCGCGCGCACACGCCAGTCGAGGGGAGCGCGCGGGATACGTTTTGGAAGCGTTTCTAAGCTACCTTGCGCAAGCGCGCGCACACACCAGTCGAGGGGAGCGCGCGGGATGCGTTTTGGAAGCGTTTATATGTTTCTGAGCTAGATTGCGCAAGCGCGCGCACACGCCAGTTGGGGGGGCGCGCGGGATACGTTTTGGAAGCGTTTCTAAGCTACCTTGCGCAAGCGCGCGCCTACACCAGTCGAGGGGAGCGCGCGGGATGCGGTTTAGAGCTACCATGCGCAAGCGCGCGCACACGCCAGTCGAGGGGAGCGCGCGGGATGCGTTTTGGAAGCGTTTCTAAGCTACCTTGCGCAAGCGCGCGCCTACACCAGTCGAGGGGAGCGCGCGGGATGCGGTTTAGAGCTACCATGCGCAAGCGCGCGCACACGCCAGGCCCGGAGAGCGCGCGGGATGTGTTTCAGAGCTAACATGCGCAAGCGCGCGCACACGCCAGGCAAGGGGAGCGCGCGGAATGCGTTATAGAGCTACCATGCGCATGCGCGCGCACACGCCAGTCGAGGGGAGCGCGCGGGATGCGGTTTAGAGCTTCCATGCGCAAGCGCGCGCACACACCAGTCGAGGGGAGCGCGCGGGATGCGTATAAGAGCTACCATGCGCAAGCGCGCGCACACGCCAGTCGAGGGGAGCGCGCGGGATGCGTTTTGGAAGCGTTTATAAGTGTCTGAGCTAGATTGCGCAAGCGCGCGCACACGCCAGTCGAGGGGAGCGCGCGGGATACGTTTTGGAAGCGTTTCTAAGCTACCATGCGCAAGCGCGCGCACACACCAGTCGAGGGGAGCGCGCGGGATGCGGTTTCGAGCTACCATGCGCAAGCGCGCGCACACACCAGTCGAGGGGAGCGCGCGGGATGCGGTTTAGAGCTACCATGCGCAAGCGCGCGCACACGCCAGTCGAGGGGAGCGCGCGGGATGCGTTTTGGAAGCGTTTATAAGTGTCTGAGCTAGATTGCGCAAGCGCGCGCACACGCCAGTCGAGGGGAGCGCGGGGATACGTTTTGGAAGCGTTTCTAAGCTACCATGCGCAAGCGCGCGCACACACCAGTCGAGGGGAGCGCGCGGGATGCTGTTTAGAGCTACCATGCGCAAGCGCGCGCACACACCAGTCGAGGGGAGCGCGCGGGATGCGTTTTGGAAGCGTTTATAAGTGTCTGAGCTAGATTGCGCAAGCGCGCGCACACGCCAGTCGAGGGGAGCGCGCGGGATACGTTTTGGAAGCGTTTCTAAGCTACCATGCGCAAGCGCGCGCACACGCCAGGCCCGGAGAGCGCGCGGGATGTGTTTCAGAGCTACCATGCGCAAGCGCGCGCACACGCCAGGCAAGGGGAGCGCGCGGAATGCGTTTTAGAGCTACCATGCGCAAGCGCGCGCACACGCCAGTCGAGGGGAGCGCGCGGGATGCGTTAGAGCTCCCATGCGCAAGCGCGCGCACACACCAGTCGAGGGGAGCGCGCGGGATGCGTATAAGAGCTACCATGCGCAAGCGCGCGCACACGCCAGTCGAGGGGAGCGCGCGGGATACGTTTTGGAAGCGTTTCTAAGCTCCCTTTGCGCAAGCGCGCGCACACCCAGTCGAGGGGAGCGCGCGGGATGCGGTTTAGAGCTACCATGCGCAAGCGCGCGCACACACCAGTCAAGGGGAGCGCGGGGGATGCGGTTTAGAGCTACCATGCACAAGCGCGCACACACCCAGTCGAAGGGGCGCGCGGGATGCGTAAAAGAGCTACCATGCGCAAGCGCGCGCACACGCCAGTCGAGGGGAGCGCGCGGGATGCGTTTTGGAAGCGTTTATAAGTGTCTGAGCTAGATTGCGCACACGCCAGTCGAGGGGAGCGCGCGGGATACGTTTTGGAAGCGTTTCTAAGCTACCATGCGCAAACGCGCACACGCCGGGCCCCGGAGAGCGCGCGGGATGTGTTTCAGAGCTACCATGCGCAAGCGCGCGCACACGCCAGGAAGGGGAGCGCGCGGAATGTGTTTTAGAGCTACCATGCGCAAGCGCGCGCACACGCCAGTCGAGGGGAGCGCGCGGGAAGCTTTAGAGCTACCATGCGCAAGCGCGCGCACACGCCAGTCGAGGGGAGCGCGCGGGATGCGTTTTGGAAGCGTTTATAATTTTCTGAGCTAGATTGCGCAAGCGCGCGCACACGCCAGTCGAGGGGAGCGCGCGGGATACGTTTTGGAAGCGTTTCTAAGCTACCATGCGCAAGCGCGCGCACACCCCAGTCGGGGGGAGCGCGCGGGATGCGGTTTCGAGCTACCATGCGCAAGCGCGCGCACACACCAGTCGAGGGGAGCGCGCGGGATGCGGTTTAGAGCTACCATGCGCAAGCGCGCGCACACGCCAGTCGAGGGGAGCGCGCGGGATGCGTTTTGGAAGCGTTTATAAGTGTCTGAGCTAGATTGCGCAAGCGCCCCACACGCCAGTCGAGGGGAGCGCGCGGGATACGTTTTGGAAGCGTTTCTAAGCTACCATGCGCAAGCGCGCGCACACCCAGCGGGGGGAGCGCGCGGGATGCTGTTTAGAGCTACCATGCGCAAGCGCGCGCACACCCAGTCGGGGGGGAGCGCGCGGGATGCGTTTTGGAAGCGTTTATAAGTGTCTGAGCTAGTTTGCGCAAGCGCGCGCACACGCCAGTCGGGGGGAGCGCGCGGGATACGTTTTGGAAGCGTTTCTAAGCTACCATGCGCAAGCGCGCGCACACGCCAGGCCCGGAGAGCGCGCGGGATGTGTTTCAGAGCTACCATGCGCAAGCGCGCGCACACGCCAGGCAAGGGGAGCGCGCGGAATGCGTTTTAGAGCTACCATGCGCAAGCGCGCGCACACGCCAGTCGAGGGGAGCGCGCGGGATGCGGTTTAGAGCTACCATGCGCAAGCGCGCGCACACACCAGTCGAGGGGAGCGCGCGGGATGCGTATAAGAGCTACCATGCGCAAGCGCGCGCACACGCCAGTCGAGGGGAGCGCGCGGGATGCGTTTTGGAAGCGTTTATAAGTTTCTGAGCTAGATTGCGCAAGCGCGCGCACACGCCAGTCGAGGGGAGCGCGCGGGATACGTTTTGGAAGCGTTTCTAAGCTACCTTGCGCAAGCGCGCGCACACACCAGTCGAGGGGAGCGCGCGGGATGCGTTTTGGAAGCGTTTATATGTTTCTGAGCTAGATTGCGCAAGCGCGCGCACACGCCAGTTGAGGGGAGCGCGCGGGATACGTTTTGGAAGCGTTTCTAAGCTACCTTGCGCAAGCGCGCGCCTACACCAGTCGAGGGGAGCGCGCGGGATGCGGTTTAGAGCTACCATGCGCAAGCGCGCGCACACGCCAGTCGAGGGGAGCGCGCGGGATGCTTTTTGGAAGCGTTTCTAAGCTCCCTTTGCGAAGCGCGCGCCTACACCAGTCGGGGGGAGCGCGCGGGATGGGGTTTAGAGCTACCATGCGCAAGCGCGCGCACACGCCAGGCCCGGAGAGCGCGCGGGATGTGTTTCAGAGCTAACATGCGCAAGCGCGCGCACACGCCAGGCAAGGGGAGCGCGGGGAAATGCGTTATAGAGTACCATGCCATGCGCGCGCACACGCCAGTCGAGGGGAGCGCGCGGGATGCGGTTAGAGCTTCCATGCGCAAGCGCGCGCACACACCAGTCGAGGGGAGCGCGCGGGATGCGTATAAGAGCCCATGCGCAAGCGCGCGCACACGCCAGTCGAGGGGAGCGCGCGGGATGCGTTTTGGAAGCGTTTATAAGTGTCTGAGCTAGATTGCGCAAGCGCGCGCACACGCCAGTCGAGGGGAGCGCGCGGGATACGTTTTGGAAGCGTTTCTAAGCTACCATGCGCAAGCGCGCGCACACACCAGTCGAGGGGAGCGCGCGGGATGCGGTTTCGAGCTACCATGCGCAAGCGCGCGCACACACCAGTCGAGGGGAGCGCGCGGGATGCGGTTTAGAGCTACCATGCGCAAGCGCGCGCACACGCCAGTCGAGGGGAGCGCGCGGGATGCGTTTTGGAAGCGTTTATAAGTGTCTGAGCTAGATTGCGCAAGCGCGCGCACACGCCAGTCGAGGGGAGCGCGCGGGATACGTTTTGGAAGCGTTTCTAAGCTACCATGCGCAAGCGCGCGCACACACCAGTCGAGGGGAGCGCGCGGATGCTGTTTAGAGCTACCATGCGCAAGCGCGCGCACACCCAGTCGAGGGGAGCGCGCGGGATGCGTTTTGGAAGCTTTTATAAGTGTCTGAGCTAGATTGCGCAAGCGCGCGCACACGCCAGTCGAGGGGAGCGCGCGGGATACTTTTTGGAAGCGTTTCTAAGCTACCATGCGCAAGCGCGCGCACACGCCGGGCCCCGGAGAGCGCGCGGGATGTGTTTCAGAGCTACCATGCGCAAGCGCGCGCACACGCCAGGCAAGGGGCGCGCGGAATGCGTTTTAGAGCTACCATGCGCAAGCGCGCGCACACGCCAGTCGAGGGGAGCGCGCGGGATGCGGTTTAGAGACCATGCGCAAGCGCGCGCACACACCAGTCGAGGGGAGCGCGCGGGATGCGTATAAGAGCTACCATGCGCAAGCGCGCGCACACGCCAGTCGAGGGGAGCGCGCGGGATGCTTTTTGGAAGCGTTTAAAATTTTCTGAGCTAGTTTGCGCAAGCGCGCGCACACGCCAGTCGAGGGGAGCGCGCGGGATACTTTTTGGAAGCGTTTCTAAGCTCCCTTTGCGAAAGCGCGCGCGCACACACCAGTCGGGGGAGCGCGGGGATGCGGTTTAGAGCTACCATGCGCAAGCGCGCGCACACACCAGTAAAGGGGAGCGCGCGGGATGCGGTTTAGAGCTACCATGCACAAGCGCGCCACACCCCAGTCGAAGGGAGCGCGCGGGATGCGTATAAGAGCTACCATGCGCAAGCGCGCGCAACGCCAGTCGGGGGGAGCGCGCGGGATGCGTTTTGGAAGCGTTTATAAGTGTCTGAGCTAGATTGCGCACACGCCAGTCGAGGGGAGCGCGCGGGATACGTTTTGGAAGCGTTTCTAAGCTACCATGGCAAGCACGCGCACACGCCGGGCCCCGGAGAGCGCGCGGGATGTGTTTCAGAGCTACCATGCGCAAGCGCGCGCACACGCCAGGCAAGGGGAGCGCGCGGAATGTGTTTTTGAGCTACCATGCGCAAGCGCGCGCACACGCCAGTCGAGGGGAGCGCGCGGAAGCGGTTTAGAGCTACCATGCGCAAGCGCGCGCACACGCCAGTCGAGGGGAGCGCGCGGGATGGTTTTGGAAGCGTTTATAAGTTTCTGAGCTAGATTGCGCAAGCGCGCGCACACGCCAGTCGAGGGGAGCGCGCGGGATACTTTTTGGAAGCGTTTCTAAGCTACCTTGCGCAAGCGCGCGCACACACCAGTCGAGGGGAGCGCGCGGGATGCGTTTTGGAAGCGTTTATATTTTTCTGAGCTAGATTGCGCAAGCGCGCGCACACGCCAGTTGAGGGGAGCGCGGGGGAACGTTTTGGAAGCGTTCTAAGCTACCTTGCGCAAGCGCGCGCCTACACCAGTCGAGGGGAGCGCGCGGGATGCGGTTTAGAGCTACCATGCGCAAGCGCGCGCACACGCCAGTCGAGGGGAGCGCGCGGGATGCGTTTTGGAAGCGTTTATAAGTGTCTGAGCTAGATTGCGCAAGCGCGCGCACACGCCAGTCGAGGGGAGCGCGCGGGATACGTTTTGGAAGCGTTTCTAAGCTACCATGCGCAAGCGCGCGCACACGCCAGGCCCCGGAGAGCGCGCGGGATGTGTTTCAGAGCTACCATGCGCAAGCGCGCGCACACGCCAGGCAAGGGGAGCGCGCGGAATGCGTTTTAGAGCTACCATGCGCAAGCGCGCGCACACGCCAGTTGAGGGGAGCGCGCAGCGCGCGGGATGCGTTTTGGAAGCGTTTATAAGTTGCTGAGCTAGAATGCGCAAGCGCGCGCACACGCCAGTCGAGGGGAGTGCGCGGGATGCGTTTTAGAGCTACCATGCGCAAGCGCGCGCACACGCCAGGCGAGGGGAGCGCGTGGGATGCGTTTTGGAAGCGTTTATAAGTTTCTGAGCTAGATTGCGCAAGCGCGCGCATGATCAAAAATAATAATCTTTTTTTCGAGATGTGAGATAATGTAAGTTGGAAAAAAAACAAAAAATGAATAGAAATAAGTACAAACATTATGAGATAATTTACAAGACTTATCAAAACTAATTTTTGGGGTCTTCGGAATTTCACTGATGTTTCAACTAGTGGCAGATAAGATTACACAGTTGGGCAGCGGGATGGTTTGCCCATCTTTAAATAGTTCTCTCTCTCATGAATATTGGAAACCTGCACACAAACGTGAATATTCAAATATGCTGCCAAATTTACCAGGAAATTAAAAAAAAAACTACAAGAAATTTGGCGGGGAATTCAAAGAAGTTTAGATTGAGTTAAATGGAAGAAACGGGAATAAATTGAATTATGCAAAAAGGACTAATAGTAACAATATTGTATAATGTTGAATGGAATAATTAAAAGCAAAATGACATTCCAGATATTCACTGCTGTTTTCCATTGTTTTGACGCAAGGATGTGAAGCGCAAGCAAATGTTGAGCTTTCGAAGTTGCCTTTTAAAAGATGTTGGAGCTTTGAATGTTCGACGGAAAAGTCGACCGACTGCGACTCACACATGCCAACCGCGGAAAGTCTAGTACTTTTACCAGAAAAGTATGGTTTTACTATCAGAATGATCACAGTACCAGAATTCCTTCAACATGTTCAAGAATCTATGTTAAAATTACTAAAATTCTGGTAACAGTGCCATGTACCATCCCTTGCCTCGAGTCATACATCTTTGTGCCTCTAGTAATAATTTTAGAGCGTGCCGCTAGGCAGGCTCTATTGAAATCGTTTGCTTTAACAATGGACCATTGGATATAGCGTTTTCCCACCTTCCCTGTGTATTTGGACGAAAATAAGCTCCGCCCACCTCGTCCTTGGAATTGTTGTTTGATTTTGATTAAGTAATATTTTACTGGAAACCTTTTGATATTTATTTTGAAACGATGACAATTCCATTTTTGTCTTGATTATACGACTAGAAATGGGTTTTCGGTTTTCAAATTTGGTTGTTGTTTTAATTTCGTTCAAAGTGTTCGCGCCCTTTTCGAGAATTCAAACTGTTTTTTAAAAGAAGTGCCAAAATTGTCCAATCACAGTGAATGTGTCGTGTTCAATTTTGCTTGTTAAGAACCATTCGACAGGGAAATATTGTTCTCGCAAATCAAATTCAACGCCGCACGAAAAACACAACTCACGTCCGAAAACAGCTGACTACACTCCATCGACCATTGCTTTCTAGATGAGACACTCTTATTTATACTGTTGATTGATGAAGTGGGACTTCAACCGTAGGGCACAAATTTGGATCAGCTGTTATTCGAACGATACTTGTTTACTTGTTATTCTCAATGGGTCAATCAAGCGTTGAGTATTACCTGTCGATCGTTTGATCTATGTATTAAACAAATCTTCAGCGTGTATTCAATACAACACGTGAATCATTCAACCACCAAAGTTATTTTATTTTTCAGTCATCAAGAGTCTGTTATCATTCAACCACCAAGAGTTATTTTATTTTTCAGCCATTAAAGACTGAAGACTGAAGACTTAGGGTAGCTGGGGGATGCTGAACATAGTTGTAAATAGAGTTATTTAGTGAGGGAGCTCTGCATTATTTTGTAACCGCTATCCCCTACTCAACCAATATACCTGTGGGGTTAGGTTAGATCAGGTTAGGGTGTGATTGGTCAGAAAATCTAGCGGTTCGTAAACTAAAATATTTCCTTGGGTATGTTTTGTTTGATCAGAAAATGTTGGATTGTTTCTGTTTATCTCTTTGTGCCATACTCAATGAGGGGTTTGTAAGATTTCATTTGTTTCAAACTTCATGCACGACAGATGTATGTGAAGTTAGTAAATTGTAGGTTAGGGTTGTTAAATGGGAGATATTGAACGTAGGTAAGGTGTGATAGAGTTCTCTAGTGATGTTGTAACATATTGTTCCGTAATCAAAGTATCTAGGTATTTTATTTTTTCCCATTGTCTATGCAAGGTCGGAGTATATTTTGTTTGGTTGCTACTTAATTGATGTATTGTTATCATTTATTTTTCTGACGCGTACTGAATGAGGGGTTGGTGAGATTTCATGTGTTTCAATGTTCATACAAGATAGATGTGTCGGAAGTAAGTGCAAAGCTTTTGGTCTGGAACAGGTGCTAGTAGCCACTGTAAGAAATGTTGGCAGCCTTGTATGCATAGTGGTTGACTGAGCCTCATTTTCAAAATTTTTAGTTTGGTTTTAAGATATCAATGCCGCCAAAAAATATATGCTTTCAGTCATACATTACTGCGTTTCACGGCACGCTCTTCCAACACAATTGTGTTGGGTGCACCAGCTTGTTTAACTTACAAAAAATCAGCTGAACAAGAATCTGTAATCAGATAGTTTTTATCTCTACTCCTTCATAATTCGTGACCGAGTGGGTTAAGGTAATCGCAAGTTCCTTTCAGCGGCGTCGCGTGCCAACTGGCAACGTTGCAATCTGACCATTTAAAACCATGTAAAATATCGATTCGAGGGAGTGCACTTTGCACCTCCAACAGTTCGACCTTTTATATGAATTTAAAAGGCCAAATTGCAAAGTTGCCAGATGGCACGCGACGCCACTGGTTCCTTTATTTGTCCAACTTATTTCGAAAAACGTTGTTTGACTCTCTCTCGAGGTTCCATTATTTCCGCGCTCTAGTGATGATTTCTAAATTGTATGGTCTGTATCACGTTCATTACATCTTAAGTAAGAAATTACCAAGTTTTGATTAAAATTCTAGCCTTGTTCCCTGACCCATTAAAATTGCGCTACACTATACAGCTGTGTGGTGACTGGTGAGGCTATGGTTTATTTGGTCAAGCTTGGAAACAGATTCGATCGTGAACTAGGGCTAGGATGAGGAAGAGGACGGAAAAACATATTATCGGTATTTTCATCGGGAAAATGTGTTAAGTGACTTGATAGGATATGTTGTAGCCGATGCCGCCCATCGTCGTACGGTGGAGTGAAAATTCGAAAGTCCCGAACACAATGGAGGCTGATTTCATAGCAGTGATGGGCAAATAACCGAATAACGAATAACCACGAATAATTAACTAAAATTATTCGCATTATTCTCATGTTATTCCTATTTGTAAATTGAAGTTCTGACTCTGCCAGCATATTCATCTGTCATAAGATGAAGGACTGGTAGTGTTAAAACTTTGATTTACTAATAGGAATAACATGAGAATAATGCGAATAATTTTTGTTAATTATTCGTGATTATTCGTTATTCGGTTATTTGCCCATCACTTTTTCATAGCCATTCAGTGATTGAGCTGCAGCCCTCACGACTGAGTATAATATTGATGGCGTCCATTACTGTTTCATGTTTGTTTCACCGACAAAAATAATTTGATGAATTAACAAATAAATTGTTAAAAAATGTAGATACACACTTATTTGCTAAATAAACCTATCATTTTCTTAAATTAACAACTAAAATGCTAAATCAGCAATTCATTCTGTTAACCCTTTATGGACCACGCCCGAGTATACTCGTTTTTCTCCTCTAGTCATTATGAAACACTTACAAGATAAGTTTTCGTCGGGCGCCTTCAATGTATGATATAGGCAATTTCAACTCCCCTGAGTACGAATAGTTAACTACCTTTCCTACATAAACGGAGGAGTGGCGTTCTTTTGAACTTACCTGGTCGTTAGAGGGTTAACTTAACGATTCACTTTGCCAAACCAGCAAATCAATTAGTAAGAATAACAATTTTTATGTTGAAATAACAAATCAGTAAGTAAAATCAGCAATTAGCTTTGCTCATTTAACAAGCTGAATTGTTAGATCAACTAATTGGGATTATGTTGCGTACTCTTTTAGCAATTTAAAATTGCTAAATTGACAATGTCTATTTTGCTAAAAGAACACCATTATGTTGTTAACTAACAACTATTTTTGTGAACTCAACAAATAAATTATTAACTTAACAAAAAACCCTTACTGATTTAGCAACTTCCGATTTGTGTTAAATCAACAAATTTTGAAATGTTATTGCTCTAACAATTGTCCTCAAGGCTGGGTATAATTTTGATGGCGCCCATTATTGTTTCATGTTTGTTTACGTTCTCAAACACTTTCTTTGAATACTTCCAACATTTTTTGATTGTGACTATCATAAAAATGGTAAAGCAGTTACTTTAACACCTGTGAGAGGGGTGGATGTGAAAAAAAAATTGTTTTTAATTCAGTAGCTGGTTAAGTTTTTAAACTATTAATACTCTCAAAAAAAGTGATTTTTAGGAAAGTCTTGGACCCTTGCTTTTTAGTAGAGAGGGAGGTTGATTTTTATCAGAGACTCGTCTATTGTTTTTCTTGAATTTTGAAGAATGAGATTAATATGACGAAAATAAACCAAAAGCAAAACCTTATCTCACCTCTTCTACAGAAAACTTTTTGTACGAACCTGCAGGCTTTAATTGAATCTGCTTTTAGGCGGAGAAAAAGAGAAAACGTGAGAAAAATATCTCGGGATTTTATTTTCAAAATACGTTGCAACGAAAAATGGTAGCTCACAATGTTGATACTAGACCTTCGGTTCTAATTCTAGAACCTTTCTGGAAACCAGAGCTGGGATAGGACTGCAACCGCAGCCGAAATTAATGTCAAATTCTGAACCGGAACCAGTTTCTTTCTAAACTTTGGAACCAGTTCTAAAAATAGTTTTGGTTCATATCCCTACCTTCTTTTCATAACGCTGAAAAAATGAAAATAAAAATAAAATAAAATAGTGTTTCACCCCAAAATTGGTTCATTCCACCCCCATTGTGCGTTCGGGGCCGTGTAAAGTCGAGCCGCAGAGCTCGAGGATCGGCTACCGTGGAAACGTGCCCGCGATGCGACGCGACTCGGGGCGTCGGGACGTCATGCAGTGTTGGCGCCCTAGTCGTTAAGTCCTGAACCGAACTTGTCAAATGCGGTCCACCCCGCGCGGTCCGCTAACTGGCAGTTGAGTCGTCCCGGCGGCGCGGCGGCCTCTTGCTGAGCTCTCTCTCTCTCTCTCTCTCTCTCTCTCTCTCTCTCTCTCTCTCTCTCTCTCCCTCTCTCTCGCTCTCTCTCTCGCTCTCTCTCTCTCGCTCTCTCTCTCTCTCTCTCTCTCTCTCTCCCTCTCTCTCTCTCTCTTACACACTCTCTCTCTCTCTCTCTCTTGTCCCTCATCCCCTCCCTCTCCCCTCTCCCTCTCCATATCTCTCTTTCTCACTCACTCACTCACTCACTCTCCCTCTCTCTCTCCCTCTCTCTCTCCCTCTCTATCTCCCTCTCTCTCTCCCTCTCTCTCTCCTCTCTATCCCCCCTCCCTCCCCCCTCCTCTCTCTCTCTCTCTCTCTCTCTCTCTCTCTCTCTCTCTCTCTCTCTCTCTCTCTCTCTCTCTCTCTCTCTCTCTCTCTCTCTCTGTCGCTACCTTGTAGGTATTACAGCTTCCCTACCACCCCCTGGCCCGTAACTTAACGTGTGACGCAATTTAATCATCCTCATACACTCCACTCGAGGCAAAAAGTTGACTGTTTACACGTATCATGAAGTAAGAAGAAGAGTCGAGCATATCCCCGGAAAAAGTCAGGAAAGCATGCACCAGACCTATCCAAGTGAATGAACCATATTCTCCTGACAATTTCAACGCATTGCACCCCAGCCCTAATCTTCTCGAGTTTGCAGTGTAGCCAATGGCGCCGACAGAACATTTTCCGAGGGAGGGGAGCGCAAACCCTCAATTTTCGGAGACTACCGCTGGTTTTTTCAATCTGAATTTGAAAATATCCGTATTTACCTCACCGCGTTGTGGTATTTTTTTATGTATCACAATCTTTCCTTGCAATTTGTTCTTAGCATCCTCTTTATATTCAGATTCACCGAACTACAAGGCTTTGTGCGTGATGCAATGTAGCTTTCCACTTTCAAAAGTTGGGCTTCTCACCGTGTCAAACGTCTAGAGTCACCTGATGTTATGTATTAATTAAGTACAGATTAGATCAGTGGCGAAGCGCGGTATTTGGCAACGTAGCATTTTCTACATTTGAAAAAGTCGAATTCGATAGTCATTGCCGATTCCTTTTATTTCGATAGTTTTCATGGGTTTAAATTGTCAAAGTGCAACGTTGCTGGATTGCATGCTTCGCCACTGGATTAGTTAGAGGACATTATTTTAGGGATTTCATTCCTCGTTGAAAAACACTGCATCGCAACATCAAAACGGAAGTAAAAAGGTTTTCGTGGAAACCGTCGTCTCATTTTCTTGGAATGTGAGGATGGATTCAGGCGACAATGCGTAAGGTGTACATTGCTTGTTTACAAAATTTTCGAAACTTACTGCTGCCACTGCGTCAAAGGGTGACATTTTGTTAAAGAGTACTTAGTTACTTTTCAACAATTCTCCTGTCAGATGATTTTAATGCCGCAAGGCTCTTGAATTCTGCAAAATTCAAGAGAAATTGAAATATACGTGAATCTCGAGTCAGAGTATTTGTGGGTGGATGTTGTCTCTATATTGCCTTGTCTACTATAGTTTTTCCGGAATCACTATTTGTACCTCAAATTTTACTTTTTATGTAAAATTACGTGAAATAATAAGGTAAAATTGCTATTACTGGAAAAACCGGATGTGGCAAAAAGGAAGAATTGTTTACTCAAAAATTTTTTTTAGGCCTTTGTGAGCAAAGTTAAGGGAGAAGATCTCAGATTTCTGATTTTTTGTCGGCAGACAACTTAGTTTTTGGACAATAATAGGTTGGCCATTAAGGTAATTGGACATCAACAATTTTTGGACGTTAAAATTTTGGACTTTAATGTTTTGGACATGTCATCTGGGAATCATTTTAAAAAGGGTGTCTTCGTAACTCCGCAACTCTGTAAATTTCGCAACGTTACATTTTGTCCGTTAGAAAGCCATGCAAAATATCGAACTGTCTGGTATGTGACGATCGACCGCGAATCCAACCTTTTGCTTGTGTAAATGGACAGAATATACTACTTTGCTAGAGTAGCGTTGAACGCTTCGCCACTGGATGAAATTGCAGCAAAAACTTCAACTTGCGCGATGATTGTATTCTTCAAAGAAGTCACTTTTACTGCCATAATTAACACTCATTTTTTCCATATTTTTTATTTTATTATAAGGAGTCCCTTAACTCATCTGACAGGATACTTCCAGTTGCCCCTCAAACTACGCAGAAGAGACTCTAACACGACAGGTTCCTCGTGAGTCGTGAGTATGTAACTATTCCGGCGTGTCGTTGTTGGTTTGGTATCATCTCTAATTGAAGGAACTTTTTTCATTTTTAAGATTTAACGTTAAATCCTTTCATGCTGCCTCTTTCTTTGTTATAATTAATTTATCCCCACTCTTTCTTATATGACTGTTAAATAGAATGATACATGATGCACAGGTCCGCTCGAACACTTTATGGTCAGCATTATTTTGAAAAAAAAAAGAAAAAAAAAAAAAAAAAACCAACAAAACAAACAAAAAAACCAAAAAAAAACCCTCTAATATCAGTGTTAAATGACGATATTTTATTTTCGTTTATAATGCAGGATGCAAAAATAATATTTTCTAACATTCAGTTTAATTCAATCTTGTAGAATTAGATTTAGAATTTAGAAATAGAAATTCCTGTTAATTTAACCGCAATTCCGGTTATACTTTATCAAAAAATTCTGTTTAATACTTTCCTAAACAAAATTTCGGCTATTGTAACAGGATATTTTCCTCAGTAATATTATAGAGTAGGGATTATCATGATGATTATGGTTGACCCTCGTTTGTTTTTTATTTTGCTCTGAGTTCTCGGGTTTATCTAGCTCCAGGGATCAAGTAGATCTTTTCAACGGTCAGAGTTATGAAATACATCAAATTGTTAAGCCGGACTCACTCATACAGTCACTCGGGCGCATCCTTTTTAACACTGTAGATTGTGTAGTGGTCATGAGTCCCCAGCTCCCTTCCCATTCCTGCAAAAAAATCAAGACGTTGAATTCTGCACAAAAATCAAACAATACACTTTTTCTCTGGTTGTCTGTCAGCCTGGCAGTTGCAACGTCTCCTACCTCCTCGTTAGTCTCACGAGACGTCTCATAAACTAGTTCAGATTTCGCTCAAGACTCAGAAAGAGTCTCGGGGAGGAAGATAAAGGATTTCGGGTGCAATTTAGTAGATAGGTAACGAGAAAGTCGAGAAAGTAACATAACGCGCAGAAAGCATACTGGCAATGTGAAGAAGTTTCTAGCGTGGAGAAAACTACTGAGACAGAGGTGACTGGTGTGAGCAGTGAGCATACAACTTTATTTTTTATTTTTTTTTTGGGGAGTGTTGGTGTTTGTACTGTATAAAGCACTTTTCCATGCAGTCTGAAACGCTCCCCTTGACAGAGACACGATATGAGACAGTTTCAAGATCCCCCCTCCATTTCTACCCCCTTTATATGTCTCTGAAATAGGGGTATGGTGTATATCACACCGTGTACTTTCGTCGTATCTTATACAGCCTCTCTCGTTGTGGAGCGGTGATTCATGTCGTTTCAGTCGTAAAATTCCATCTTTTCAGACACAGCGGCGCAGTTGCCAGGTTTGGTTCATAAAAATCACCGGATTTTGTATCGACTCTATTATGGGATATCTAGTATTTTTTTCGACTCGTTTGGCAACTATGGTGCATGCGTCCTCGACACTACGTTCCTAGCGCTGCATTACCTGTTGTCATGATTTGTTATTTATGGGCTTATTCATTTTGATTTTTTTGCCCCCCCCATCTCCTGTTTGGTGGCGTTTTGGTGAGGGCATTTTACGTCTTCATATAAACATTCGTAGGGGATGAGTATTTTGATAAGGCATTCGTGCATGAGTGTAAGTTATATGCGTTGACAACAGGAGTCTCGTGGTTTACATTACCTTCCGTTTGTCTCTTTATTTCCTCAGTTTAGCTTTATTCTCCGTGGGAAATTACCGTTACGCATGGATCTCAAGAACTTTGTCTCACTTTTTATTCAGTATTTTTATTTTTTTTTATGAACGGTTTGTGGAGAAATTTGTTTAGTGTTCTAAACTATCTCTCTTACTTTCATATGATCTCCTCCATCACCCCAAATACTGCTATCCCTCATTTATCGCTAAAATCGTATACAGACACATTTTTCCTTTTTTTTTGGGCAGCAATGCAATTTCAAGTTTCAATTTATCTTGTTAACCCTTTCCTGGCCAAGCAACTAAATTTTTTGAAAAACCTTTTAAAACTGGTCAAAATGGCTTCCCTGGAGCCAAATTAAGATAAACAATTTTTTTGTTGAATTTTCTGCAGTGTCCTATGTACCAGTACAGAAGCGGTACTCAGAAGTACCGCCAGCCTGCAAATGGTGATGCCATGCATACTGATGTAAAAATTATCATTGCTCATATTGAAAATTTCATTTAGAGGCATAATAGAAGTAAGAATAAAAAAAAAAAAAAAAATCATGAAAAAACCTTTTTTTGAATTTATACAAATTTTTTAATCGTGTTGACTTGCGAAAGGGAGTTTTTTGCTAGTCATGGAGACACACTTGATATTTCTGCTCCCAAAAGTGCTGCCACCTGGCGGATTATATTTTTTTTTCTAAGTTCTATAGTGGTACTGAGAAGTACCGACGGCCTGAACACCTACTGTAGCGCTCAGTGTATTTTATATGGATTTTTTAATTTGTGGTACTCAAAAGTACCGCCAGCCAGGAAAGGGTTAAATCCAAGGTGTTATCACGGAACGAGTCTGTTAAAAATTTTAGCCTCGTGACGAGAGCAGGTATTCCGGGGGAGGGAGAGACTCAATTTGGAACGCTAATACGCTAATATTTGCTTGCATGGTCGTTTTTCGAATAGTCGCTTAGTTGTTCGTCTTATTTTGCCAGGAAAGACATGCCAACTCAGGAACCACGAATTCTATACAATTTAGGCAAATTTGATGATATGGAACGAGACAAATTTTCCTTGGATGCAAAAAAGTTAAGCAACTATTTGCATTCTTCTCTTGAGGTGAGAAAGAAGTCCGAGAATCGAAGACGAAACTGTTGACTTCCAATGTAGGCATTAGAAACAAATCAGTAGCGGATATAGAATTTTCCAACGTTGTAGTTTTTCAATTTAAACCTATTAAAAATATCGAACTATTGAGTGTTTGGTGAAAACCCTTGAATTCGACCTTTTTTAAAGTTTAAATAAACAAAATTCAACGTTTCCAAATTTAACGCCTCCGCCGAAACAAATTCTTATTGTTAAATATAACTCAAATTGTTAAATATAACTTTTATGACTCTGATTGTGCGTTTCATTGGCGGCGCGTGCAATCTGGCAACTTTTCATCACGCCCATTTAAACTCATGTAAAATATCGATTCGAGGGAGTTCACAGTGCATCCCCAACATTTCGACCTTTTTCATGGTTTTAAATGGACGAGAGCCACTGTTGCCAGATTGCACGCGCCGCCACTGGTGGCACTGGTCCGTTTGTTCTCAAGCAGACACCAGACCTCGACGTCTGAATTCAGAGCTGGATTCCTCTGGACTCCAAAAGTTTGACCGTATAAATGGCACTTGCACGTGACGCATGACGTCACTATACCCGAGTCTCTTGCCCCGATGCCCCCCCTTCTCCTCTTAGAAACTTCTCGATGACACAAGACAAAACTGCGCCCGTTGAATGACCCAAACCAGGAACTAGAAAAACTGTGACGATCGACTTCTATTATTGAATAAGTTCGGGCTGGCCAGGACGTCACACAGTGGCTTTTAGTATGGATTTGAGTGTCTCAGAAAAAAACGAATGGTTTCAGTTTTTGCTCTCTGGTCTTTTTCGATTCCTTTTGGTTGTTGTAAGAAATCTGAGAAAGAGCTGTCTTTGTTAAGCTTAGGTTCGCGTCCGTTTAAATTATATGGGTTGCGAGGACAAGTTTTCAAAAAATGGTGCATGGAAGTGAACAATTTTACGATCAGAGATAAGTTAAATTATTTCGTCATGCAAAATTTGATGGGAAAAAATATGGGCTCAACAATTCAATGAGTTTTTATCTCGCCAGTTTAGAAAATAAGAGGTCTACTCTAAACATGAAAACTTAAGTCTGAACCTTCTACGTGAGTGAGTATAAAAATGCATTCAAATGTTGAGACCCAATTTCCCCCCCTATCCGTTCTGTTTTTCTCCCCCCTCCCCTGTCATGAAATGATAATCGGAAAAATTGATACGTTCAATTCAGGGCTGCCGTATCGCGTATAATCAATGCTATTTTTCAATTCACCGATGATTCCACCGGTTGAGAAAAGATTACACACTTCAGTTCAGTACATGGCTGTAATAAACTAAAATACTCGCATCTGTAATCTTTTCTCAACCGGTGGAGTCGTCGATGACTTAGAAAAACTTGCGGATATTTTTATTAATCAACGGAGTTTCCACCGATTAAGGAAAGATTACAGATCTGAGTATTTTCGTGCATTACAGTCATACACTGAACTGAACTGTGTAATCTTTTCTCAACCGGTGGAATCATCGGTGAATAGAAAAATAGCATTGATTGTACGCAAAACGGCAGCCCTGATGATAATCCACTGTGCTGTGAAAGGAAAACTAAGCATCGACGAGCGCTAAAGAAACCTTTTAAACTTGAGTCTTGTCAGAGAAAGAATGTGTTTTTCTTTCTTCCTTCCCCCTTGTTTCTTCTCCTTTCCCATTTTACAAAACATAAAGGATGAAAAATGTTTGATGTATTACCCAGAATCTTCGCAAGTTTATTTATCGAGTCTAAAGATACGTCCGGCTGTTAGTTAGAAAGGAAGAAGCGAGGGAACTGTAAAATAAAAGACTTGAAATTTTTTTTTTTCAGCAAACTTTTAGCCTGAAGCTTTTGTCCGTCCGACCGACCGACCCCGAAACTTTTCCGAGGCGGCGAGTCGAGCGAGCACGGGCGAGTTTGTGCACAATCGATGCCCGATGGATGTTGCGAGAGAGCGAGGAAGCCGTGGCGTGGTCGGTTCATTTGTTGAGTGGTGCACTGCCGCTGGGGCATGGTGTTGTTCGGTGTTCGGTGTGGTTCGGGTTCGCAGCAGTGAAGAGTTTTATTGCTGCCAATCACTTAGCTTGAATCGACTCTTCCGCCGCCAGTGCTCTCGCTTGCGGGACACAACAAGCCAAAAACAAGGAATTGGAGCGAGTTATACAGCTTGCCCGGCCCTTCCTCGAAAATGCATAAATGACGGAATTTACTAAAACAATCTTAAACTATCGTTCCCGCAGAAAATGGACTATGCAAAAGTGGCGCTTGGAGATACGATACGATACGGTCAGAAGGAGGAGGAGGGGGGTCACTGCGGATAGTCTTTCCTTCGCCCGCAAAGTTTTATGGCGTCAGTTTAGGACTTCAGATGGCATAGTTTTAATTAAAGCGGCGGGATTTTCGTCAGAGTGTCGATTTTTCAACACTATGCGTTTCGCTGCGCTGATGATAGCTTTCGGCATTCTTCTGGATCACTATCTCTTAAGAGTTCAAAAACTGAAAAAAACTACGACGAATAGACTGTTTTAGTAGAGCGATAAGTCGTATCGAGTGCCGTCCGAGGGGCCCGGATTTTACGTTCTGCAGACATTTGCGCTACCTAAGATTTTGAGCGCTACTGTTAGTTGAACAAGATAAAAGGTCTCAAAAGCTTCATTAAAAGTGCGGAATTGCAGCCGTACGCTCTGAAAAATATTATGTTATACCTCTGATAGCTATTTCCATTCTTTTTTCCCCCTTAGCAGTGAATTTTTTCAAAAAACTTAGTGTTTTGATGAATTTGAGATTATGTTCTAGGAAAGCTAGATTCGAGAGGAGTTAATGAAAATTCGCTCCAAAAGCCATCAAATTCGATGTCAGCGTTCAAAATTAAGGCAAAAATAAACATTTTCGAGGACGTGTAGAATTCATAATCGCAAAAAGGTCACATTAATTGTTTGATTTAATAGTCTAAATTTCCGTTCAAAAATCCGCTTATGGGGAAAATGCACTGAATCAGAGTTTGTTTGAAACCAGAGGTCCTCGGGCGGCAATCGATAAGATAAATCGCTCTACTGAAACAGTCTATTGGTGAGTTTTAAATCGATGTATCTTGTGGGGCTGTTTCAAGCTTTCGCCACTGATGAATTAAGAGTTGACGGCCATGCAAAAACCAGCTAAAAACCGATGCGCACGGAATAAAGTGCGATACAATCAACCACACAGAAAAAAACAGAACAAAAACACTTAGGTTGCGCTGACAATACCTTTGGTAAATGAATAACCCAGCAATAAGACCTTCGTTGACCCAACCAAATCATGGGTTCACAAGGCAAAATCGATTTAGTTAGGCGTACAAAACCTTTGGTTAGCTCTACTTAAGTCTTTTGCTGGGTCATTTTTTCTACCAAGATATTTGTCAGCGCTTTACCATAGTGCTTTTTCTGTTTTTTCTGTGCTTACGAAAAGCAGAATTCGGTGATAGCTAGAAAGTATGGTAAACGTCACCAGAGTATAGTAAACTATACCAGAGATCAGGTATAGAGTGAGCAAATGGTTATCCTAATTTTGCCACAAGTAACGTTGCATTTACCATACACTCTGGGTGAAGTTTACCGTGACGCTTACGTAAAAACCCTATTGATCTATTGTGAATCACTTACAGGCCGCATGCATTGTTTATAGTCATTCTGATAATGTTTTGCAGGTAGCCTATATATGAACCAAAATCAAAGGAACCAACTGACATTATTTAATTTGTCCCTGCACCTGCATAACAACGCCATTACGGTTGCATGTTCAAAAGGTCTTTAACCGTATAAAAAGTGTATTTTGGACGTTCTCAGTGGCACAATCGTTATTTTTGCAGTATTTTTTTTTTTTTTTTTTTTTTTTTTTTTTTTTTTTTTTTACACGCAATCCGACTCTTTGCGCATCTGCGGTGAAAGCTTGCAACAGTCCCCTTCCAAAAAAAGGGAAAATTCAAGGGCTACAGGGTTAATCTCTA
Organism: Trialeurodes vaporariorum; assembly: GCA_011764245.1. Classification (NCBI taxonomy): domain Eukaryota; kingdom Metazoa; phylum Arthropoda; class Insecta; order Hemiptera; family Aleyrodidae; genus Trialeurodes; species Trialeurodes vaporariorum. The sequence goes on along the minus strand of VMOF01000111.1, from coordinate 77,416,890 downwards.
ATCTTACATGAAATAGTAGGCGTTAAAAAGAAAAAAAATTGTTATCGCTGCTTAAGTGACTTCATATTTCATCGGATATCCACAGTCATCAATGCGAAAGTATTTGATTGACAGTGGACACCGTTGAATCGATGTGTTCAAGCTTCGAGCAGTCAGGTTTTTAGCAAGCCTGTCATATTTCAATCATAGCTTTTGTAATCCAAGCGCTTTCAAATGTGCCGCGCTCGACACTTGGATTTGACTGATCGTTTCATTCGCATCTGTATTCTCTGTTTCAGGGTGAGCTCTTCATCATTTTGTTCTAGTAAACTCTTTGACCCCGTTTACTCAACTGTTACCATGCACTTCAGGTAATTTTATTTACATATATATGATATGCTATTTATTGCTTCTTGATGAATTTTTGGCGCAGAATTAATGAGACATTATTTTCGGTTACTGTAACAAGAATTCTGTTTAATACTTTTCTAACCGAAATATTTACAGACATTTTGGTTACATGTACAGAAATTTCTGTTACATTTACTGGTATTCTGGTTAAAAAAGCATTAAGCAGAATTATCGTCTCGGTAACCGGAAATTTTAATCAGTGTTGGTGTATCCAAATGTTTTCAACTTCACCGGCGGTTTTTGGGTTTTAAAGTTGAGGGGGCTTGAAAGTGATAACCTTTTATTTTTGTTTGGTTATCATTCGATTAAGGGCTTAAAACTTCTGCGCTTGAGTGCACGTGTTCATCAGGAGATGTGGAAAGCTACTTCAGTGCTTGCAGCAGCGTAATTACATTTGTTCCATGTGACCATTAAAACGCATGTATATTATCGAATTCGAGGGTTTTTTCTATACATTCAATAGTTCAATCTTTATAATGTCTTCAAATGGACAAAAATCAATTCTCCCTGCTTTCACTCTTCGCCATTGCAGCCAGTGGCGTCGCCTGCCATCTGGCAACAATGCAACTGCTCCATTTAAACTCACTAAATATATCGAATTTTCCTTGTGGCACTGTGAACCCCCTGAATTTGATATTTTACATGAGTTTAAATGGATAGAATACATTGTTGCCGAATTGCACGCGACGCCACCGATTACAGCTGAGCTCGAAGTTCGTTACATTTTCAATTAATGTGTAAGATATATCGATGATCAGGTAATTTTGAAAAGGAAGGATTGCGATAATATCGGGGAAAGCCAGTTTCTTTGGAACAAATAATACGCCGAAGCTCAGAAACAACCCTTTTTTTATTACGATGAATGTAACTTTATCTTCATGCTGTAGATGAGAGAGTACATTAATCCACGGAAACATAAAAAAATTACGAAGTCAGAAACACCAAACTTTTTCTGCGTTAAACTTATTTCCTCGAAAAATGAATGAAGACGTAAAACTTTTTTTTTCTCAGTAGATTCCCCGCTCTCTTTCTTTTCAAATTTCCTCCTCCCTAGAAAAGTTGAATACATCACTTCCTGACAGACTGCTGCAAACTTTTCTTCACGGCGTAAATCATAATTTACAGTGCTTCTCATCCTATCACTTTTATCTTATAAACACGAGATAACTCATTTTCGTATTTTAATGCTGTGGGTGCAAGGTATATCCTCTAATTGAGACAGTCCGGCGCAATGAACATCGGGTTAGCTCTTTATGTTTAAATTAGTATTTAGATTAGACTAGGAATTCTTCGGAAGAGAACTCCTTATGTTTTATGAACAGGAGAGCGACTCAATTGTACGGTAAACTGAACGAGCTCGACTTCATTCTCGTTTTAATCTATCTAGGAAGGAAATATATAAAATTGATATGAACAAATAATTGGAGGCGCCGAGCTTTCTCCTTTCTCCCCAGCCTTTTCCCGGGAAGCTTTTTGAGTCAGTACAAATATTTTATGCTTTAAAGTTCACAAGAGGTTCTTAGTAGCAAAGATGCGCTGCTAAATAGAGACGTAATATCCGGTTTACATTCAATTTTAAGGCAATCAGAGCATTTGTATTATAATCGTGTGACCTTGGCCGAGTTGACGAGATCTTCTCACAAGTTTGTTAATGACTTGATTTTGAGTCAAAATGATAGTTCATAATACCACCCCCACCCTTTAAGGCTGCCAATTTGCGAGTAGGTAATTAATTCATCGATGGACAAAAAAATTACTGAGCCCTAATGAATAGCATATGACTATATTTTATGAAAATTGGCGGAACCTGCTGTAATTATAAGTGGCAGTACACACGCAGTAGTCACTCCGGTCAAGTTTAAACCCCAGAATTAGTTGGCTAGCGGTACCACTTATATTTTCCCCGAAAAATCGCAAAAACGGATGTGAGCAGGATTGTCGCATATGCTCGCTCAAAATACCGAGTTTCCCGTAGTTCAGAACCCCATAAACCACTATACGGCCAGAACAGGCCCAAAAAGATCTACGAGGAAGTATAAATTGGTTTTTGATTCGTGAATTAAGAAAAAATAAATCTTTAAAAAACTGTCTTTCTCACGGTTCAATTTTGAATCGCCCGCCAAAACCGACCTCAACTAGCCACTCTACAGAGTAAACGTTCTGCAGAACCCTAGATAACCGTGATTTTATGGATTCAGAAAGAACTGAGGAAATTACTTCCAAAAAGTTTAACTTAATTTCATTAACTTATAACAAGATAAAGTCGAAAATAAGCACGGACCAATCAGGGCGCTTTCCGGTAAATATAGCTGGTATTTCATGTGCCATCCTAAACAAATCCATCTAATATTGGCGAAAATGAATTTTACGGGTTTTCGGGCTAAATTTTGAGGAAGTATCTTTTCAAGTTCAATGGGGCTCTTTTCAACCTTTTGCTATAGGGGATTGAAGCGTTGCTTCTTGCATATAAACCTGTAAAACTTTAGATGAGTACACTAAAAAATCACGAAATTTACTCTCAGAATCGGGCTTAATGGCGGAGAGACGCAGGACCTGCGTCGCAGGTATCATGGGAGATACCCATCTAAATTGAGACATATCTGTGTGTTTCCGTAGAGAAAGTGACATAATAGACAGAAATCTCTCACAATACTTGCTTTGAACCGCCATTACGGTCTTGCCGTTATAGCAGTTACGTGAGTTTATTACTGAATGTGAGACTTTCTTAGTGTGATTTTTTCGCTGGTCTTCACATCAGATAGGACTATTTATTTGCTTACAGAAAAGTTTGCAAGAGCCTTCTTCCATAGATACATATAATTTAACGATAGGCTTAGCGAAAAAGTAAATTATTGGTCCGCAGGTATCTTTCATCGTATCGTAAGTGGATGATAACTAGCGGAGGGAAGAGCTTTTTTTTCTTTCAATGTAAATTTACTTACAACCCCTTCATCACCATTCCACTTGAAAAGGTTGGAATCGGAAAGGAGCGTAAACAATTTACCCACGCACGCACCGCAACTGGCACCACGCCAACAATGAGAACCTAATTAGGGCCGTGTATTGACTCAAATTCGCTTAATAATTCAGCAGGCCTTTAACCTCACCGCGCTCGCGGTATCAAATAAATCTGTGTAATAAAACACGGGCCGCAAAGTTTTGAATCGAGAGGCGAGAGGGAAGTGAAAGGGGAGGGGGTCTGAAAATAATTATCCTGAATCCATGAATGCGCGGTTTGGTATATATTCAATGCTTTAATGTTTATTGAGGGAGAGGAAGAAAGAGAGAGATAGATAGGTAGATAGATAGATAGATAGATAGAGAGAGAGAGAGAGAGAGAGAGAGAGAGAGAGAGAGAGAGAGAGAGAGAGAGAGAAAGCGCTCGGGAAATTGATATTTTTATCTCAATTTCCGGCCGAATAAATTTTTAGAGCATCGAACGTGACGTGTGAATAGGATAATTAATTTCTTACCCAGAAAGGGCTTTCTAGGGTTGTGAACATGCGGTGGGGGGTTAGGGGGGGTCGTTGCTTTTCAGTCACCGATGAAAATCCACTTCTTAACGATTAAATCAAAACTGTTTTCTGGTAGCGGCAAAGGCAGCCTTGATGAGTATAGAGGCGCGAATGATGTGCGAGTGAGTTTAATCTGCCCCTCCTCCCTCCCTCCTCCCTCCCTCCTCCCTCCCTCCTCCCTGCCCTCCCTCACTCCTCTTCGTCACTTTTAGACTTTGTACCATGTTTTGTGTTAACTGAGTTTAAACACTTGCCGGAGTTTAATAGAGTTTTCGAAACTTTGGTGCGGCATCGGTCTACGTTTTACGTAACGCTCCTCCCTCTCTTGTCTATTGTATTGCGTGCGTATGTGTGCAATCGCATCGACTCCGGCGCGGCGCGGCGCTTTCGAAAAAGCGGTAGATAGAGAACTGCACAGGATATTTCTGCTCGTATTGATCATTCGAAACGTGTATTCTCTATCTCAATTCCCCGCGCCCGACTAATTTATTTGAATGCTCCGGTCTCCTTTGCAAAGGAAAAACAATTTCGATTTATTACGGCGCAGTTAAAAGTAGACAATATCAGTTCTAATTGTTTCATCAAATTCCTTTGTGAAAGTTGATGCTCGCGCCACCGTCAATTCCAGAGCAGACTCGTTCGCAGCATTTAATATTATCCCCCCACTACTTTTTCTCTAATTTTCTTTCCTTCATGTTTTGCAAAAGCGGTTGAAGTTGATAGTTTTCAAGAGAAACAACAGGATGGAATGCTAATTGAAGATTATAATACATCTTGGGAAGAGCTTGCACATTGCACAATTATTCTACTCTTTGTGATGTATTCTTGTGAATCGTAAATTTGATAAACTTTTCAACTGAATTCTTCCCTGGAGAAGCAAGTTGGTCGTTGGTGCAGCGTAGTGTTAATGTGCCCTCCATTGAAGTGTTGCCAGACATGATTGGGCAAAACGTCTTTTCCGATCACCTACTTGATTATTTTTGGTAAGTAATCGAGGTAGATTCTCGCAGAAACTAGTTTTCTTTGATAAAGTTTTCCTTGGTTTCATTGATATTGCAGTACCCCTGCCCTGATAAAAGTGTCACGTGAACTTTTGTGACCAAAATTCCGTGGGCCATTATTATTTTTCCATAAAATTATGTGGGCCGTATATGGAATTCTATAAAATTTTTCGTGTACTTCCATAGAATTCCTCAAGATTTTCCATATGACTTCATGAAATCCCATAAGATTTTTCATGTAATTTCATGGAATCCCATAAGTTTTCTCAAGTAATTTTGTGAAACTCTATGAAAAGGCCCACAGAGTTTTGTTCATAGAGATTCATGAAACTCTTTTACCAGAGCGATTATACCAGTGGCGACGCGTGCAATCTGGCAACAACGCATTCCCTCCATTTAAACCCATGTAAAATAATCGATTTTCAGGAGTTGCGATTGGACCCCCAAGATATCGATACTTTTGCCTAGGTTTAAATGGAAAATAAGCATGGTTGCCACATTTCACGGGCCGCAACTAGATTATACCGCTGAAATTTATCTCGATTACTTCCCAAACTTGATCGAAAAACGAGTAATCGACTAAGAATATTTGCCTAACTCCGTTGCTAGACTTTGAGATCACAAAATTCAGCCCCGATTTAAAGAAGAAATATTACGTCGTAAAGCCGTATACTTGGCAAAGCTGCTCCATTTAGAGGAACTCGGGAAAAACAGTGTGACTGTATGAGTATCGAGATATTTTCTCGCTATTCTCATTAGAGAAAATTAGCGCTTTCAGAATCGGAAAGTTTTTCTGCTCATCGTCAGTTAGTGAAATAATTGGGTTGCGAGAAAAAATAATCATGAGCAAGAGACTGCAAATTCCGAGCACCTTTTTGACATTTCTGGAATGGTTTTAAACTCAGCATTTTCACGCTGGTCTCCTCACAGTGAGCATACACTCAATACAGCATGTTCCAGAAGTCCTTGCCAGGCCCAGTTCTAAAAAAAAACTTGCTTAATTTCGATGAATAACAGGTCTGCTCGTTAGTTGCTGATCGGCTGAAGTGTCTATTAAATCATATGAAAAATTTCGTGAGCCACACGTTAACGAGCGAACACAATTTTTATCGGACTGAGTTACGCGTGTTTTTGAATTTGGTGCTGAGAAAAATATCTGGAACATACTGTAGAGCAATGGTCTGTTGAGTTTGTTTCAAAAGTATAGGCACAGCTCACTAATAATCTTTGGCGAATTTTCAATTTTCATGCTTTCAAGACAAGCCGAAACTTATCAAGGACTTTTTCCTAATGTAAAGCTAACGCTCTCATTCATTTTTATTCGTTTATGTATTGTGAGTAAGAATGTTGAAAAATTTGGTCCAGGTGCGCATGTACTTCTGAAACGTTGTTTCAAATAAATGTGTAAACAGCAGCTTGTGAAATGCTCGTAAAATACGAAGAATCAATATATCCTCCATGTAACCATGTGGAAAACAGTCGATCTTCAGGGGGTGCAATCGACCCTTTTGCATTATTAGTTTAAAGGGGGGGGTGATAGTTGATATAGTTCACGAGCTGCCGCTAGACCAGAAGAAACAATTTAATAAAGGGGCTGATGCAGGATATATGAACGAAGGAACCTACGCCACTCCACCTGCCAAAAACATACACGTGAGCACAAGGGAATTCAGCTTAATTTTTACTTTTTAGTTGTAGTTATATCAAGAAATGAACGCCAGATAATCCGCAAAGATTTACTTTTAGTATACCCTTTTATTTTAAACACCGTGTTTTTGAATTTAAAAAAGTATAGGAAGATAAGGGCAGATGAAAATTATCTTGTTCCACGAGTCGTTTACTCATGCACGTTCTACTCTATTAACCCTCTACAGACCGGGTTAGTTGAAAATAACACTACTCTTTCATTTATGCATAAAGGGAAGGTATTTAACTATTCGTGCTCGGGGGAGTTGGAATTGCCTATACGACGAATTGAAGGCGCATGGCTAAAGCTTATCTTGTAAGTGTTTTCATAGATAATCGCGTTTATCCGGAATGAAGACAGAAACAATGTATGAGATAGGGTAGAGGGGAAACAAACGAGTATACTCGGGCGTGGTCCATAAGGGGTTAAAAAAAAATATTTATCAATGCTAAACTTTTAAAAGTTATAAAATAATGATTCTTTCGAAATAAAAGAACAAAGAGAAATGGTAGGAAAAAAGCTAAAACAGAATTTAAAACATGAACAGCAAGTCATTTTGGCACGTTGCCGCGTCATTATTAATCGCTGCAATTTCTGTTCACTACCTTTATTCATCGCTGAAAAAATTTCGAGCACTGCTAAAATGCTTTTATAGAGTCATTTAGATTGTTTTTGAATCCTAATGGATCAGTTGAATACGTCATAAAAATGGCCAATGTCTCCTATTCGCCATCATTCAAGGTCTGAAAATGCAATATAGGGCATTACCAGAAAAGGGGTCTATAAAACAATGCGCGTGCTCTTTCTGAGAAATCAGCATTGTGGTCGAGTCGATACTTTTATTGTTTGATGTTTGAAGAGCGCACATTTTTTTTACGGGCTCTTTTCCCGGAAATGGCCTTAGAGTGCAGTAATCTAGGATCATTAATACGTGGGCGAGTTTTAATATAGTGCGATGACGCCACTTTATATGCAAACTTAAAATGACTTTATTTATATTTTTGTTACCATGCAACGTTAAAGTTTTTTAATGGCATTCAAGTGCAAAGTCTTGCAAAATTCTTTAAGACAAAAAAGTCATCATTTTTTTCCCCCCGTGAGTTTTCATTCTATTAAATTTTTCAAATGAAACCCCTCAATTTATCAGGCAAAACCCTGTCAGTTACGCTTCAAACTTCAGATGGCGCATTGTAGAGTGTGGAGTCCCTTGATGGAAACCCTCTCTTAAGGATGTGTGCTAACACAACGCTCATAGAGCTCAAAACGAGTCGACAAATTAAAATTCGCATGATAGCGCATCGGCTCTTTTGGTCTTCGCAATTTGCCGCTAGATGGCGTCGTTGTATGGAGCAGCCCGAGTTAAATCAGCAACAGTCAATCAGAATTTGTGGAGGAGACGGTGCAATTGGTCCACGGTATGCATGGAGTCTACGCACAAACACCTTGTGTGGACTGGTGCAAGGACATAACATGATTGAAGGTACGGGTCATGGGGCTCCTGTCAGTACTCCCTACAGGGCTGCCGTTTTGCGTATAATCAATGCTATTTTTCTACTCACCGATGATTCCACCGGTTGAAAAAAGATTACACAGTTCAGTTTAGTGTCTGACTGTAATGCACGAAAATACTGTGATCTATAATCTTTCTTTAATCGATGGAAACTCCGTTGATTAATTAAAATATCCGCAAGTTTTATAAAGTCATCGACGATTCCACCGGTTGAGAAAAGATTACAGATGCGAGTATTTTAGTTTATTACGGCCATGCACTGAACTGAACTGTGTAATCTTTTCTCAACCGGTGGAATCATCGGTGAATTGAAAAATAGCATTGATTATACGCAAAACGGCAGCCCTGCGTTGTGCGTTCCACCGACTCATTGAAATTCCCTTCCTCTAAATTCTTCATAGGTTACAGTCTGGGGTTTGCATTGAACGTAATCCACTTTTTAACTGCCCAAGTATGAAACTCTCCCTGTTTCCTACGAAGCGGATGTCCTGAGGATATCTTAATCATCGCATGACCTAAAAAGGTGCAGCGAGACGGTTAATTTGTGTCAAAAGGTAAATGTTTCAGAAAATATCATGTAAAAGTCACGCTACTACGTCGGCTCCATTCATCATTTGACGACCACCGGGTGACGTTTTCAAGACATTCACCGTATCCGACCCATCGCCAGGTTCGGGGAACCGCTCGCTCGCTCTCGGCCGCCCGGCGCGCGGGAACTTTTTAAAGATGTTCCTTGTCGGACAGGACGGGCGCGATTTTCGTTGAAGGAACGCGGCGACGCGACTCGACGCGATCCCGTGTGCAAAGCTAACGACGCGCAAACAGCGCGTTTTGATTAATGGTGGATGCCACCGCTTTCACCGCTGCGCTCTGCCCATGCCGTCTCACGAATCCCGCCGCATGGTTGCCACGAAGCGTAAAAAAAAATGCACCTTCCTTGTGATATTATTGAAGCACTTTTGTGACAACTGACATCTAGTGGACGTAAAAAATTTGCCCACTTCCTCTTTGAATCAATGTTAAGATTATACTTTTTTTGTGACTGCTGGAGACCAGATACCCTGAAAAAATCCACCTCTTTTCATTTTAGAGTAATGTTTGTTGATTTTTTTTTTTTTTAGTGCATGACCGCACCGCGTTCAGCGAATAGAGTACTGTAGATCGCCACCGCATCCCGGTCATACAGTTCCATTTGATAAACAGTTTTTCTCCGCAGATAAGCCACACTTACAAATCACTTTTTGACTCGTCGAAATTGGAGTTCGCCTCATCTGCGAGAATTGTCGGGAAAAACATGTATTTATACCTGATTCAGATTCGCAGATGTCTTGGCTGCTGACGAAATGCGAAACGTTGCCGCTTTAAAACGTATTTTTGAGAGAAATAAATAATTCGATCTCACCCGTCACGCCTTCTGTTATCTACATACTTTCTAATATAATACTTATATATTTTTGCGTCTTTCTCACGCACTTTTGCTCCTATTTACTTACTACCTACTATTAGGTTAGGTTTTTGATTTTACCGCGATAAAGAACACCTAATATTGTACAGCTAGGATTGAATTTTCGAATTTTCGCGAGTAGGTACGTAGATAACTCATTCTCACACCCTTTTGGCTCTTTAGGTGGTCTCAATAAATAGTATTAATAAAAAAAGAAAAAGCGAAACAAAAAAAAACCTTTTGAATTAACTGTACTGTACTTCAAGAAGCACACTTTTGAGCCGCCGCACCCCGCAGTGGCCCCGACCGCAGCTCTGTAAATTTTCTTATGTTTGAAAAAAAAAAGCACCAACCTACGATAGACTTTTTGTGTTGAACCCGTTGTCAGTCGTGTTGTAACTCATATGTGACAGCCAAATAAAACAAAAAGCGGACTACACCAAGGATACATCAAAATCAATTCAAAATACGTGCTGAGGCAAAAATGAAAATACAAAATGCAAACTAAATAAAATATCTTTAACTGTAGATTTAAAGAACATCACTCAAAAAGTAATTATAGGTATATTTAAACAGGTTGTTTTGGGAAAGATTGGACTTGACATGCATGTTTGTGCAGGCTATCATAAAAACATCAGTTTCGATGCGTTACTAACTAACAGGGTGTCAATACTGGCGGTATGATGTTTTTGTGCAATCTGTAGATGTGTCAAGTCCACACTTTTCTGAGAGGATCCATGAAAATATTAATAAAATTAGGCCGTTGGATATCATAGATTCTCAGACTGGGGCTGAAACACCGTACACTTTAAATGGCGAGAAATAGTGGAACACACCCTGAAAAAATTTGAAAGCAATAGAGCTAATAGGTTCGGTTCTAATTCATTAAATGTGCAACTAGACGTTGATAGTACTACTAAAGTGCTCTGAGATAATTTAAGTGCTGCACTTTGTAATAGGATTTAATATTGAACAACCGATGATTTGTTTCTCCTTGATTACTCATGCGTGTGCCAACTTTGTTCGCTTCGAACTTTTCCCTGCTATTACTTCGCATCCTTCCAGCTTTTATGCATGTTTGACTTCGCGTGTATTTTACATTCGTTTTTAGTTATCCTTGTTGTAATTAGCTTTACATTTTATTTTCTAAGTCATCAAATAGCGTATTTTACAGACGCGATGATGAGTTTATCTCGGAAAGCCCACGGTTTCTAAATTGTGAATTGTAAGTCGTTAATTCTGTTCTATGGTTTATATATGGCTACTTCTCAGACTTTATTTTTTCCAATCATGTATTTTTTTAAACCAAATCTTGCTATTTGCCACAATGCTTTAATTACGAACCTCCTTCTCAAATAAACTTGAATTAGTCGATGAATTGCATTCAACAGCAATATTTTAAAACCTGCAAGAATATGCGTGGAATTCCGCTATCTTTCTTACTTAAACGTCTGTCACTTTACTTGACCTCAAAAACTTTTGATTTAATATAGAATAAGCGTCATACATTTCTTTGCAATAGATAAGGAAAATGCCAATTTTTCTGTAACGCATATATGCCACCCATCAATTACGCATAAGAGCAGTGGCGTCGTTTGCAATTCAGCAACCCTGAATTTCATCCATTTAAACCTGTTCGATACTTCTAAAGGTAAAGGTTACGTAAGAAGAGCCGTCAAAAAATTACGTAAGAGGAAAACAAATTACGTAAGAGGAAAACACCTGCAACCTACGAATAACAGGTTACGCAACCAACGAAATCAGTTTAGAGGTTATATAATCAGATTAGAGGTTATGCAACCATCTAACAAGAGGTTTTAAATATTATGCAATCAGTTACATCACATTATTTTTAGTTATGCAACCTCTTAATCAGACCCTCTCGCGCATGCGCAAATAAGATTATTGATGACTATAAATAAGATGATCTCCGTTGACTCAGCACCCCATTCATCCTCTGCATGATCCTCGAGTACGCCGTATTGAGGCTACTTGCTCCTGTTTCTATACTATCCCGTTTCACGCCGAATTGAGGCTGAAACAACCCTTCATTTCTCAAAAATCTCATTTATGTTTAATCATTTTTACTTTTCAGTTTTTGAAGCTTGAGTTCGTACGCCGTATTGAGGCTACGTCCTTCAAGTTTCTTTTGAGCGTTTTTTAGGCTTCTTGCCTCTTTATATTTTGAAAGTGTTGGCTTCTTGCCTCTTTTTCCGTTATTTTTGTGCTTGGCTTCTTGCCTTCCTTTATTTTGAGCGTTTTTGGCTTCTTGCCACTTTTTTCGTTAATTTTGTGCTTGGCTTCTTGCCTTCCTTTATTTTGAGCGTTTTTGGCCTCTTGCCACTTTTTCCGTTATTTTTTGTGCTTGGCTTCTTGCCGTCCTATATTTTGAGCGTTTTGGCTTCTTGCCACTTTTCCGTTATTTTTGTGCTTGGCTTCTTGCCGTCCTATATTTTTGACAGTTTTTTGGCTTCTTGCCGTATTTTTCAGTTCTTTACCGTCCGGCTTCTTGCCACAATATATTTAGTCTATCAAATTAAAATATAAAACATATTAATTTAATCTATTCAAAAATATTTCCTCTTTTTCTCTCAAAATTCAAGTTCATTTAAAATCAAAATATTAAACTTTCTAACAAGCAACTTTTACACTTCATCAGAATTTTCACTCCAATTTACCTTCAAATTCCATTGGTACGCTGTAGTGAAGCTACCAATATCCTTAGGTTCACGCCGTATTGAGGCTGAATCACTCCTGTCACGCCGTATTGAGGCTGATCCTCCTATTAAGAGGAAAAATTCTGGGAAAAGTGTAACTTGTTTTTTCTCTCTCTTTACGAAGTAAATTAGTTCAAATTAAATATCTTAAAACAGTAAAAATTCTTCTAAATAAATTCTCTCAGGGTTCTCAGTGATGAAACGCACGCGCGGCCTCTAGCCAATCCGTCAATCTGAGAGAACCCACAATAAGAATAAGGTCCTCCGGAAACAATATAAATTTTAAAGTAAATTTTCAACCCTCACACTCTTGTTCAAAACCTTTGTAAAATATCGATGCAAGTAAGTAAAATGTCCATCCCAATTAGTTCGACTTTTATCACGAGTTGGAATGGAAGGCATATGATTTGCTCCATATTGCACACAACGCCTCTGCATGAGATTCAATCTCAGGTCTGCAGGGCCGCATTTACCTTTTTGCCGCCGTAGGCCGTATAAACTTTGTCGCCCCCATGGAGCGTTGGGGGAGGGACTTCTTCCAGAAAGAAGGGGGGGCTCGGGGGTCCTCCCCCGGAAAATTTTGGACACAAATTACCTTAGAGATATGGAGCCGCGAGCCGGCGAGCGGCACTTATCTCTAAGCTGGCGGTGAACCACGCAACTCTCGGCGCGCCGCCACCCTGTGACTTGTGACTGTGCCTGCTCGCAGTGCTTTTGTATTACTCAGCACGTTACTTGCACCGTGTAAAAAGTCCTCGAGTGGCGGTGACAAAAAAAATAAAACAAAAAACAAAAAATCTCAAAAATTTGCCGCCCCTCAGAATTTGCCGCTTGACACGGCCGCCTGCGCCTTCTTCGCCTAATGGGAAATACGGCCCTGCAGGTCTGGCCATTGAAGCCAAGTTCTCGTACTTGTCTATGTCTGACGTTTAGGAGTGACAAACACTTCCTTTCAGCATAATCATGTCACATAAAACTTTACCCGTTACTTTCTCTTAAAGCTAGGAGAGAGAGAGAGGAAGCTGATTTCTCCGCGAGTTTTGGCAACCTTGTGCTTAAATCCATCCCAATTCCGCGCTACACTTGTCCCCTGTTTCCTCTGCAATCTGCAACACCCGCTGGTATACTGTGACAGCATGAAGGGTAGGACTTTTGAAGGGAAGGTCGGGAGGGGAGAGGAGGACAAACGACAGGGGTGAGAGAAAAAAAAAGGGGGATAAGTTTATTAGGCTGAAAACCGGCCTCAGCGTGGCGAGCGCCCACTTTATGAGCTTCAAAATCCGCCGCTGCCGCGCGACCGCATAGCGCGCGCCTTCCGTCGCCCTGAATACCAAACGAGGTCCTCCTAACTGCTGCTGGCTGCTGCCCGTGAGTAGCTGCGTTCGTTCAAATTTGTTTTTGCTCGACGCGGAGAGCTCCCGGTTAGTTGAGTCATTTCCAGCGCCCTCCCCTCAAACGACCCCCGCCCCGCCCCTTCATCCCACCTATCTAACGGGGCTCGTCCTCTCATCCCTTGCCGGGATTTGAGTCTAAGGATTTCGCCACGGTATTAATTAGGTTGAGACTCCATTACTCAGCAAAACTCAGCACTTTTGCTCTCCTCCTCGCCGCTTCCTTCCGCTACCACTGACTCCGCGCGCTACTCTTTCTTTCTCCGCTCTCCTTTTCACGCGACTCTCTTTCGGTATCTGCGGATGTCAATCTCCGTGTACCTCCCCCCCTTCCCCCCTTTCCACCCCCTTTCCCCCCACCTTTACCCTATCCCTGGCTGCGGTAACTCTTCGTAAGAAATCGCACCGGTTTTATGAGCATGGATCAAGAGTTTAAATTTTCGGATGGCGCCGTCAGGCACTGAGATACCGCCAGCGAAGCGTGCGTGCATTGTGAAAAGTGGCCTATTCACAGATTTGCCGTAAAAAGCCCTACAACGATGCTCGTGGCGTGGCTCTGTATACTGGCCATTCGCATTAATTTCGTTCGCGGAACGCGATTACCTCTCCCCCGAACAGTGTTGCCAGATCGAGGGTAAAAAGCCGTATCGCCCCCATTTGAATCAATGTAAAGCGTACGGATTTTTCACCCCAATCTGGCAACACTGCCCCCGAATACAACTCGGTAGTGTTAATGGACTCCCTCAAATCCGGTGAATATTTGCGAGCTTGCACCCCGCTTTTCGCTCTTCCAGTCTGATATATTGATCCTAGGACTCAATTTGATTTAATGAGCCTTTCCAAAGCCAGCTAATAAATTCAATCCAAAGCGCTTTTGACGAATGCAATGATCACGAAATCAATAGCCCCCTTTTTCATCTCACCTCCCACCGTTAATTTTTTATTCTCTTTTCCAGTTTTTAATCGCTGTTTTGTAGCTAGAGGTTAGAGCGTTGCGAGTATTTTTTTTTTTTTTTTTTTTTTTTTTTTTTTTAAAGTTGGGTGCATCCTCCTACTCAGCAGGTTGCACCAAATCGCGCCTCTTTCATAATCGTTGATGCTGACGGAAGTCCCTCGCAATTTGTGGACGTTTGGTTAATTTTTTGCCTTTAGTGATTTGTAGCTGATAATTATAAAATAATTGGCTCTTATCATGCCTAATACTATCCTAAAGAACACCCATCCATGATATTTCAATATTTCTGAACCATATGTGGTAGGGAGGAGTAAATGCACAAAATGTCTGTGGCGTCTGTCTGTCCGTCTGTCTGTCTGTCTGTAGTCAAGAACGTGAAATCCAGCATAACTTTTGAACTATTGATCCATATGCATCCAAATTTTGCAGAGATGTTGCTTTTAACATTCCTCAGAAGGACTTTTTTTGTTTTTTTTTTTTAAAAATTTTAATTTTTAGGTTAGTTATGGATGAAAAATGGTTTCCATTAAAATCAATGGGAAAATGGGTCAAAAAAGAGAAAAATTTAAATATTTCAATACTGGATCTTTAGACTTGGAAGAAAATTTGTAAAAAACATTCTACAATCAGCCCACAGTAAAATTAACCCCTTATAGTTCAGTAAAATAACCCTTAAGACTGTTTAAAAAATCAATTTAGGGCGTTCGAGCCAAAAAATGGAATAAAAGTGAGAAATTAATCTTGTATATCAGTGCCAATTACTAAAAGCTGGATGAATTTTGATGAAACTTTGTATACACAATGTACTACCACAGTACTAAAGTATTTTCTTCTCACTATCATCATAATAAATCCTTTGGACCGTTTCAAGGGACCATACAGGTGCGATTGAGAAAAAATAAGACCAATTAAGCAAATAAAAACATAATCCTACTTATTTTAGGTTAATTTCAATGATTCTCGGCTAGTATAGTGGTAATTAAGGCGTGGGGGTGTAAAAAGGTCAATTTTTGCATCCATATTTTTAATATACAGAGGTTGTATCTAAGGGTGTCAAAGATTGCATTTTATAATTCAATCAGATTTTATTTCAATCGAAATTTAAATTAAAGGCAGGAGGAGGAACTCTAGATACTTTATGTCCCCAGATTTTGAGAAAGTTTGATTCGAATTTTTCAAGTTTGTGTTTGAGTATATTTCAGGACACGGTTTCCAGAGACGTTTCTATCTTACAGCATGTCAATGCTGCAATCAATGGCGAAGCGTGGAATTTGGCAACATTGTAAAGTGTCCATTTAAATCCATTAAAAAGATAGAACTATTGGGTGTTCGGTGAACACCTTTGCATTCGACCTTTTACATGAGTTTAAATGGACACACTCCAACGTTGCCAAACTGCGCGCTACGCCATGCCACTGGCTGCAATGAATTCCTTTCTTCAACCCCAAACTATGATAAATTGCACTTCAAATTGTTCCCCACTCACTCGGACTTTCAAACAAATAAAATAAAATAAAAAAAATAATAATAATAAAAAAATAAACCGATCGCGAAAACTGTAATTCAAAGCAACAAGAAGCTCTTAGTTCTCCAATTTTCAGAAATGAGGTTTCCATGCTCAATAATCTGCGGTAAATTTTCATACTGCGAAACATACTGCATTTGGGTGTAGAGTTACTACACCAAGAGGCAGAAAGCTCCATACCTCCATCAGTGAGATTGGGGGGGAAGTCTTTACTGATGGGTTTCCGACCTATTATCCGACAGATCCTAATAAAATTCCGGATTTGCTTGATTTTTTTGTAGTGAAAAATGTTTCAAGAAACTATGTGTCGGTGGGTTCTGAACTTGAACTCACCTCTGATCATATCCCAATAAAATTAGCATTTCACCACTCGGTAATATTAAAAACCTCCAACTTTATCACAAATAGCAAAACTAATTGGGATGAATTCAGGAACATACTTAATAGAACTATAGTTAGAGATCCAATCGATTCAGTCGCAAAACTTGAAGAGGAAACTGAAAAAATTTCGACGTTAATCACATCAGCGGCCTCGTTATGCACGCCTATTGCCAAATTTACTAAAAATAAATATAGTTTACCTCTGGAAATCAGAGATTTGATTAAAGAAAGAAGGAGAGCCCGAGCTAAGTGGCAAAGGACTCGGCATCCTAAAGATAAGACTTACTTTCAAAAAATAAGCAGATTAACTACAGCTAAAATAACTGAACACAGACAATCCAGAACATATAATTTCCTGAAAGGTTTATCACCATATCCAAATACTGACTATTCTTTGTGGAAGGTTACAAAATATCTGAAAAAATCTGCCACATTTTCACAGCCGTTGAAAAAACCTGGCGGTACGTGGACTAAGACTCATCAAGAAAAAGCTGATGAGTTTTGTCGTCACCTATCTGAAGTTTTCAAACCCCACAACCTCAACAAGGTGCCTGTGGACATTGAAGCCGAAAAAGCTAACATTATCCCGGCTGACGCGGTAGAAATGTCAAAAATCTCTCACGGTGAGGTCGCTGACATGATTAGATTCAAAATTAAAACTAAAAAAGCACCCGGTTTGGATCTCGTCACTGGGGAAATGCTGAAGCAGCTCCCCACCAAGGTCCTCAAAAGGCTGGCTGATATATTCAATGCTGCGCTCGACTTCAGATATGTACCATCAGCCTGGAAGAGGGCAGAGGTGATCATGATTCCGAAAAGCGGTAAGCCCTTGCAGAATGCATCATCTTATAGACCAATTTCTCTCTTGTCCATAATAGGCAAATTATTTGAAAGGCTGTATCTTAAAAGATTACAAGCGATTATCGATGAGAGGGAAATTATTCCACCCCACCAGTTCGGCTTCCGGAGGGGGCATTCTACCGTCGAACAGGTACATAGAATCACTGATCTAATAGAAAAAACAATGGAACACAAGATGGTATGCTCCATTGCCTTTTTGGACATAGCGCAAGCCTTTGATCGTGTTTGGATAGAGGGGCTTGTGTTCAAAATATATAAATTACTTCCAAGCAATCATCTTGATTTGTTAACCTCGTACTTGAACGATAGGTCCTTCTGTGTCAGGCACGAGGGAGTTAAATCAAAGTTTATGCCCATACTGGCGGGGGTGCCCCAAGGGTCAGTACTTGGTCCAATACTTTTTCTTTTGTACATGAGTGATTTTCCAGCTACTAAAGGCACTAGACTTACGACCTTTGCTGATGATACCGCTTTGTCCGCGATAGGGCGGGATCATAAGCAAGCGAACAAATACTTACAAAAAAGTCTTAATGCGACTTTAAAGTTTTGTGGGGATTGGCGTATCCTCCTCAACAGTCCAAAGTCGCAACACAGCACTTTTACTAATTTGAGATCTTCTCACATGCCTGTCTATTTAGACGGAGAGATTGTTCCCAAAGTGGATATCGCGAATTATCTGGGTATGAGACTGGACACAAAACTTACGTACGGTCCTCATATTCAGAAAAAGCGACAACAACTAATGACCAAATACAAAAGCATGTGGTGGCTCTTCAAACCAAAGAGTGGAGTGTCACTAGCTAACAAATTAATGCTATACGAAATGATCTTGAAGCCGATCTGGACTTATGGATCGCAATTGTGGGGATGTGCCTCCAGAAGTGCTATTAGTAGGATTCAGACGGCCCAAAATAAAATCCTTCGAGGAATCACCGGGGTAAAATGGGATGATTACATCAGTAACGATGTGATAGGCCAGGTGCTCGGTGTCTCCTCGGTGGAAGATACAATTAAAAAGATAACTAAAAGTTACGTCCGTCGGTTGTCTGCCCACCCTAACGAGAAAGCTTACCATTTGTTAGGCAAATATGAGAGCAGTGTGAGACGTCTCAAAAGACGAAAGCCATTTGACAACGTCGCGCATTGCCTTGATAAAATATAACTGAATTTCCTTGTTTCTGCCAAAATTATGTCTCCTCTTCTCTCTTTGGTCCTTAAAGTTTTGGAGGTCTGCTTCTCCCAATCAAAATATTGTAATATATGTTTACCCCTTGTCTTGTAATTTAACTCACTTTATCTCTTTTTTGTCACTTATTATTTATTATTTATTTATTTATTTATTTATTTATTGTCTACTTATTCATTTATTCATTTATTTATTTATTTATTTATTTATTTATTTATTTATTTATTTATTTATTTATTTATTTATTTATTTATTTATTTATTTATTTATTTACTTATATATTCATAGATTTCTTCTTCAATTTTTAATTTTTCACCATTTTCATTTCTATTGCTTCCACTTTCCTTTCCTCTTATTCTCTTAATTTTTATTTTTATTTTTATTTTTTCTTCCTCAAGGGTGTCAAACTCGATAAAGTAATGTCATTATACTAAGTATAGTATCGTTTATTCTAGATGTAACTATATATAATTATATGTATCTATATATTAAACGCATGTTTCTGCCACAGAAACGTGCTTGCACCAGATAGGGCAATAGTTGCCCAGTAAGAAAATGTTAGAATAAGTATTTAGAATAAGCAAATAGTTAAAAGATTATGGATTAATTTGTGTAAGACGAAGTAGCCATTAATATAAAAGTTAAAAAAAAAAAAAAAAAAAAAAAAAAAAAAAAAATTTCATTCACCGGACCTCGTCTACTATTCCTAGTTCATCCCTACACCTTCCTTTTCCCAATGAGGCTTCCGCAATAGAACAAACGGGTTGCTGCAATAAACAACCGCCGTTGGCGCTGTCATACAAAAGCGATACAATTCTCAAAACCGCAGAAAGTTTTGTCCTGTATCTGTCAGAACATTTAACATCTAGGTTTACTATAGTTTGTATATGCGCAAATAACAGAATGCACAAGTGGACAAGGTTGCGTCGCACTGCATCGAAGGCACCGCGTTGAGGAGTTTTCGGTGCAGCTCTCTCCTTCGTTCTGACGGGACTATGAATGAAATTAACATAAACAACAGAATTTCATTAATTCAACAACGACGTCCTTTCTCGGTTAATCGTGTCTCTTTTGTCCCCGGTTTTGCGCGCAGAATTATAATAACTTTTGAACCGCGCATTTCATAAAACTGCTAGTCCGCAATTCGTCCTGTTTAAATGAGCTCTAGCGGTGATATTTAATATTTGACCCTATTTTTTTCCATTTTTTCTCCCCATTAAAAATCCTGAACTGCGGTTCTCTCTTCGGCCATATTATTTGTGAGCTACCGGGGCTTCGAAATACCATAAAATTATGACATAACATTTAACATAACACATAACATAACATTTATAACATAACATTGACATAACATTTATGACATGACATTATGACGTAACATTTTTGAGGAGACTGCAAAGTTATTGGTGGAGGTGCTTACAAAATGCATTTAAACACGCGTGTAAAAAGGGTGATGGTAAAATCGCAACAGTTACAGTACCTTAGCATTTTGAAATTAAACTCCAACACGTGAATACCATGAATTTTTGAAGTTTGATTTCGAGCGAATCGCGAAAATCACATTAAGAAAGTCTAAAAATTCAGTAATAAACTCATCATATCTGCTATAACAGCAAGTTCGTAATGGTGGTGCAACGCATGTGTCATACGAGATTCCTGTCCATTGTGTAACTTTCTCCACAGATACACTGAGATAGGTCTTAATTTAGATAGGGATCTCCCATGACACCTGCGTTTCTCCACCATTAAGCCCGATTCTGAGAGCGAATTGCGACATTTTTTTTAGTATCATTTGATTATTATTTGATTAAAGGAAATTAAAATCTTGGATATTCAGATGTATTGTTGAAAAAAAAAGTGAATTTACCTTTGGCATCTTGTATTATTTATAGTTTGCTGAAATAGCAACATCTGTTTTTATAACTTCCATTTTTTCGAAACTGTATCAGTCATTACCACGAAAGGAAATTATGAAAATTTCTTGAGCAGTTCATAACAAAGAGTGATATTCATCTTCTTTTTTTTGTGGGAGCTTTTCTTTGATATGAAGAATAATAATACTAATTCATACGATATAAATGCAAAATGTTTCCGGTGAAGGCGGGTCCTCGTGCCCAGGGACTGTTTCTGATAATTCATAAATGGGCTCGTCACGATTTGAATTGCAAATTGAGTGCTTTCCCCTCCTTTATTCTTTGAGAGATCGACTCGGGAAAAGTTAAAACGTTGCGCGGTGAAACCTGTGAAAATAAACAGCAAATGCAGCGTGAATCTGTCGAACCCATTGGAGCGTTTTCTGTTGCTCTCGATACACTTGCTACCGTTGCATGTTTTCCTTTGGGAATCCTTTGTAAGACTTCCTTCCGTGCTCTTATCCATCCTCGTTCTTGGATCCGCTTGTGGGTGGACGCAGATTGCATAGATGTCAGGCGTTCAATGAAAAAAGAAAAATGCTTCTTGTTCTAACCAACGAACTATAACATTTATCTAGAGTGGCAATCTAATGGAATACCTGACAAGGGTGATTTTTAGGTTAGGTTAAAGGTGTAATTTTGTCCATTTATCCTCAATTATACTTCACGCCACAAATTCAGTGGCGCGCAGTTCAAAATTTACAGCCAAGATGACTGACAAAAACAGAAGAACAAGCCGACTCGCTCGCGAGAGACTTTGGGCGAAACTCTCGAAGTCACCTGAGTGAGTCGCCGTGTTTTTCTGCTTTTGTCGGTCATCTTGGCTGCAAATTTTGAACTGCACACCAGCACTGAAGTTGTGGCGCAAAGTCAGATGAGCACACCTGTATAATTTATAACCTTGATTTATTTATTCCCATGTATGTTGATGCGACGAACATAGGTTTGAACACGTACCAATTCACTGTGCAGTTACGCTAAAATACATGGAAATTAATGGAATAAATTACACCTTAAACCTGACTTGAGAATTATCCATGGTGGTTATGCAAAGTTTAATTTTGGGACAAGTTTTTTTTGTTCGAATGCCCCCCTCCCCCTGTAAAATAGTGAAAACACATTTTTTGAAAACATGGTTATAAAAATGATCATTTTCCCCGTTTTTCGATTTTACGGCATTTTCTTTACCAAACTATTTAAGTACACATGTACTTTTGAATAAGCTCCCTGAATTGTTTTGGGTGAAGCGCATCCATCCCGAAGCGATTTTCTTCGCTATTACCCGTACTTGGACTGTTTTGCGATACAAAGTACTTTTACGACACACACACAATATAACACGACACCAAAACTATAAAACCTCACTAACATGAGCGTCATTTTACTCTTTTCTTCGGAGAGGAGGGCAAAACTCAATAACTTTTCTGTTTTGTATTTTATGTCAAAATATAGCAGCCTTCCCAGCACAATTCCAATTACTTAGAGGGAGGGGAGGAGCAGTACCTAATGATATTTTTGGTGGTATTTTACGTTAGTTTGTGATTTTGATTTCATTTCTTCAGAATGTATTTTAAATCAATTTTATCCATGAAAACTAACATTCTTGAAGGAGGGGTAAAACCCCCCTTTTTCTCCCAAAATGACGTGATTACTCGCAGTAAAAAAAAAAGCTTTGCAAAAATACCCCGAAAACTGCAGATGAAATTAGTTCTCAGGAGTTCTTTTTTTTTTTTTTTTTTTTTTTTTAATTTTTCGGACGCCTGCCGATAGTCTTGTATTTACCGCAAAAACCGAGGTAGGTATAAGTTACAAAATATTAAAAGTTTTATTATTACTCTTTTCCCCCCCCCCCCCCCCCCCCGTGCTCCCAAAATGACTTGATTACTCAGTAAGAAAAAGCTTTGCAAAAATACCCCGAAACACTGCAGATGAAATTAGTTCTCGGGATTTTTTTTTTTTTTTTTTAATTTTTCGGACGCCTGCCTATAGTCTTGTATTTACCGCAAAAACCGAGCTATAATTAAAAAATTTTAAAGTTTTTTTATTATTCTTTGGTGGAATTTAAAAAATTTAAATATTTATTTTTTAACGGTCGGGGTCCTTTTAAGATCTCAAGTGAAGAAATTTTTAACTAAAATATTTAACAGCATCCTTTTTTCTTTTGTAAATTTTATCAATGTTTCCTCCAGTTTGCGGGTGTGTGTTTTTTTACAGATAAATCTAATGGAACACTTTGAACAGTAGCGTCGCGTGGAATTTTGGGAACCATGTATTCTATCCATTTAAACTCATGTAAAAGATCGAATTCAGGGGGTACACAGTGTACAAAGAAAATTCGATATATTTAAGGAGTTTAAATGGAGCAGTTGCATTGTTGCCAGATGGCATGCGACGCCACTGACTTTGAACGTTTGGCAAATATGTGTGGTCGCTTCCCCCACAACTCTCACAACTCGATCGTTCAAATGTTTTTTTTTGAGCGCACTGTTTTAAGTATTCGTACAATTGAAGGGGTTAAAAGAGGAAAGGGGACCAAACTCCGCCTTCACAAGACCGCGCCCTCGATACGATCTATTTGATGCGATAATGCATTAGATTAGATTGAAAAGGCATTCCAAGGAGGCGAATATCCAGAATGTTTGAGACTTTTCCTTTGAGCTCCGAGTCCTTATTTTGCGGGGAGAAATTGTGGAATGCATAACATTCTCTGCATTCCTAGCGAAGACGAAAGTAGTTCAGTCATTGTATATGTGCTTCAAAATAAAGTTGTATTTTACTTTGAGCGCGGCCCAAAGTAGCGTTTATTTCATGGATTCATTTCTTAAACTTATTTCACGTTTGAAAAGAAGATGGAAGTTTCTCAAATATCTTATCTCCTCACCTTTCAGATGCATTTTAATGCAACGAAACATTCCCTCTGAAATTTCACCCAGAAAAAAGTTTTCCCAAAATGCATGTGTTTTGGCCCCCATCGAAATTTTACTATCAATGAGCGATTTCGTCCAATAAAGCGATTTTTTTTTCAGTTGAGTTAAATCAGGTACCCAGTTCCATATGCAATGCATAAGTCGCGAGGATTCGATATTTTTATAACTGTTGGTTGCAGAAAAACAATCATGAGCCATTAAATTCAAAACATGTGAGAGAGACTGATGGTGGTCTCTAGCGGATTAAAATTTCAGCACAGAGTAAAGTGGAACACCTTTAAGTAGGAGTATACATTTCAGTATTGAATGAAAAAGCCCCCTTAAAAAAAATGAAAAAAAAGCGGACGACAACTGTACACCAAAGATTGATAACTCAACCATCGAATTAGCGTCTAATGCGAGTAAATTAATCCATTACCAGCCAGATAAGCGGTTCAAACTTTCCGCAGAGTACAGCAGACCGACTAAAGGTAAAGCACAAAAGAGCAAGAGGATGAATGCTTGTGATATGGGAGGAGAGGTGGGAGTGGGTAGAATTCAATGAATGGAGGGGGCCTGGGGGAGGCTGAACCAGTGAAACAAATCTGTCCCTATTGTGTTCCAACCACGATTGAAGCTGTTGTTGGGACCAATTAACCATTCAGTCTAAGCTTGAGAACTGCAGGTTTTTTTTTTCTCTCTCTCCTCGTGACAATTCGACGGCAAGTGCGCGGTTCGGGGTTCCCCATCCTGCCCCTCCCATGTTGCGTACCTGTGCTTGTCTATCTATACGTAAAACATGACATGCAGTTGAACGCAACACAACGACGCGACCATAGATTTTGTCTCTAGTTGCCAGATCTGGGGTTCAATCTTGAACTGGGGGGAAAAAAGAATGCCAGACGACTTTTGAAGGTAGGTGACCCTCAATACTTAATTAAATGAATTTAATCCTTTCAATACTATACATAAGTATGCATATACAAATTCGTACACTATCTGTTTGGAACAGTTTCATTTCATTTTTTTTACAGTGAAAGTCTGCAAGCACGTTGAATTGTGAAAAGGCATACAAGAAAAAACTTCAATTAGTGCCTTCAATTAACGATGTAGGCAAAAAAAATTACCGCAAAATACGATTATTTATTTACTCGATTGATTTGAATCAATATCAATTCATTGGTGTTTTAAATTTTTAAAATTTGATCCTGAAAAGGGATGTATGATATGTATATCATGCACAGAAAACCTTGAGAACTAGAAAGAAAAATTTAAAAACAAGCAGGGAAAATTCCAACACGCAGGTGTTGGAAAAGCGTGCCACTAAAGTCTGAACAGCTTTAATGCTTTCGCTAGCAATGATAATGCATCAAAGAGGAACCATGTAAATGGAGCTGATCTCGAAAAATTGGGGTCCAAAGTTGAAGAGCACAAAAAAAAAATCGGGGAAATTACGTTTTGATTTCATTCAACTACCGTGTTATTTTTTTGCATTTCAACACCGGAAAAGTGGAATTTCCTATGCAGGAAAGGTACCCCCTTTAAATTTTTTAGCGTTTAAAGTGACTTGGTTCCTTTCTTCTTTTTTTTGGCATAATCACGAAAAACGAATCTCTAAGAGAAACCAAACGGCAGAGTTGGTTTACACTGTTGATATTTTAAAATCCGTTAATCCGGACTTAAGTCCGTTCCCAATTCTATAAAAGGAACCAAGTCGGAGTTGGTTCCTTACGTGACTCGGATTAAGGTTTAAAAAAAAGGGAAACCAAGTTCTCATTTTATTTCATCTTTGGACAATGACTTCAATGAGGCTTCAATGAGGAAATAGTTGTTATTAGAAGAAGCACTTGTTGCTTCGAGATTCAGTTTGCTAGGTCTATCAATCAATAACTAAATTTTTATCAAAATGTCACTCAGTTCTTTTGTGACAAGTGCTGTCCAATTGAGCTGATTTGGTGAGAAATGATGAAAAAAATAAAAGATCAGATGTATCTATAAGGAGATGAGTCAAAGGCGTTGTTTTTTGTGTTTGTTTTTTGATTTTTGTTTTCAAAACTTTGGAGGGCTCTAGCTCAGAAGAGAAACATTTGCAGCACATATTCGTGTGGAAAATAAAGCCTTATAATGTGTTGCCCCCAAAAAATACACTCCACAAGTTTGGCACTTAAGTTTTGACACGACCTATATTCTTGATATTTTGCTCCCCCCCCCCCCCCCCCCCCGCCACCCTTCACAGAACACAACATCTTGACCATGCAAATTTTTAAAATCACAGTTTGACTGTAGAGATATTTTTTTTTCCCCCCCCTTTCAACAAAAAAGGGGAAATGGATCGCCTATCTTTGATGTTTGTCGTATGCGCGTGCAGAGTTTTTTCGGCTTTACGACTGCCTTTTTGGACTTTCTTTATAATGCGTTTTGTGGGTTTATTAATGGATTTTATGACTATTTGATGCCGCCAATGTAATTTTCAGGCGATTTTACATAAGAATCAAAACTCTATAGCGCTGTAGCAAAAGTTTGCAACAAACCCATTGAAAGCTGAAAAGAGAAAATTATTTGATAAGGCTCGATCTTTTTTACCCACATAAAGTATAGACAATAGATATTTCTAAATCCCTCCACCTTTTAAACGGCTTGTTCAGGGATCAAAAATGAGGTTGCGTTCTTTTGAAGTCAAAAAGTGTCATATTCGGAAAAGCCGTGATTCTAAATAATAAACAGTTTTTTTTTTTTCTTTTTTTCTGTTTTAGGTGCTGTCAGCACTTGTTGCGATTGTCACGATGTAGATATGTAATATGCATAAATGGAACACTTGCGAATTCATAAAAAAATAATCCTTTAATATACAGAACTATAACCATTTCAGGTGCCCTTTACACGTCAAGCATTCTAAGGGTATAGATTATAGTAGGTGTGGAGGTTTAAGACGTTTGTGGATTTTAATTCCCCCTCCCCCCATTTATTTTGTTGAAAAGTATCGAAAGTTTACAGTTAAAACTAAGCCTATAACGCATTGTAAATATTTTTTTTTTTTTGTTGCCGTGGGTCGATATCATTTTTCTGTTGGAAAAGCAAAGTTTCATATGGACCTATAATTTCCAAAATTTGAAGAGGCTTCCAGTAAAAATACTGTACACGCGAGAAACTTTTTAGGATAGGTAAATAAGTTATTCCAGAGTCAATTCCATAGCCGCAGGGAGGAGGCTGTCCAGGGGTGGAAGACACGGGACAGCCCCTCTCACTTTTTAGAGCTATTAATGCGAATTTTAACCCCATCCCTTTTTCTTTGTTCTTTTTTTTTTGAAAACCTTTTTATCAACAAAAAGCCCAAAATTTCCTCAAAAATCCCTTGATTGCATAGACGCTCATTAAGGGGTTTTTAATTTGCCGATCCCCCAGAATTTCAAATGTTTCCAATGACCAAGACCTGTTTAGTGTGACGTCATGAAAATAATTGGTTCCAAAAAAAGGCTCCGTCTCACTCGCTCTCGTGGGTTTTCCCCCTATGAAACACGTTTCCCAAAATTTTTAAATACAAGTGCCAGTAAACAACATGTTCTTTGCACCAGTTGTGTTTATCACACCCCTTGGGTTCCACGTCCCCTTTTAAAAAATTTTTGATTGTTTCAATGAATTTTCCGATAGGATATATATTCCCGCGCTTTATTTCCCATAAAAAAAATCGAAATTTTATAGAGACAATCGGAATTCGTGTAGATTCAAGCGCGCTGACTATAGCAACGATAGGTCTTATGATTGAAATAAGACGAAACACTATATGGTTCTATTCTTACAGTTTTAACAGCCACTTTTTTCTCAGTGATAAAATATGAGCTCGCTAAACCCCAAAATTTTTGAAACATCGCGCATCAATGCACAATCACAGCTATATCGAAGAAAGTCCTATGTTTTGTCCTTGTCACACTCACAGTTTCTTATGAGCACAAAATTCTAGGATATAGGCTCATCAGCACCATCACGACATGTGTTATACCTCGAACAATAGCTTCGATACGAAGAGAAGTTAGAATGATTGAGTGTCATGGGGGTGATACTCCCATAAGAGACCGTGAGTAAGAGAGGACAAAACGTAGAACATCTTTCGGGATAACTGTGATTGTAAATTCGCTTGTGATCTTTTAGGAATTATGTTAGAGTGACAAGATACTTTAAGGTACGTGGAATCTAATGGTGCAATAAAATTTGAGAAAACTGTTCTTTAACTAGCATGAATTTGCGTTCGAAAATTTTGGGTCTGATTTCTTATAGGTAAATCAACGAGAGTGAGCGAGATAGAGCATTTGTTTGGAACCTATTCTGATCGTGACGTCATCACTAAACAGGTCTACTTAAGGATATGAATGAGCCCCTCTCTTTTCTATACCCCCCCCCCCCCGCTCTTCATCAATACCTCGCCGTCACTTCTTTTCGATACCGTCGTCAAACAGATTTTACACTTTTATGAGTCCTCAGACCCTCCGAGATCCGAGACACAAAGCCTCTCTAACACCCTCTCTCTCCCACACATTCACAAATCTCTCCGCTTAATGAACCGTGAAGAAATCTCGTGACCGGTGGAGCCCAAAACCAGGGGCAAAGAGGGTTTCTGTGAAGGATGTTTCCACCCCCCTCCTGCCTTGGAATTTTGACTCATAGGTTGGCACAAATGACTTAGGTTGCTGGACCTGTATGGAATTCTCGTTCAAAGGAATTCGACTTTGACGCTTAATAACTTATTGAAATTAACAGGAATACCAAAACTTTTACAATTTTAAGAAAATAGACGCCGAGACCTCCTGGATTGCAGCAATAAATTAACGATTAATGAAACCAGTTTTAAGAAAACACGTTTTTAATTTTTCAAACCTTTCCCGCCAAGGTTTTGCCATAAGCAAAGCATGCAACCTATATATTAGATATGAAAATGAAAACAAAAAGCGTACCGTATATATACGGCACGCTTAAAAGAAAGAACTATAGTTAAAAAAGTATGTATTTTTAACAAAAAGACATAATGACATTTTAATTATTATTGTGATAACATATTTTTTTTTATAAATTTGCTGATATTTTTATTTTTGTACATTTTTTTTTTTTTTTTTTTTTTTAAAAAAAAAGAATCTTGCAAGAAACTTTTTTGGGTGTCTGCAGCACCCGGAATTTACAGGGGAGTTATACTTCACTGAAAGTTCGGATGTGGCGCCAGGAAAGTTATGTCAGATTCGGGTACCACTTACGACAGTATATTCCAGTGAGGAGATTCTCAAACGTTTAAAAATAAGAAATGGTAAATTTAGTTTTTTTTTTTTTTTTTTTTTTTTTTTTTTTTTTTTTTTTTATTTAAAAAAAGAAGAAAACACCGAGAAATTTGTTCTATTGGCTCGGTCACGCGAATACTGTGTTTTGTCTTTGACAACTCTGGTTTTCATTTCTCCAGACCTCTCACTGACGACTCCCTTCTCCTGCTGCCTCTCTATTCGCCAATTTTTTTTTCTCGCTCAAAGTCACAGTTAGATGTTATGTTCAATCGCGTGGTGGTGGTTGTGTGTCTGCGCCCCTGCTAGCACGAAACTTGGCTCATGACAACAAATTTTGCCTTTTCGAATGGTGCGGCCATAATATTGAACATATATGGAGGAGCAAAAGTTATGCACTCACCCCCCCCCCTCCCCCCTCCCGGGCATAATATGGGGACTTGAGTCTGACGAATTTGATAGGTGAGGTTGGTCGTTATCAGTGTTCAGGCAAGAACTTTAAAATCTTTAAAAAGTTGTCGGATCGAGGACTCATAACAGGAGAGAGCTAACACCACACATACTCTGCGTATATTTTCTGTATGCAGGGATCCAACTATTTATTTAATCGTCCAACTTAAAGTTTCAGTTCCGTTTGGAGCCTTGATATTGCGGTTTTCTGGGTGCAGAGACTTGTTTGCGTCTAACTATAGTTTAAACCCGCGAACATTAGTGAATAAGTCATTTTCTCTCAGTCTTCGAGTCCGTCTGGATCAATATAATGAATAAAAGAAGTTTTGTAATGGGTTTGTTGCGTACTTTTGCTACATCAATATAACTCATTGTTTCTAAAGTAAAATTCGGCGAAAATAACGATGCGCACATTAAAAACATTCAAAATCCACTCATTAACTCAGAAAATACTTTCCATTTCAAACAACCCGCACTACACTAGACACTATATCACCGACTTATAACTACACAGATGGAACCATCTCGTTTATGTAAACATGAACAGAACTTACAAACATTGGAATGTTTCGTTTAGATGCGTACATTTCTTATATTATTTTGTAATCTTTGATAATCCGTAAAGATCAAACAGCGAATGCAGCTTCTATTTTACGTATTAAAAAAGAAAGTCCATAATTTTGTAGTTACGATGTTGTTTACTTATGCACGGTGGTTCCGTCTATGTAGTAGTATACCGGTGCAAATCGTGTCTAGTGTAGCGCGGGCTGTTTGAAATTGAAGTGATTTCCTGAGTTAATGAGTTGATTTTGAACGTTTTTAATGTTCGCATCGTTATTTTCGCCGAATTTTACATAAGAATCAAGGTTCTACATATATTGTTGAAGCAAAAGTATGCAACAGACCCATTTTGAGTATTATATTACTATGTGAAGTTCTAAGTATTTATAATAACATGAGCGAAGTTTTATTAACGTTTTCGCTGAAAAACGTCTGACACTGGACTTCCCTTAATATAATTCAGTCATTGAAAAATCATTAGAAAAAAATACTCGTCACCCCGATCATCCCCACAATTCAATAAAGATTGATTCAAATCTCACATCCATCAAGAAAATAGACTCTAGACAAAGGTGAAGGGGTGAGGGGGGAAGGGAGGTGGGTCGTAACTTTTACCCTACCCTATACCCTAGCATGTACACCATGTTACGTTGATGTACACAACTTTACGAAAAAGTATCTGCAAGAACAAAAACCAAACTCTCGGTGAATTCGAGTCTCATTTCATGCTCTCATTTATCACTGCGCCAGCACCTCTACACCCCCCCCCACACACCCCACACCCCAGATCCCCTTTTACCCCTCACCTCCATCCTTTACAATTTTTCTACCTTCCCCCTGCGCGCTTGCCCACACGTTATCAAGGGTGGCGCCACCAGGATGGATGGAGTCGTGAAAACGTACTTACATTATGTAGCTCTCGGTGCTTTTGTGTACCATTGTATACTTATAAATCAGATTGGGTCGGTTCATTCATATATGAATAGGTAACTCGATTTTGGACGGGGAAGAATTGTTTTTAACTGCTCTTTTTGATAATAGGTCGCGTTGGTGTAGCGGGTCCGGGCAGTGTTTATCACCCGATACTGTAGAATGCATCAATATCAGCTATGTTCAGTCGAAAGTGAACGAGGGACATTGTTTCGGGAGATGGAGGTCATAGCCGTGGCTGGGATTTTGTCTTTCTCTCTCATTTTCCATTTGAACGCCCGTGTTTGAAAAGGATGGTTAAAGAGGGGCTATCAAGTGATTTCAGCCCCTGTTTCTGTCCTTTTCTAGCACATGCATTCAATAGTCAAAGAGAGAGAAAAACCAATTCCAGATTGGGGCTATGGTCATGATAATTCATTGATAGTATTATTCTAGTGTTGTCGTTTTGCCCGAGCTATTCGTTTTCGTAACTCGATCTCTCATTGACGGTAAAAGCTACACTCCAAATCGATAACATTATATTTGCAAACTTATTTTTTCATCGAGCGCCTTCAATTATTGGGATAGGCAAAACGAACACAGTGCAGTAGGAATAGTTAACTACCCACAAAATTAATGCGAGCTAAAGCGTTGATTTCTTCTGATTGTGAGAACCTGAACTTGAGGGACGAATCGCCCTCTTAAGGTGAATCTTCAGCGTTTAGTGCCGATTTCTGCCACCAGAGCGCTACTGTTCGATTAAAGTCAAATTACAGGCCGAAAGTATTTATTTTTAAGAAAACGGAGTGTCAATTACTAGAGAATCATCTGAAGAGTGTCTCTCCAAAAAATCTGGTCAATAGCTTCAAAAATAAGATTGAAAGTACCAAAAAATGAAATATCGCATTTTGTTACAAGAATCGATCAGCGATATCTCATTTTTTTGTACTTTCAGCCTTATTTTTGAAGTTATTCTGGAAATTATTGACCAGATTTTTCTACAGAGACACTCTTCAGATGATTATCTAGTAACTGACACTCCGTTTTCTTAAAAACAAATTGCTTTCGGTCTGTAATTTGACTTTAATCGAACGGTAGCGCTCTGGTGGCAGAAATCGGCACTAAACGCCGAAGCATCACCTTAATAGTCGATTATTTTACTTGGGTTTAAATGAAGGTAATACTTTGATGCCAAATTGCACGAGTCGCCAATTCCAGAAGGACTTCCCGCAGAAGATTTTTGGACGATCCTCAAAAAGTTATTCGTAATAAACTTACTCCGGGCATTTCTTGAGAGGTGTCCCCAGGCTCATAGTTTTAGGTCATGCCCTTTTCGTCTTCAAACTTCTAAACTTCCAATGTCTCGAAATTGTTTGTCAAACGTCAACGTTTCTTAAATGTCCCGTAGATTTTGCTTTCTTTTCAAGTCCGTGAATGTTTATTTTGTACATCCTATAAAACGTTTTCTCTCCGCACACGCTATTCAGAGTTGCAAATCGGATTTTTTCTACGTAGATTTTGCAACAAGAAGATGTAACGTATAATACTTTCTCGTGGACTTCCGCAACGATGCTAAGTTTATTGCCTAGCGTGCGTATAGTTGATGGTTTCATGTCTCCAAAGGTGGGTGAAACAATTTGGCAACCAAGCATTCATTCCATTTGAACGTATGAGAAACAATCGATTCTTGAGGGGACCGTGGCCCTTTTAGTATTCGACTATTTATCATGCACGGAAAAAAAGACTGGTAGAATCTACCATCCGCGCTGATTTTTGAGTCAGCCATCACGTAGATGGAAAATGCAACGTTCATTATGGTAAATTAATTTAACTTGTTATTGGTACATTTTACCATAATTTAGTGAAATTTACCACACTTGATAGCTGACTCCAAAATCAACTTTGCAGTTGTTAATTTCTACCAGTTATTTTTTTCCGTGTACATTCGAATGGGAAGATTCCAGTGTTGCCAGATCGAAGGTAAAAACCCGTATCGTCCCCATTTAAATCAATGTAAAACGTACGGCTTATCCACCCCAATCTGGCAACACTGGAAGATTCCACAGTTGTCAGATTGCTGGATCTGCGTCTGCATGTCTCACACGTAGTCCAGATCTAGCCAAAATTCCGCGATGGAGATGTAGCAAACTTTAGCTACAGGATTGTTAATAGTTTACTGGGATGACTGGATGTACAACCCGGCAAAAATTACTATACTCGCACTAAAAAATCGCGAAATCAACTCTTAAACTCATAAACTGCTTTCAAATGCGAGATCCCAATGGCGGTGATAGCAGCTTTTTACATTGAACATATGGGAGACCCTAGATGACACCTGATCGACCAACGCAATCCACAACATAACCTCAACTTAATTCTTGCCTCCATTATCACAGTCGTTTCTGAGTTGCGTTTGCCAATCGGGTGTCAGCTGGGGCCTCCCAAATTATGTTCCGTGTGGAAGGTGACTATCACCGTCATTACGATCTCCCGTTTGAAAGCATTTTATGAGTTTGGGAGTAGATTTAGTGATATTTTAGTTTGCTTATCGTAATTTTTGCAGGGGTTTACATTTGAATCGACTATTTATAAGCCTGCAGCAAAACTTTGCAACAACTCCATTGCATCCAATAGTACACGGAGACAAATTTCTGGTTGAAATTGCGGAACGTATTATTAATAATGGGGTAAAAAGAAATTCCTTTAAAAACAATAAGAATTATTACTGATCCAACGATTCTTTCTTGTGATTCTTCTAAATTATCAGAACGTTTCAATTGGACCAATGATAATGGGGCAGTTGCAAGGGTCTAAAATGTTGAGTTTTTTATGAAGAAAATGGAAGTACGAGATGAGCTGAGAACAAATATGCCTTTGGTTTCTAATTAAGCCCCATTGTTCCGGAGATGAGATTTTGACCCGAAATACATTGTTTTAAATGGGAATTCCGCGTAGTGACGTCACTACACACACGATTTTATGCAACTTTACACGTCTGTATCTCCGAAACCGGGACACTTAAGAAAAAACCAAAGGCACCATTGTTCTCAGCTCTCCAAGTACTATCAATTTCTTTATAAAAAACACAACATTTCTGACCCTTGCAACTGCCCCATTATCGTTGACCAATAAGAATTCTTATAATTTCATAAGGAATTTCTTTTTACCCCAATTTCTTAATACGTTTCTCAATTTCAATCGGTGCTAGGTCACGATGTCCAAAAAAACATGTCCAAAAGTCAAAATGTCCAAAACTTTAATGTCCAACTAAAGAAATGTCCAAACGTTTTGCTAACGTCCAAAGACATGAAATGTCCGAAAACAAAATGTCCGAAAAAAAATAGGTTAGGGTACGTTCAAAGCATGAAGTCCGGGGTCCGAAAATTGTTAAAGGGGGGGGGGGGTGTTCCAAAGATAATTTGGTCAAATTTTTCCGCAAACAATGACTTATTTCTAGGGAAAAATTTGGTGTCAATGGGGGTAGGGGGGGAGGGGGAGCTAGCAAATATTAATGCTTGCCGTGAAGAGTTTCCTGATGCAGACCTCCATTGCTGTCTATTTCATTTTGAGCAATCATTGTGGAGAAATATTGTTGAGAGAAATTTAGTGGCAAGTTACAAGAATATCCACGAGCCACTGGTTAGGAACTCCTTACTCGCGTTCATGGGTCTGCCGTTCATACCTGTTGCCGACATTTTTAATGTTTTCGATCTCCTATACGACGAAGCGCCCTTAGTCGTCCAAGAATTTGCTGATTACATTGACGAAACTTATGTCACGGGCAAACCAGCAACTCATCCCCACCCAGCACTTCCCCCTAGATATCCGCCCAGACTATGGTCCGTCTACGAGCTTACTCTAAATGGCATTCACCGGACCAATAATGTAGTTGAATCATTCCATTCAAAATATCAAAAAATGGTCAAAACGCACCACCTAAGCATATGGAAATT
Organism: Trialeurodes vaporariorum; assembly: GCA_011764245.1. Taxonomy (NCBI): domain Eukaryota; kingdom Metazoa; phylum Arthropoda; class Insecta; order Hemiptera; family Aleyrodidae; genus Trialeurodes; species Trialeurodes vaporariorum. The sequence goes on along the minus strand of VMOF01000111.1, from coordinate 77,382,377 downwards.
TTTGGACTACATGAGGCGAGATCAGAATGATACGGAGCAGCTGTGCACACAACTTGATTTAGAACACACACGCATCCGCCAGCAGATCAGTAAAAAATCCAGGGAGAATCAGGAGCGAATTGAGAGACGAGTGAGGCTCTATCAAGAATTTAAGGAGGCAAGTGAGATCCCTAGGTACCTCCGAGGTATAGCGTATTACATTCGCGTCTCTGATGAGCCTGCGGCAGATGAGGTCGGTGACTCTGAAGACGAATGAAATCCAAGTAGATACATTATAGACATTATCATACGCTCCTAATCTAACTTTTTTTTTTTGGACATTGAATGCATGTTTTCGGACATTTTATGTCTTTGGACATTAGCAAAACTTTTGGACATTGGAGTTTTGGACATTGGAGTTTTGGACATTTTGATTTTTGGACATTTATTTTTGGACATCATGACCTATCACCTTTCAATCAGAAATTTGTCTCTTTGTACATACCCACACGGTACACAGCATAACGATTAATTAACATCGGATCTGTATTGTAACTATCGAACAGTACAATACAGGAACGAAGAAACTAATAGGAAGAGATACAACTAACAAAATTTCAAAGACGAGCCAGAAAGCTCGACGTGCGAAATTGGGAAAAATAGCAAGAAGTCCTGAAAAACTCGTATAAACATCGTACGTTCCCATGCAACTGCCAGACTCAGAGGGCTTGAACGAAGGGAAGGGGCACTTAATTGATGTTCTCTTCCAGTGAGAAAACCTATTGTCTGTCGGTTCGTCTATACAATCTCCCATCCCCCCTTTTTTTGCGCAGAAATCTCTTTCAAAGCAAACATTAATCCTTGAGTCCAAATGCGTTTTCAATGAGATTACAATTCGCTGCGGCCTCTGGAATTGACTTTATATATTCTCCTTTCCCCCCTTCCCAAACCCTTTCTGTCCCGGGTCCTAGCATCTTCCATAAAATGATGTCACCGCAGCGTTTTTATCTTATAATTTGTTACAGATGATAGGAAGCTACGTGACGCTCGCTCGGGAGACGATAAAAACTAAACCCAACTCTAATATAACTTATGAATGGGAGTGAGATTTTTTCCCCCTCCTCGATGTAACGCGCGAACTCAGCGTGAGAACACAATAAAAATTAATAAAAACAAAGAGTGGAGAGAGTATAGAGGCGGGGGAGGAGGATACTGCTCTAACTACCCCGTTAAATCGTTAAAAACTTCAATTGGAATAAAGAAGAGAAATTTATTGCTTGTAATAAGGGTTTCAATTCTAAATTCCTCTTTTTTTCCCCTAATGATGATTCTTAACGAGAAATTGGAAGGAGGAATATTACACTCAAAGAATCTCTCATAGGATTAAAAAAAGGAGAGGAGAAAATCAAAAGGAAAATTCCAACGCACGGAAATTCCGGAAATTGGAAATGGAAAAAAAGAGAAAAATAAGAGTGAAATTGGCGAAGGAAAAAAGAGAGAGAATTCTCTTCCTCTTTCTAAGAAAAAGTGTGGAAAACCGGGTCGGGGGGGGGGTGGGGTTCAGTTTCAGTATTTCAGTTCAGTTGCTTCGCTCTTAGCACGCACGCAGTCGCTTCCTCGCTCGCTCGCACCATTAGATGGCTCTTTACGAGTGTTAAAGTTCAATATTGATCTCTGGTTTCTCGCGCGAAAATCTGAAACAGTGCCTGAAATCGCTTTTCGAGCCCACCCTACGAGATTTGTTGGCAAACAAACCGTGAAAGGGGGTGAGGGGACACAGTGCGGTGCGGTATGGTTGGAAAAGGTAGGGAGGCAAGAGGCTGGCGAATCAAGAGGCATCGTCATTGTCATACTCGGGCTTTTTGCTCTCAAATTGCGACCGTAAATTATAGCGATTATAACTTTTCGGAACGGGTGGCGGCCGGAGCAATGTTGCCAAATCGAGCTCAATCGACTCTAGTTCGTTACCCTTCTATATAAAAACTATGCGAAAGAATCGATTACTCGGAGACTTAATAGATTTAACTGAGGATCGACTCTTTTCCATTTGTTCTTATGGAGGAGATATCGATTCATTGTAATTTAACTACGAGCCATCACTTGACGATTCATTGTTTGCTTCGGGTCGATTATAAAAGATTTGATTATAAAATGGATTGACTCTTATACGGGGGGGGGGGCATTATGACATTTAAATACGAACTATTTTCACAAGAGTGCATGATTATTGTATATAATCATTTTCTTATCGAAAGTCTCATAACAACGTTCTTTTGTTAACATTAATTGGTTCTTCTAAAATTTCAAAAAAATTTACATGCACTTGAAATTATGAGACAAAGTCATTCGAATCAATATAGTAAAGGGTCTAGATTTGTGAATCTACTCCCAGTGGCGTAGCGTGCAATTTGGCAACGCTGTACTGTGTCCGCATTTAAACCAACTTATAAGGTCGAATACGAAGGTGTTCACCGAACACCCAACAGTTCGATCTTTCTCATGGGTTTAAATGAACGAACTGCAACGTTGCCAAATTGCACGATACGCCACTAACTCTATCATAATTCAGCACCGAAAGAACTAACCTAAAGTTCGTCCTCTGGCAAGTGTGCACTCAAACAGCACGTGCCATGCTTGCTTACGTCGTGTGTCTGGAACTTCTATATTGTGCAATCGACGGTCCGCCTTGCATGTTGAAGGAACTTTTTCAAAAAGTATACTCAACAGTTGCACTTTTTTTTTTGCAGAGGGTACGCATATCTAATAGGGTCAACAATACACCGTTCATAATTTATGTTTTCGGTGATATTATTGTTCCTTCGCAAGTTTGAAACTTTGATCCCTCATATTTATTGCCACATGTTGCCATCCAAACTTGCAACGAACTCAAGAACATTTGGCTTTGACTTTAAACCACCGACAAAGCTACAGTAATTTTTAGATATTTTGACCATGGAAATCTAGATCTTAACCTTTGAGCTTTTCTTACGCCAAGAATTAAAAAGAGCATAGTACATAATTATATTAAACAAACAAAAATTCGAGGAACTCACAAATTTAGGTGAAATGAATAAAGTAATCTACTGATTACTTACATTTGTAAGTTTTCTGGAACGACCAATCCATCGCACAATTGACCTAATTAAAATTGTTGATCAACTTTTTCCGTACATTCTTCGTTTGTTTTAAGTTGAACTCATATTTTCTGGGACTCGAATTTAGACTTTGCAAATATACATATAGACCATCTCAAAGTATCTACTCCGCATAGCCTTAATCCTTATGGACCGATGATACCTTGGTCATACTTTAGATGAATTTCAGTGTAACAATAGATAATATTCCAGGTCCGGGTAGAGCTGGGGTGAGTCTCCAAACGCTGTTATTTTTTACAGCGAAAATCCCAAATGGACTCCTGTAAACGTAAATATATAATAGCCTAACTATTTCTCCTGCCTATGACTTAAATTTGGGGGGGGGGGGGGAACGCTCCATATTCTGTGAATTGACCGTCCAATTTTCAACTTTTGCACCCATTGAAAGTTTCCATTGATGAACTCTTCCGTTTACCGCGTCCACGGAGAAAAATTTCTGGTTGAAATTACGGAAAGTATTATTAGTAATGGGGTAAAAAAATTCCTTTTAAAATAAAAAGAATTCTTATTGATCCAACGATTCTTTCTGGTGATTCTTTCTGAATCATCAGAACGTTCAATTGGACCAATGATAATTTCCGTTGAATCAATAAGAATTCTTATTATTTTAATACTAATTTCTTTTTACCCCAATTTATTAATACCTTCTATAATTTCAATCAGAAATTTTTCTCCGTGTCCTTTCATTGCCGTGGACGATCATGAACACGAGCCTTAATGAAAATCAAAAAAATTTAACTTGTACATAAATTTATACGACAAAATGTACATAAATTTATACGACAAAATTCTATTTCTGACTGAAAAATGTATACTAGGTACTGAAATGGTTAAGAAACAACCACACCATACTGAGATTGTAGCCTTTTTGACAGAGACTATTTCCCCACAAAGAACGCAAAGATTATATAATTGTTATTTTAAGGACTCTCTGCAGAGAAGACAAATCTGACGAGCAGTTATCCGAGTCTCGAGTCTCATCTTGCATGTGTAATTTAATCAGGCCTAAAAAGTCGTCGCTATCATATTTTCATCCTCGACGATTGTGAATAAATGCGCTGACCTTTATTCCCTGGTGTTTAATATCTCAACTCTCAGACCTCTCTCAGACTGCTAAGGAAGGACTTCGCCAAAATGTTAGTCACCAGCGCGCGGCGATAATATTCAAGGAAATGTAGGGCACTCCATTTTTTGCATTTGTAATTTAATAAAGGAATAAAGCCGTAAATATTGTAATGTAATTTTCGTCTCCTCGAAGTTGGAATTTATCGCCCCCGCGTAATTTTTATAATTTGACAACTCCGCTTTTAACTCACTCGTCTTGTTGTACGCTTTCTTTAATTGAGGACCGCTGCTGAGCGCCGTGTCGCCCAGTGGGTCGGAACATGAATTTTATCGGACATGAAACATTTTATTTCTTAACTTTAGAAATCTTATAGTGTCGATCCAACTCATTTTAAGTTAAATAAAAACAATCAAATTACTCTCTAATTTCTCACTCTAAGGAAGTTAGAAAAATTGAGAAAGTATTGCGATGGCGCAGAGATTTTCAAGGTATTTTGTTTCGATACTTGGCTCACTACGACTAAGTCAATCATGATAGTTATGAAATAATTGGCTCTCAGCATGCCTAATACTATTCTAAAGAACGACTATCCGTGAAATTTTAATGTTTCTTAATTAAATGTGGTTTGGAGCGGTAAATGTATAAAAAATAAGAATAATAATAAAAAAAAATTAAAATTAAAAAAATTAAACTAAAATTAAATTGTAAAAAAAAAAAAAAAAAAAAAAAAAAAATCTGTGGCGTCCGTGATCTGTGAGTCCGTGAGTCCATCCGTATCCCAGCATAACTTTTACACAATAGGTGCAAATGTATTCAAATTTTGCAGAAAGGTTGATTTTAACATTCACCAGAGGGGTTTTTTTGTTGTTGTTGATTTGATTTTTAGGTTAGTTCCGGATGAAAATTGTTTTCCAAATGTTAAAATCAATTGGAAAATAGGTCAAAAAAAGGACAAATTTAAATAATTCAAACATGAATCTTTAGATCTGGTTAAAAATATCAAAGGGGGTCTTTGGGGTCTGGGAGTCTCCCCTGGAATGTCAAAAGGGGGTCTGGGGGTACCCCCAGGATATTAAAGGGGGGTCTGGGGGTCTCTCCCAGATTAAATTTGATGTGAGAAAGTATTTGTAGGGTATTCCCTACAGTTTATTTTAAAGTTATTTTTGCCTCATATGGTTTAAAATTCTGAGTTTTGTGTATCCAACATGAATGATGTCCGGGAAATCCACAATTTTACCCACGGTGCGCTGTTGTCCTTCGTCCTTCCTTTATGGAAGTTGGGCACGTTTTCGCGAGTTTTCCGAAGCCGAAGGGGTGAGCCAAAAGTTGGCAAAGAAATGGCTCTCCTCCCTCCTCCCTACTCCCATTCCTACCCCCCATCCCTCCCTCCATCCCTCAACCCGATTCAAGAGCTCATGAAACAGGGGATAGACATCGGTGAACGTGTAGCGTGGGTGGAGGGGGAGAGGGTTGGGTAGGGTGGGGTGGGGTGGGGTAGGGCTAGGAAGGGGGGAGATCAGAAAACAGCGAATAGGGGAGTTTTGATTTGAATCACAAAAGACCTCGGTATCGCTGATACTGATATTGAGAGAGTGTTTCTTCAATGAAATATAAAGCCCTTGTCGTCTTCGACGTCGCGTACGTACAGTGTCACCACATAGGGGGCCAAAAAGCTGCGGATCCCTCACAAGAACAATGAAACTTTCGGGTTTTCAGGCTTGAAAGTTGGCAACGCCGCGTGGACGTCGCGTATAACGTCGTGTTACGTCTTGTCGGGATCTTTTCAAGACCTGCTTGTCGTGTTCATGATATTAGAATTTCATTACAGGGTAATACATTTTTTTCCTCCCCCCCTCTTCTTTTTTACTTTTTTCCTTACAGGATCGGGTCTTTGGTCTCGTATTGAGTTTCATCTATGGAGGAGTGAAAAATCGTTGAGTTGACGGTTTCCCGGTTAGTTCAAGACCGTGCGGTGCATTTGATACGCTTCGTATCATCCGCCCAGTTCGTGTGTGTAGTACTATATACTATAGCGTATATTCGCGAGAGTATCAATCTCATCGAGGAAAGCAAATTCCACAACCACGAGGATTAAAAACAGCGGATTTAAGAATTCCCCTAGTTCAGTTCATAGAGTCATTGCAGTGTTCGAAATTAATTTCAATTCGATGATTACGAGATTCAAATGCAGCATTCCGATTTCTGCGCTCATAATTTCAAATATACAGACACAAAACCTATACGTGCGATGAGGTCTTGGAATCGTATGACGTGCTTAGAATATCCTACTTCACAACAGTAGAGCCGCTCGTGCAATATGGCGATAGTAGATTTTTTTCCTTTTCAACCGACCTAAAATAATTGATGTTTAGCAAGTTCATTGAACCTCCAAGAAATCGATACTTTTGCATAGGTTTAAATGGCAAGAAGCATGGTTGCCATATTGCATGAGCTGCAGTGTTGTCAATAGTTGACAGATTCGACCACGCACCTGGACTATTTTGATGAGAATAGAGCCACAACTGTCCACAACTGTCCACGCTCCCACCTCCGATCCTCCCAATCGGTATCCACCGTGTGGACAGTTTTCAACTCGAAAACTGTCCACTCTTGGATATTCTACCCCTAAAAACCTGGCAACACTGATGAGCTGTCACTATTCACTAAATAACTAAACAATAGAGTTATATTGGAATTCGAAAGATTCGAGCGATCATTCGAATTTCTCATAAAATTATACTCTATTTTAAAAGAGAAAATTGTGTTAGATATGGTTGTATATTTTTGCAATTGTTTCGAACCTCATAAGAATCGTTTGTAACCCAATGAGAAAAGGTAAATCAACTGCTCTTGATAAAACATCAAAGGAGTCAAAGGAAATAAATGTCGAGGGAACTGAATGAGAAAGTTGCAAGAAAAAAAGGAACGAAGGCAACCTCGGTTCAAGGCTATGATTACTCCAAGAGTCAGGAAAGGCCTCGGGTTATTACTCGTATAAATTGTCTCTTGGCCAATTAAATCGAGAAAATAAGGTTAAAAAGAATATTAGATGGCGTAGTTAGACGGTGAAAAATGAGGCTCTGTCCCGTCGAAAAACTTAAAACTTCGTGGGCGCCACTGAAATTTATATTTGCTCACAATTAACGTCATCCACGCCTTACTTTATTTTGCCTTACCGAGGAGGGAAAAAAATTGTCTCAAGTTACTCATTTTAGTCTATCATTTTTTCTTCAGTGCCGTTTTTTTCACATCTCCTTTCTTTACGAACATTTGTAAAACTTACTTTGCCCTTTTTATTTTAAATGTTCTCACGTAGTTCATATTTCAATTTCGCCTCTAGTGTACCAATATAATGAAATATTAGTCTACAGGTTTGTCATCTGCGGAGCTTTGAAGTTTGAAGGGGGGGGGGCAAAACAAAAAAGTGTCAATGTTATTGCTAGCTTGAATTCTTATTTGGTTCAATCAAATTTTTGTTTGGATACGGGGGGGGGGATCTGCCGTGCTCTGTTTACGTACTGGGCAACTTTCCGATCTTTGTATTTTTTGACGATTTTGAACCAGTGGCGTCGCGTGCTATCTGCGGCAACAATGCAACTGCTCCTCTTAAACACATTATATATATCGAATTTTCCTCGTGCACTGTGCACCCCTTGAACTCGATATTTTACATGAGTTTAGATGGATAGAATACCTTGTCGCCAACTTGCACGCGACGCCGCTGTTTTGAACTCCGCGACGACGACGCGACGTCTGACACATCACAACCAGTGGCGTCGCGTACAATTTGGCAACAATGTATTGTATCCATTTAAACTCATGTAAAAGATCGAATTCAGGGAGTGCACAGTGCACAAGGAAAATTCGATATATTTAATGAGTTTAAATGGAGTAGTTGCATTGTTGCCAGATGGCACGCGACGCGACGCCACTGATCACAACATCCCGTAGATGACACGAACTAGGACATCGATTGATATTCAAGCTTCCATCAAAATCAAGACATCAATTTTGAAAAGTTTCAAAGAAGGTGCTCGCTGATCGGAGTATGAATCGAATCGATTGGAATTGCTTTATCGGACTATCTGATTGCATTTTGCGAACGAAAGTACGAGTTTTTGTATTTCTTTACAGCATTAATCGCGAACGGATTTATTTAAATCTTTAACTCTTTAAATCGCAACATGAAAATCTCTTTAAACGAGTTTTACATGAGAGTGGCTCACAAAGCCTCTAGTAAATCATAGTATGGTAATCATTTGATCGAGCATATGCTATAAGTCGTAAAGGAGCAAATCTCTCTTTTTTCATAAACGACATTTGGATCCATTGTATGTGAAACTCTTCAATGATATATTCCTCTCGAATGGGGCTCTTGCAAACTTTTGTTGTAAGGAAATGAATAGTCCAATCTGATGTAAAAACCCGCGAAAGTCACGAAAATCGCACCGAAAAAGTCTAAAATTCAGTAATAAACTCGCAAAAATGCTTAAACAGCAAGATCGTAATGGCGCTTCAAAGCAGGTATAATGAGAGATTCCTTGTATAATTTGTCACTTTCTCTAAGTACGAAAGCACAGATGTATGTCTCAAATTAGATAGGAATCTCCCATGATATCTGCATTGAACCGCCATTTTGCCCAATTTAAAGAGTGAATTTCGTGAATTTTCAGTGTATGCATCGTCATTTTTATAGGTTAATATGCAAGAATCAACTTTTCAATTCCGTATAGCAAAAGTTTGCAAGAGTCCCATTGTATTGCAACGGTATCGATATAGTTACTGTCAAGTTTACAGATTCGTTACCTTCCTTTAACCTAACTATTTTTGCATAGCAGTGATTATTATTTTGCTTATCCGTGAGATTGAAGATGCACGCATTTTAACCGCATGAAAAACCATCAGTTGCCCAACTTTACATAACTTTTAACTAGATGTAAAGTTTTGGTAGATCAGTCGGATTGAGATAAGTATAGTGAAATGAAAAACTGTTTTTTTTTTTTTATACTTCACATTCTCGTTCTTCTCACTGTCAAGAGCCGTGTTCAAAAACTATCCTCTGACAGGCACCCGGTTACCCTTAAGATTAACACACTCTCAATCGACTCAAGGTTCTGTGAATAAGTAAAACTAACGTATTCACATTTAGAAGATCAAACTTGCCCATTCAAAATCTCCAATCGCAAAGTGAAATCTTTAAAGTTCTGCTCATTGTCGGCCCAAACTCTCCCATATTCCCCCCTCCCCTTCTCTCTCGGAACTCAGACGTGCTTTTAACGCCACAAAACCTCTCTCATATCGTTTACAGATCAAAATACAAATAGAGAGGAAACTCAAGCGTCACACCCCCGACCCCGTTCCCGCACTCATTTCAAATCTCTCGCAGGAAAACAGAATTTAATTATTCCAACCGGGCAGAATTATATTCGCCGCAAGCTTTCACAGCATCTCTGGGGGTAATATACAGAAGCTTCAGGGTCCGCAAAACCGCGGCGCGGTATGAGTTTGGGGTCGGGAAAATAAATTGAGAAGTAAATCTACGCACAATCCATGGTGTATGAGGCGTACAGCGCGGACGCATAAAAGGTGCACGCGGCGCCTCATATGTAAACAAAACATCCAAACATCCGAGCACAAGAGCAATGCGGCATCCATCCCCTACTGTTGGAAGGTGTTCAATGTTCCCCTCTTGAAAAGGAGGGAAGGACTGACCTAATAGCTCAATTGGAGATACTGATGAAGCCCTTCCCTTGAGCGCAATACTTCTTCCGCTGCTCACCGGGTGGAGAAAAGCGTTGCGTGTAGAAGAATCTAGGTCACCGGTGTCATCCCCGATGATGATCAACCGCTTGTTGGGTACCGCGAGTGAGTAGTGAGGGTGGTATTCCAGGGTTGCCAAAGCCCTGAAAACAGGGGGTAAGCATATGATGGTACGGGTCCTTTACATGCTTCAGCCACAGGAAAACAATCTCATCGTTTCGGCTTTCGGCATTGATCAATAGGTCATTGATACATCGATTTCTATTGTCCATGTTCTTCCTGATTAACGGTTTTGAGGGGTCACCAAAAGATTCAAACGAGAATCGGCGTCAACAGAAAGTTGAACTATTACTTGAAAGTTTCTATTTAATTTGTAGTTTCAACTCAAAAATATCGATGAGTATTTACTTACTTCGTTCATCTGGCAACCTCCTATTAGTGGGCTCCAGACTGTGTGTCTTTCTCCTCAACCGATTCATTATTGGAACTCTAAAATAATTCTCAAAATATTTGGACCAAAACCCCAAACGGTACTTAATATACAGGGTGTTTCAGACCACCCGTCCACTATCTTTTTAGCGAAAATAGCGCAAGATAATGAAATTCCGACGAAACTTTTTCAATGTATTTCGACCCGAAAGAATTCAGGGAAAATATTGCCGACCCCGAAAAACGGCCGCTAAGGGTTTAATTGGGCCCCATAAAAAGGCCAAATTGCTGTTTCTCGATGTTTTCTTATGGGGCGGGTATTTTTTTTATTTCAGAAATGAATTTTACACAAAACTAAGCATTTTTTGTTCAGGGTATTTTTTTTTTTTTTTTCAAAAAATGTCCCTTTCTCAAGTTAGGGGCCGTTTTAAAAAAAATAGGGGCCATTTTGAATCGCTCGCTGTGACCTAAAAAATTGACGGATTTAAAAAAAACTACAAATATTCTGAATTAGCAGATCAAGGGCTTTCTTTTGATGTATCACAACCTTATTTTCTGCGCAAAAAAAATTGGGGCCCCTCCCCCCTAAATTTTGGGGCTTTGGGGGCCTCTACGAAAATTTTTTCAAATAGCAAGGTATAGGTTGTGTACATTGTAGGAAAGCTCTTGAAAAGCCAAAGAAAGTGGTCCAAACTCGAAGTCAATCCGATGATTTTAACGAGAGTTACGGCCTGGCCTCTCCCCCTAAATTTTGGGGCTTTGGGGGCGGGGCCCCTTCGAGTAAAATTGAAAAAGGCAAAGTACAAGTTGTTATAAATCATTCAAAAGCCCTTGAAATGACAAAGAAAATAGTCCAAACCTGGTCTCAATCCGATAATTTCAACGAGAGTTACAGCCATTCAAAGATTTGAAGTATTTTTCTCGTATTCGCTATGGATTTTGTATGTGGTAGTTTTCTATGGCCTCCTCGATTTATCCTCCGCAATACGTTTCCACTTCTACGTTTCGTATTAACAAAGATATATTCATTTAAAGTTGCAAAGCTTTGTCCGGCCTCCCCATTGACTCGTTCCACTGTGCGTCGTCTGTAACAAAAGTTTACAACGCACGTATCCGAAGATGATATTCAGATGGGGCAACCTTGCATCCATACTCGGGAAACGGTGGCGCGCGCGGTGTCGCAAGGGTGCGGTGAGGTGGTGCGGCTTGACGTGTCAGTCGGGTCGTGTCGGTGGAAATATATAAGTCTGTTGTATAATATAATGGCTCAATTTCCACTGTTTTCACACCTTGTGGCTTTTGATTATCCTTACACACATCGCTCGGGCGTATCCTCCACCTTTATAGGTGTATTGTGTACACAGGAGAAGGGCCCCGAATTATTTAAATTTACTTCGAGTGCACAACCACTAATTGCCCGCCTTCTATAGACAATCGCGATGAGAGACCGGAGCATCGCACTTTGGTCTGAGATCGTCAAAACGTGGCCAAAAATTTGGAAGCAAATTTCTCACAAATTTCTCATTTATGAATGGGGCTCTTGCAAACTTTTGCTATAGGGGATTGAAGAGCTGATTCTTGCATGGAAACCTGTCAAAATGACGATGAGTACACTAAAAAATTACGAAATTTACTCTCAGAATCGGGCCTGATGGCGGAGAGACGCAGGTATCATGGGAGATTCCTATCTAAATTGACAGGAATCTCCCATGATACCTATTTGCGTTAAACTGTCATTACGATCTTGCCTTATAGCAGTTATGTGAGTTTATTACTGAATTTTAGAATTTCTTAGTGCGGTTTTCGTAATTTCCGCTGGTCTTTACATTAGAACGGGCTACTTATTTGCTTACAGCAAAAGTTTGCAAGAGCCCCATTTCCAAGAACAATTTTAATCTCAGAAAACACTTTCAAACAAGTATTTTGAACCTAGAAATGCCTCTGGAAATTTTGAAATGAAGCTAATAAGGTCAAAGACGATGATTTTCGATGACTTTTTTTCATCGATTTTGTGGCCATTTTTTTTTGAACTCAGACCACAGTGCGTCGTTTACGTTCACCACGAAGCTTGTGGAATGGATGACGCGCTTTGTGAAATTCACGCGTGAAGGAAATTCCATCGTCGGTTATCTACGCTTTGTTCTATAGGGTGTCCTTATTTACAAAATGTTCGAAATACTTTGTGCATCTACTCAGCATCGTCAAAGGCAGGGTGACAATGGTGACATTATGTTTGAAAATGGTTATTTGTTTGTCGTACGTTTTTCTGTCAGATGATTATGAGAGCTGCCGAAAGGCGTCGCCCTTGAATCTCGCAATTTTTAATGAAACTGCTCTTGCAAACTTTTGCTACAGGAGATTGAAGGGTTGGAGGCCTTTTCACCCAAATTATCTGGCCCAAAAGCCGAAACGCCCAAAGTCATTTTCCCCTATCTTCTTTCCGCCCAAAAGATCGTCAAAAATTCACCCATGCAAGGAATATTTATACCCGCAATTTAACCCAAGCCACCAAAAAAAAAAAAACAAAAAAAAAAAAAACAAAAAACAAAAAACAAAAAGCAAAAACGAAAAATCCAAGGGAACTCCAATACAATCGATCAAAAGCGTTTCGATCGAACCTTTAAATAATATATAATTTTTCTTTATCAAATGGGAAGGAAATGACAGTCGATTGTTCACAAACCGCCCCTGATTTAAATGCAGAAAAATTTTATCACTAATGAGCGAACAATGGCAACACTGTGATGGTGATGGTAGCCTCATGAGCTACATAATGAGTCAATGGCGTAGGAAAGGTCCTTAAGATTTATGACGTAGATAAGAAGACGATAACATTTCTTTCTCATCAAGTACTTCAAAGTTGGGGTCTCTCTCAATCAAATTATCCGCCACCAAGATCGTGCAAACAGACTCCGAGACGCTCCGTGAATACGACAGACAGCCAAATCCGAAATCTCAAATTCTAGGAGTTGAGTCTCGAGGAGTTGGCTTCGAGGAAGGATCCGTAATCAGCTTCATTTCATCTTTCATAGTTTGACGTTATCTCGGCGATTGAATTAAACGTCTCCGACGTCAAGACCCTGACGTTGCCGAATTTCGAGAATCAACACTTATACGACGCCGCATCTAGGAGCTTATCACTCTCTCTCTCTCTCTCTCTCTCTCTCTCTCTCTCTCTCTCTCTCTCTCTCTCTCTCTCTCTCTGGTTTATTTAAATGCACGTGACAGAAGAGGATGGAGGTGACGACCGATGTCACACATAAGAAGCCTGTCTTCAATCCTTCACCAAAGTATTCGCTGTAATAGACGTAAAAGAGAGAGAGAGAGAGAGAGAGAGAGAGAGAGAGAGAGAGAGAGAGAGAGAGAGAGAGAGAGAGAGAGAGAGAGAGAGAGAAGAGAGAGAGAAGAGAGTGAGAAGCCTGTCAAACCTTACGGTATAGTTCTGACAACGCTGATCAAGATCGGTAACTTTGCGATGAAGTAACTTAATTTAAGTTACTTCTTATGCGCGCAGGGCAAAGGAACCCGTTTCAGACTCGTCGGCCGTCAGGCAACGTCACTTAAAGTCCGTTCTTCTAGCGCCCGCCCCTTCAGTTTGACTATCTCCCCGGCGCGGCGCTCTTTGCACGGCTTGCAGTCCTTGTATCCTGGAAACTCTTTGAATTTCCTTTGAATCGGCCCTCAAATGACGAGAGGAAGGCAACGTGCAATTGGTAGCGCTATGTGACCGTAACGTTTCGTGGCGTGACGGGACTTCTATACTGTAGGACACAAGAGAATTAGTTCCGTGACTAATTAAGAACATTTTCAGGACAAAACAAACAAAAAAGTCTCCTAAAGTGGACCTTTGAACCGTGCATTGGAATCGAGAGGTATAAATATACCGTCTGGACTGGACTTTTTTTTGTTGGGTATGCAATGAGCAAAGCACACAATACCTCTAAATATAGTTGTGCGGTATAAGCACATGGGTGGGTCAGTTGTACTTTCAACCCACATCCGACTTCTGATTAATTTCTTACGTTAATTGCCAAGAAAATTCCTCTGAAAAAAAAAAAAAAAAATAAATAAAAAAAATCATAAATTCTAGAAATATTTACCAGAAAGACAACGATGTATGAGCTTTGGAGTCAAGTACTTTTACCAGAAAATTCTGGTGAAACTATCAAGCTGGGATTCATCACTGAGAAACAAATCTCGTTACCATAGCAAGAAATCTATTTACCTCTTTCCCAATTGAAATTACGGTCAATGTATATCAGAAATTCCTGCAAACATAACCAGATGGAGCTCCTGTACATTCAACCGGAATTACTATTGTAAATTTGAATAGAATTCCGGTTAGGAAAGTATTACACAGAATGCTTGACACTGTAACCGGAAATTTGCGTATGTCATAAAGGGCATTCCTGTGTTGGGGTAACATTGTTGGAGTAACGGTATTCCTTCTGTCGCGGATCCGGACATTATTGTTGGTGTTGACTAAAACCTACTAACCTATTTGTTCATACGTTTTTGCCACGAAGTCGAAAAAGTTTTTGAATTGGTGCTGTGTGGCAACTTATACCTCGTGATGAAATATCGCCTGATTTTGAGAAATCTGAGCCCAAAGCACAAATGCAAATATTTTCTCCCGCCCAACTCTTCTGATGCAATTATTACCTGGCTCAAAGTGTAATGTGTTTTTATTCAATTCTTAATTTTTTTTTGTCATCAATTGACGAGTTGTGTGCAGGTATTAAGGACACTTCTTCAATGCATTTTAAATTACAGTAAATCTCTCATTTTACCCATGCAGCTCCTCAAAGTTCCTCGTTTTGACGAGATCACACTAATTTCAATACATGCACTGAAAAAAAGAAGTGCTGAATTAAATATTTTACCGTTAAAGTATGGATAACAGTAAAAAACCGTGTGTTTGACTATTTAAATTACCTCCGTGCCGTGTTAGTTTAACTTTCTTAAATACTTAGTTAAACTAACAGTTTTTAAGTGGTGTCAATCAGTGGCGTAGCGTGCAATTTGGCAACGTTGTATTTTTTCCATTTAAACCCATGTAAAAGATCGGTATTCACCGAACACCCAATAGTTCGATCTTTTTCATGACTTTAAATGGACAAACCGCAACGTTGCCAAATTGTACGCTACGCCACTGGTGTCCATACTTTTAACTATAAAATAGTTTAATGCAAGCACTTGTTTTTTTCAGAGTACATGTTATTCAATTTTGGAGTTGAGTATTTATGCGTACTGATATTTTCACTCGTTTCGATTCTCCCTGCCACTACTTTTGAGCTATAAAAAGCGCCGAAATTAAAGGAGATTCTTGCAATGGGTCTGTTACACACTTCGGCTACAGCGTTTTAAAGTATCAATTCCTATGTAAAAAGCCGAGAAAATAACAATGGCAGCATCAGAATACACTAAAATTTAGTATTAAACTCAAAAATTGCGAAAAACACTAGACACTATTCACCCCTGTATCTTTCCACCAAGTGCATGATATTTCGCGAGATTAGCGCGGCACATTCAAATAATCACGGCTGACTTCATAAACAAATAAACTGTAAACACTGAAGGCGTCTGTTCGAATTTCTTACGTCTCAATATCCTCAATTCCTCACAATAGGTTGTGAATGACACGGAAACTGATATTTGTGTCGAAAACTTGTCAAAATGAAACAATAACACACAGGAGTTTCAAGCATGATGAACGAAGTTGGAATCATCCTTGGAACTCCTGTGTGTTATTGTTTCATTTTGATAAGTTTTCGACACAAATATCGGTTTCCGTACCTTTCACAACCTTTTGTGAGGAATTGAGGATACTGAAACGGAAGAATTCGAGCAGACGTCAGTGTTTAGTCAGTGTTTACTGTTTATTTGTTTATGAAGTCACCTGTGATGACAGTCGGCCGTGATTATTTAAATGTGCAGCGCTAATTTCGCGAAATATCGTGCACGTGGTGGAAAGATACAGGGGTGAATAGTATCTTGTGTTTTCCGCAATTTGAGAGTTTATTGCTGAATTTTAGTGTTTTCTGATGCTGCCATTGTTATTTTCTCGGCTTTTTACACAGGAATTGATACTTTAAAACGCTGTAGCTGAAGTGTGCAACAGACCCATTGTCCCACTACCCTCAAGACTCCAACCATCCACCAATCCTTCACCCTCTAGTCAAAGCTTCTTCGTGTACTGCGTATCAGCAGCGGCTCGTGCAATGTGGCAACAATGGATTTCCTCCATTTAAAACTGTGTAAAATAATCGATTACTTGGTGAGGCGCAGCGCCTCACCTAGTATCGATCTTTTTGCATACGTTCAAATGGCAAAATTGCACGGTTGCCAGATTGCACGAGCCGCCACTGCTGCGTATTACATAACTATAAAATAAATCTTGCCCAAAATCCTTTGATCCCAACGACGATGGCACAGGCTTGAAACGGGACGAATCAAGATTAGATGAGCGGAAAGCTTTCTTTGAGAAAATACGAATCTGGACGCGCAAAAGTTCGGGGTCGAAGTTAAAAGGAGACGAATGATCGAATGAACAGAACAAACGGAACAAACGGAGAAGTCGGGGGGCGAGAGAGGAGGTGAAGAGGAGATTGATAATCAATCGGGGACTTTTCGATGACTTATCGAGTCTTACGTGACTCCCATTTATTGAAATGTGCCAACTGCCAAGGCGTAATAGATGCCTGCCGTGAGCGACACCAAACAGCGCTGCCGTCTCGCGAAAATTCAATGACATTCTATATACAATCCGCGATGGTGCTTTCAACAGAGCTGCCGCTCCGTGAATATTTAATAGCATTTTTCAATTCACCGATGATTCCACCGATCGGGAAAAGATTATAAAGTTCAGTTCAGTGTATTCCTGCACGAAAATACTCTCATCTGTAATATATTTTAAGAAAATTTTAGCAATCGAATATCATTAACTTCAAGAATTGATGATTGCTAACTGATGCCACTGATTGGTGAAAAATCTAGCCAATGAGAGTCGAGAATGAACTTCTGAATGATATTCTCGTAAAAATGAAAACTGCGATGATAATATTCCATAACATAACCTCTAAATCAGCTCTGAATGACGTGGCCATTTTTAACACAAAAACTAGCGTTTTCGAAGCTAAAATTATGTTTGTCTCATAGGAAAATGACTTCTACGCATGGTCCGTACAATAAACTTTATTCGAAAAGTTCGTCGTTTCCGAAATTATCGTGGCGGAAGGAGTCAAAAAAGATAGAAGATGAGATTTCTGACACCGGTTGCAAGAATTCAAAATCGAATCTACCTCCAGAGGTATGAATTCGAAATTTCCAATTGTTGGAATTCAACGGTCTCTGGTGAGACCAACGAAACAATCGAATATCATCAAAATAAAATGCAAATCCATCGAATATCATACGACGGTAAATGATATTCGATCGCTAAAATTTGCTTTTCTTCAACCAGTGGAGCTGGCGACGACCTCAAAAAATTGTAGATTTTTTAATAATTTAGCGGGGTGATTTCTGCTATTAACCCTTTCAAGCACGCAGTTTGGGATTTACCTTTTTTTTGAGATTTTTTTGGGCCATTTTAAAAGAGGAAAATTTTCTAAGAATTTTGATGGGTCACACAATTTTTTGGAAAATATATATTTACTTAAATTCCATTGAATCCCATGTTACATAAAAAAATTGTACACATGCGAGTACCACTCTTCCCGTGAAAGGGTTCAAAACATTACAGGTGCGAGTATTTTCGTGCATTACAGTCATGAATTGAGTTGAACAGTGTAATCTTTTCTCAACCGGTGAAATCATCGGTGAATTGGAAAAGTGCCATTACATATATACACGAACGGCAGTACTTGATTTCAATCGTTTGAAGCAAAGATTACCGATTCTTGTATTTCCACACGCTATCGTTACTCTTCTCAACTGGTAAGTGTAATCTTTGATTCAGTCGGTAGGATCACCGATGGATTGTATCAAATGCTATTGAATCAAGGCAAAACGGCAGCGCTGGTGACTGGTGAGCGAGCGAGCATCAAGCATCAAGCATCGGAATCGGCGGCGACGGGTAGCATCGCAAACGTCTGAGAAACGCGACACTGCAGTGGCGTGAGGCAAGATCCTCTGTCCTCCTTTTCACTCCCACCCCCCACTACCCCCGCCGTCTTTTCTTGTACAATGCACCTGTCAACTTCGACAACAAAAGGAAAATCTCCGGAAATAAAATACGGGTTTTTAAAGCGTTAGTTTTTGCGATTGTCGGTTTCGTCACTTCCCATTCCATTTCTGATCCTACCGATTCGCGCCGGGCGACTCCGCACATCCGGTTGAAACTGCCACAAAAAAAAAAAAAAAAAAAAAAAAAAAACTTTAAAAAATGAAACAACAGAAAGTCTTTAGTTGAGCACACTATAAAGCTTTGGTAAGGTGCACAGCAGGTTTCATACACTGAAAAAAAGCTATAGTCATAGTACCAGATTTTAGTCATATTACCAGAAGAACAACGATATGTGAACGACAGAAAGTCTAGTACTTTTACAAGGTGTTAATATTCGTTCGATTAATATTAATAATAGTTAATATTCGATTCACCAAGGTGTTCTGGTGTTAATACCAGAACATGCAGTCATAGAATTAGAATTTCCTAAAAGTTGTCTAGGACTACGGAACAAACACTAGAATGGGGTAGTTTCAAAGGGCTGGAATTTTGTGTTTTTATAAAGAAAATTATAGTACTTGATGAGCTACTATGGTGCCTTTGGTTTTTTCCCCAGTGGTCCGGTTTCGGAGATACACACGCGTCTAAAATTGTAAAAAATTGTGTGCGTAGTGACGTCACTACGCGGAATACCTATTTAAAACAATGTATTTTGGGCTGAAATCTCATCTTCGGAACAATGGGACTCACTTAGAAATCAAGGGCATCTTTGTTCTCAGCTCATCAAGTGCTTTCATTTTTTTTTTTTTTTTTTTTTTTTTTTTTTTTTTTTTTTTTTTTTTTTTGTGTATAAAAAACACAACATTTCAGATCCTTGCAACTGCTCCATTCTGGTAATTGTATTAAACTTTACATATTTTCACATATTGCCATGCTTATGGTAATTTTTTTTCTTTCAGTGTAGGCTTAAAAGTCTATCTTTCGTTGGGTGATTTTTATACTTACAAAATGTTCGGTATCCGTGACAAAAACGGTTTTTTTTTCTGCACAGAAGTCTAATTAGCAATTGAGTTTTGAGGAGCAATTAAGTTACATATTTTATCACTTGAAACCAGAGAGGTTCAAGTAAATTACTACTCACGAAAAACGCTTTTGTAGGGCACACCAAGTCCTCGATAGAGAAACGAGCCAGCAATAGATCTCTGGTTGAGCATATATCAAACCACTGATAAACCCAACGAAAGTTTTAGTGTGCTCAACTTTCCCAACATCGAGTGCGGATATAGCTTTCCCGAGTGACACAACCTCTATAACTCTAGTTTGGATCTGTTTGATTGCTACGTCACCTAATTTCGCGTATAGTTTACGTTGGTTTCGGAAACTTTGCATTTCTCTGATCCATTGGACCGCTGCATCCATTCTATTCGTGTTGAAGTCAGGATTAGGAGTTGAATGCAGAAAATTGGTAACTGTGATCGAAGCGACCGGCGATATAGCTGTTCTCGGCTAAATTCTAATAAGCCCCCTCACCCCGTTTTTTCGCATTACAATTAGGTTTTATTATTATACTGCAAACTTTTTTTCAGAGCAATTTCAATACAAGGGTGAATTTTGTCATAGATATTGTTCAATTCGCTCTACTGCTTGCCGAGAGCACACAAAGCTCGCCAATCCGTCGTTCGTATCACCCATGTCGAGCAGCACCGCTTCGCGCGCTTTCAATCAAAAAATCCCCTTGCAAAAATAAGCTGCACCCTTTTTCTTTTTTTTTATCGCTGAGAAATTAATCTTCCGTTTCGAATTTTTTCGAAAGCGAATCGACATTCTCTCTTCCGTAACCGGCAATAAAGTGGATTGCCATCCCCCTGACACCACCGGCGACTTGTGAACAATCTATTACTGTGTATCTCTAACAAACTGTATATTTATCTAGAGTGGCAGCAGTGGCGGCTCGTGCTACTTGGCAACAATGTCTTCACTCCATTTGAATCTATGTCCAACAATCGATTGCTGGTGAAGCGCTGCTTCACTTTCGAATCGATTGTTTTATATGCAATCAAATGGAATGAAGACATTGTTGCCAAGTAGCACGAGCCGCCTCTGAGTGGCAGTCTTTCCAAGTTAAGGTGTAATACTATTTCCCCCAGCTTTAACCATGCATTCCAATGGAAAGGCATCAAGTGAGAGAATGCCGGTAAGATCGAGTACTGAATCATTGAAACGACCAAAATACAGAAACGATAGGAAAAATTAGACTCTAATTCTAACTTCAAAATCTTCCTCTGCGCGTTACCCATTAGAATGTTATGCCACTCTACACAGTGCACAATTTGAAAAGAATGGAAATGGGTTTGTTGCGCACTCTTGTCAGAAATGCCCGTAATACTTAGGTAAAATGTTACGAGAAAACCGATGAAAATAACAAAAACCCATAAAACTTACTCTGTAATAAAGAAAAAGTAACAATTAGTTGAGGCTTGCTGCAAAACGAATTTGAAAATTACAGTAATGGTGCTAAACTCGATTACGTCATATTATAGGTCCGCGCCGCGATCAGTGTTGCCGATGGTAGTGCTTTTTCATTGTGGCACGAAACAACAGTAATACGGCCTCTTTTTCTCTCCATCAGTCATAATTTTAGAAAAAAAAGTGGAGACGCGTCTTTGCAAATCGTTATTGACACGCAAACGGGCTACTTCCGGTTACCGGATGTCCTATTCTATACTATGAGTTTGTAGTACTATGTGGTTTCGCGCCGAAACGACACATTTTCAAATTGCTCGAAATTTTCGCAACTTGGAAAGCGTTTTAGTTTACGATCCTGCGATGAAAACAGTGTAAAGAATACTGTGAGTTCCTTTCATCAAGTACTTCAAGGAAATGAAGAAGAAGACGAAAAAAATAAAAATAAAGTCGCGCTTCAGACCCATTGGACTTGGAAATTGCTGATAATTTTAGCCACCCCAGTTTTACTCGGGTGCTGATAAACTCAATAATGGGTCTGTTGCATACTTTTGCTACAACAATATATAACCTTGATTCTTGTGTAAAATTTGGCGAAAATAACGATGCGCACATTGAAAACGTTCAAAACCCACTCATTAACTCAGGAAATCACTTTAATTTCAAACAGCCCGCGCTACACTATAGACACTATTTGCACCGGTATACTACTACATAGACGGAACCACCGTGCATAAGTAAACAGCATCGTAACTACAAAATGATGGAATTTCTTTTTTAATACGTGAAATATAAGCTGCATTTGCTGTCTGGTCTTTTCGGTTTATCAAAGATTACAAAATAATATCAGAAATATACGCATCTCAACAAAATATTCCAATGTTTGTAAGTTCTGTTCATGTTTACATAAACGAGATGGTTCCATCTATGTAGTTATAAGTCGGTGATATAGTGTCTAGTGTAGCGCGGGTTGTTTGAAATGGGAGGTACTGTCTGAGTGAATGAGTGGATTTTGAAAGTTTTTAATATGCACATCGTTATTTTCGGAGAATTTTGCGTTAGAAACAATGAGTTATATTGATGTAGCAAAAGAACGCAACAGACTCATTGAATAGGTAAATTTAGGACATTGAACTAGACCACAAAATCTGATGGGTGACTTCTGAAGTTGTCGACTGTTGATCAGTTGCATTTTGTTTTACTTAAGTTTTAATGAAAAAGTTATACTTAGTTGCCGAATCGCACGAACGGTCACTGTAATTCTGAGTTAACCAATTAATCAGAATTAGTGCGGAGTCATTGTGGTAATAGAGTTGATGCAAGAGATATGACAGCATTGTATGGAAAGAGTTGTAGTCAATTATCTTGCTGTATCGATGTCACTAAAAATAATAAATTAAGTTAATACCCCGCATATGCTGTAGGGATTAGCATGTATGGAACTTGTGCATCTTTGTACTCAGGACAAGGTTCTGCGAGGAGGGTCTCCGATTAGAAATGAGTCCTTGTCGTCAATGATCATTGAGCAAGTATGAAGACGAACGGGTCGATGGATGGTGGTGGGAGGGGAGGCCGTCTTCAGTGGCACGCCATGGCGTAGCGTGCAATGTGGCAACGTTGTAATGTGTCCATTTAAACCCATGTAAAAGGTCGAATGCGAAGGTGATCACCGAACACTTAACAGTTCGATCTTTTTCATGAGTTTAAATGGACACAGCACAGCGTTGCCATATTGAACGCTACGCCACTGGCTGACTTTAAAGCGAGTCCAATGGAAAGCAATTGTCCAGACAATTGCAAACAAAGTTTATTATCTTCTACTCTACAAATCCAATTATTGTTGTAGAATACCAATTGGATTGGGTTGGCGAAGATTATTGAAGCATTCTAGTGCCACTTCCTGCCTTTTCACTCAATGTAGATGTCTATAGCTTGTTGGTTGCCTCCCATTTGAGCCTACTAAAAAGTATCGACTATTTGGTCTTGGGTCAGTGTTGCCAGATTGGAGTGAAAAAGTCGTACGTTTTACAATGATTTAAATGGGGGGGGGCGATACGGCTTTTTACCCTCGATCTGGCAAAACTGTCTTGGGTTTACATAGGGTGTGAAACAAATGAAAGAGGTCAAATCCGAGGGTATTCACCATACAACCAGTAGTTTAATATTTTTCAAGGGTTTGCATTAATGTAGCGTTGTCAAACTGCAAGCTCTTTCACTTTGATGATACTTGACAACGCGCCCGTGGATTCGATCTTTATAAAATAATGGACAAACTTCACTTCAAGAGAGGTCACCATTCACCAAGACTCAGGAGATGGATGAAGTAACTTGTCAACGGAGCTCAGTGAGTTTCTTCAAGAGTAGTTATTTTCATAGTGGGCGCGCAGTGGGTCGAGTCCAGTGGCGTCGCGGGCCATCTGGCAACAATGCGACTGCTCCATTTAAACTATTAAATATATCGAATTTTCCTTGTGCACTGTGCACCCCCTGAATTCGATCTTTTACATGAGTTTAAAGGGATAGAATACATTGTTGCCAAATTTCACGCGACGCCACTGGTCGAGTCGTCATAGATTTTCTGAACATGAAAACCTTTTCAAACTGTTCATTAAAACTGTTTTTGGTCGATACTTTCTCGAGCAAAAAAAACATTTAACGTAACACATTGTGAGCTGTAAAATGAACATTTAAAGTCAATGGGTCTGCAACGTACTTCTGCTACACCAATATGGCACATTGATTTTGTTCTTTAAAAACAACGATGCGCGCATTCAAAACTTTCAAACTTTATACTCGTTACGCCAGGAAATTGTCCATTTCGAATATTCCGCGCTAAACTGTTGGTTTGATAATTTCACCGACTAACTACTGCATGGACGGAAGAACCACCGCATTTATGTAAACACCACCGTACACTCAAAATATTGGTTTTAAATTCCAAATTATGAAGTATTGGTTTCATTCGCATTTTACTGCCTGCTTTTTCTGGCTGTGGAGCAGATAATTAAAAAAATACAAATAATGTATATGAGTATCCAAACAAAGAATAATAAGTTTGAATGCTCCTTCTATGTCCAAATGCTCGTAAGAGTTCCAATGGATATGAGGTCTAATTTATTATGTTCTACTCTACAAATCCGATTATTGTTGTAGAATACCAATTAAATTGGATTGGCGAAGATTATTAAAGTATTTTCGTCACTACGTCTCTCTCGTCACTTACGTCACTACGTAAGTGAAAATATAGTATGTATTTTCGCACGAGTGGTTCAAAGTAGACGATTTTTTTAAAGAGAATTCTTGAGTTAACGAGTGAATTTTGAGTCTGTACTGAGTTTGAGCTCATTGTTATTTTTGCAGAATTTTCAGGCTAGATTCAATGTCGTTCTGTATAGTTGCAGCAAAATTATGGAACCAACCCATTTCTGGGTTTCCTTTCATTTATTGCTATAATATTGGCCTTTGTTCATAAAAAGGAACAACGCAGTGTCCGGAAAAGTCCATGTTTTGCTCCATTGTGAGGTGGTTGAAAAATAAATTAGATTTTATTGGCATCTATGATAGTTTAGTTTGTTGCGTATAGCTCGAGTTGTACTGAAAATAAATTGGATTTTGGACGATACTGAAGGGCGAAACTCAGGTAAGGCAGACTTAAGGGATAAGGCAGACTTAAGGGATAAGACAGAGAGCAAGTTGAAAATCCTTATCCTAATCGGTCAGATATTAGGCTAGCTGTCGCCCTTTATATAAGATAAAAAACAGTGAGAAGAATTTGGACCAAGAATGCTGTTTTGCGGGTTTCGGTAGACTTTTTTTTTGTTGAGAAGTATGAAATAAATCGTGAATTTAGAATCCTGACCATATCAAATAAATTGTACAATCGTTGGTCGTACGATAGCAATAAGAAGTAGAACTTTCAAAAATAAGAGAAACAATTATATTAATTATTTTGTAATCCTTTCTGTTTCAGGTATGCACAGGTGTTGATCAAATTTTGTTTTCAAGACTTTTTGAGTAAGTACTAACTTCTAAGTCACAAGAAGGAAGAGATCGTGAGCCTTTCAATATCTTCAGATCATCTTTGTAGACCAAAGACAGGTCTCTCTCTCTCTCTCTCTCTCTCTCTCTCTCTCTCTCTCTCTCTCTCTCTCTCTGTCTCTTTCTCTATCTCTCTCTCTCCCCCCCTCTCTCTCTCTGTGTCTCTCTGTGTCTCTCTGTCTCTCTCTCCCTCCCTCTCTCTCTTTCTCTCTCTCTCTCTCTCTCTCTCTCTCTCTCTCTCTCTCTCTCTCTCTCTCTGTCTCTCTCTCTCTCTGTCTCTCTCTCTCTGTCTCTCTCTCTCTCTCTCTCCTCTCTCTCTCTCTCTCTCTCTCTCTCTCTCTCCCTATCTCCCTCTCCTCTTTAATCAACCTTTTTGAACTCATACATTAGCAATATACCAAGATATCGGCTAAAGTCACTCGGTGACCCTTAGTCTCCTTCTATCCTTCTCGAACACCTATTTTCAAATGAGCAAAGAAAAAGATGCATGTATTCCTGGATCGCCTCTGTTGAAGATAAGTCATTCGCTCAAACGCATATTTGTAAATTGCAATCAGCGACGCTTGTATTCCTCCACAATTTTTGGATCATCGTGTGTCAGTCAACATATGGGGAGACCGGCTGTTTTCATATCTTTGCACCAGAAAATAAGTATGGAAACACTAAAAATAAGTATGGAAAACTCACATGGCCAAGCTATGAGTCGGGAGATGCATTGCGCAATTACGAACCACGTGATATAATTGAAAAAATAAGTGCTTTGCGTTTTGCATGTACCCAGAAACTCAATGCGAGTTAAATCAGGGTTTGATCAATTTTCATGAACCTGAGCATGACATCACTTTTGCTCGCCTTATCCATATTTTGGAATTATGTAGTTGTCTGTCTCGCATTTTATTTTCCTTCCTTTTGATTTCCATAATCATTGATACATTTTTTTTTAGGGATTGAGGTAGAAAAAAAAATATCCTCGTATTTTTTTTTATTTGTGGTATTTATGTCAACATGTTGTAAGTGACCGGGGGCCCGATCAAGGTGGCGAAAATTTGGACTTGACTTGAACTAACGTAACCTCATTCTCACTCACCAAACAGCATCGATGACCCCCAATTAAAGCTCTAGTGTAGCTGAAGCCTGAAGCTTCACTTGTGGTTAATGGTGGTACTCATCGAGGTTGGAACTAGGTTGAGATCCAACTTGATCAGGCACCTGATCCAACCATTGAATTTTGAACGTAACAACATTCAGGGACCTCTTCATAATATTTCGTGACGTCGTGGCAGCGAATAACTCAATTGAGGAGCTATCATCACGAATATTGGGCCTCATGTTCGTTGAATTCACCTTCATCATTTACGCAATTCGAGATTCTGTAAGCGAGAATGTTCATTTAATGGAGCTTTCATCTGCGAGCGAATTAACGAGCGCTCTCAAGAATTATGAGCTTTGTCATATTAGGTGCTCCATCAGGTTCAAGCACAGCAAGCTTGCTCGAGAACAACGCCAACATGTATTGGCTCGATCCTCATCATTCAGATAATTCCTCATTCATAATAATGATTCAAGACTCTTGATGAGAATTTGTGTGTGATAGTATTTCGAAATGAATTCATTTCCCCTCCATACGCGGCCGGGCTTTGTTTGTATCAGCTGTTCCGGGACTCAGGTTAACTTTTCATCAAAATTCAGTTCAGCTGCATCTCAATGCTGGTGCAATTAAACCGCGAAAGCTTCGCTCTGAGAGGGGAGCTTTCTTAAGCGTTCTACGGGATCGACGACTCGAAGCGACGCGCGCGGAAGTGCAGCTTTTCTATATATTCTCACTTGTGCGAACTTTCGCACTCACCGACTACTCGGCGAATTCAAAGGGGAAATTTAAGGTGATGAATAGTGACATTTGAATTTAAAATAACTTTCGTTTCGGCACGAGCATCAAATATGCACGCGGTGCGTTTTTAACGTTCGGGCGTTTTTAGAGTACAATTGCATTCTTTGTCGAGTGTGTTACGGTGTTGTCATTTAGATTTTTTTTTTAAATAAAAAATTCCAATGGTCAGCATGACAGAGATAAAAGGAACAGCAAAATATATTTGGTGTAGTGATCTAAAGCTTTAGTAATAAGACGCACGAAAAGTTTGGTATGCTAAACTATGAATCTTTTGCTCTAAAAAAGGTTTGACGGGTGCAACAAAATTTTATTTCTATGCAAGCACACTAGCATCAGAAATTGTGTAGAAACCAAAAAGCTCTTAGACACTGAAAAAACAAAGTTTGAGTAGAACTGGATCAGCTTTTTAAAATAGCTTCGCAGAGCAAAAGTCCTAGTTCTACCGGAGCAAGTTGTGGTTGTCCTGAAGCCAGGCCCTCCACATCTTACTACCGGGCCCCGTTACTAATTAGGCTTCCGGGCCCCCTGCCCCTTTCTAATGGAAGATAGGCGGGAAGGGGGGCCCTCCCCCCACCCCCAAATCCGAGAAATTTTTTAACATTTCCCTTCCGGAAAATCACTTCTAGCTATAAACGGCATGTATAGCACTGACCGTTGCATTGAACCATGGTCTCTAGGTGGCTCAGGTTGAAAAAAAAAAATTAAAAAAAATCGAAATAAGGAACAATCTTGGCCCTATTTTCTTTTAGGTTGAAATAATTTTTATCAGAATTATTCTTCGGTGGTAAAAGTATTCTAATAAGTAAAGAATTCTCAAAATTGAATCGGCAACATTGGTTCGGTGACATATTCAAAAAACTTGAAAGTGCGAACTTAAAAGCTTATTCGAGATTGAGACAACCTGAACTGTGGTTCACAAGCTTTTACCTGTCAAGCGGTTTATTAAATATATTTGGAAATTCGATGAGCCCAGCCATTCTTGTTTCTCGTTTAAAGCTTTAGAATCCTTCTTTACTGTATCCTGATTTTTCCGAACCCGACCATTAGTTTCTCACAAATAGACCAATCGAAAATTTCATGCCAAGAGGGAAAAGGTCTCGGAGGATAAGTCCTGGAGGGATTTCGAGCGTTAAAATTTGAAAGAAAATATTCAAAAGGAGTATTGACGTCGCTCTCGAGAGTTGAGAGTGCCTGAAAGTAGGAGATTGATGGGCAGGCATGAAATCGTTCTAAAAAGGCAAACACCAGTACAATTGAATTTGATTTTTTTTTTTTTTTTTTTTTTTTTTTTTTTTTTTTTTTGTGAGAGGAGAGTGAGCGGCATGGTAGCTTTGTTTGGAAGTTCTCTTTAAATTTTGGAGGGGAAAAATATTATTGTGCTTTCACTCCGCTTCCTGTTTCAATAACTTATGCATAAGGAGAGACGCATACATTTCAAACAACTTAAATCCCTCTCAGTTTTCTATTTGACTGCAGACTGATGTGAATAATTTGACCTTTCATCCAAGCGAGGTTTTTTTCTTTATTTGTTGTTTTTTGACGTCAGGAGACAATTGAAAATTTAAGATGGTAGTTAATTCCTCTATTATTTTGAGTGCCAGTTATAATAATATCTACTCATTTTATTTTTGACTTTCATTAAATAACAGAGACAAATAGTTGTTTGATAGGTGGCAAACTTAATTCTCTGGGATCCAACAAACAACACCTCACCAGTTATTGGGTCCCTAAAGATTGGAGTTGAAAATGTTGGGCGATCCCATCTTTAGCTTCACCACAGGATTATCTCTATTATTTTGAAGTAACAAACGCCAATATTTAGTATCAGGAAAAATCAGAGAGTTGTAGATTTTTGATTTTTTGAATCCGCGAAGTCAAAAAGTGCATTGAATCTGCCCAATAAGGGAACTCTTACGTAGTGTATAGTCTCTGTTTGTTTCTGTTAAATAAGGGGCCTCAAAATTGTTTGTTAGGGGTAGATTAGGATAAGATCGGTTATCTTTGAATCGATTTGCATGGGCGTCATTTCAAGTTCGGCTTGGGGGGGGGGGGGGCAAAAAATCTTATGACCTTTTTTTTTTTTTTTTTTTTTGCTCATCAATATAATTTTAGAGCCGAAGAGCCGTCTTTTGGGGGCACTAATCGGATGACCTTTTTTTTTGCTCATCATTATAATTCGTGCCAGTTTTTGAGCCTGACTTCAAATCCTTGGGGGGGGGCAATTGCCCCCCCCCCAGCTCCCCCCTAAATGACGCCCATGTCGATTTGCTTGGTCCAGTTCAGTTTGGTTAAGCTCAATCAGGCCATTTCTGATTCCAAGCTCTCGTACAAACAACTCATGAGGGTTGTTTTATAAGTGTAAATGTAAAAATAATTTAAGCTGAAAAACTATGCAACAGATCTGCATGTACTTTTGCGGTGGCGTTGGTTCGCTGTTTTTTTTTCACAAAAGTAAGCGAGAAAAATGACACTTAATTTAATATACTGTTCTTTTGTTGGGGATGCAAAACGTATATGTAGAGTGCATACTAACAGATAGTCCATCTGAACGTTGTGCTACATTATCTCTGCGAGACTTTTTCAATGGTATCATCGTTTTTTTTTCAGAGACTTTGTAAACTTCAAAATTGATAGTTTATTAGTCCGCAAAAAGACGTTTCAAGAGTTACATTGGCTTGTACAGACAAGTGTAATCATCAACTGTAATTGTAAAGTGACAAAATTCGTGGATGCCTAAATTGACGATTAACCTAGCCTGGAAACAAAAGCTTTTTTCATCTTCATGATAAATATTCGCTTCAAATTTTTCCTTTTTTTTACGGTTACCTAGAGTCTGAAACCTTCAACGCATCGTTTCACATTTTTTCCTCGTTATTTTGGTGCGAACATATACTGGAAACTTTCCACATCGGTGCATTCTCAAAATTGGAAAAAAAACTCCCGTGTTTTCCGATGCAGCCGAGTGTAAAGAGCATGCAACTTTTCATGCTGCGCCGTGCCTTCCTGATCTGTTGCTCATCGCCCGCCCGGCGCGGACGCCGCCCGTTTTAAACGCAGCAGGTAGAGTTAGACGCTGAAAAGTCGGGCCGCAGATCATGGTACTGTGCTTATGGAGGAGCAATAAGTTAAGTCTCCGGTTGCTATGGTTACCTCGGGGCCGCTTGCCTCACTTTGAGTCGTCGAGGAGAAGCGCTTCTAAAACGAATGAAAAACTGCGCTGTTGAAGTAATCTTATTTCAGTCAATTCAGTAATGCTTCGCGGAGGAGAGCTCACACCAGCAATACGTCCCAGAAAATAAAGTGGAGTGAAACGATTGTAATAATTTTGACGGCTGAAAAAAAAAAAAAATTTTTGTTTGCTCTTTATTTAGTTTTCCTTGCCAGTAATATTGGTCCTGAAAAAAAAAATGTTATTGGAAAGATATATTTTTAGCAGCTCAAGACTGAGTTTGTAATAAAAATAAAAAGAGGCTGGTTTGACCTGAAACCTTTGAAATAATTCTTCACATTATTATGTACTAACCAGGGAAAAAGTAGCAGTTAAAAAACTGAATCTTTTTCACTCAGAGACTCAGAGTGAGTGAGTGTCACTCTGAGTGACAGAGGTGGAAAGGTTTTGGAATACCACTGCGTGCTCTGAGCAGTTGAAAGCTAATTTGTGGCTCAGTCCGGACGTGTCACTGACTAGTTCTCAACTCATAAAAAGGGAATTACTTAACAAAGAATCTTATAGAATTTCGATTTCAAACAAATCTTGAGCGTCTAGTTATAATTTCGGCCGCTGGTCAGTGGCCCGGCCTTATAATCTATCATTCAGATCTATTGTCAACCCAGCCACTCAATTACATCACGAGCAGTGGCATCGCGTGCAATTTGGCAACAATGTATTCTATCCATTTAAACTCATGTAAAAGATCGAATTCAGTGGGTGCACAGTGCACAAGGAAAATTCGATATATTTAATGAGTTTAAATGGAGCAGTTGCATTGTTACCAGATGGCACGCGACGCCCCTGATCACGAGGCTCCAGTTGGTCGATTCCGAAGGATTATTGCCGATACTGATACTAGCTAAACGAAAGGGGCGCATTTATCCACCTTTTCGTCTTTTTCTTCTTCTCTTTCCTTTTTCCTTTTTCCTTTTTCCTTTTTCCTTTCCCCATTTTTTTCTTTAACCGACAGTCTTTTCACTGATGATTGAATGCTTCTCACCACTCTTTATCTGGATGCTAATCAAATCATCTCCACGCATTTTTTACTAGAATTCCTATTTGTAGAGAGTTAAGACAAGTGAGCCATGAGCGTCGCCATTGGATGCAATTTTGCTCATTTTTGTTCCCATTCAGAGTGCCGTTGTTTTCTTTTGGTCTAATGCAAAGATTACAGAGTTGTAGAGTTTTCAACGGTGTAATCTTTCACTATCTTTACTGATCGACATCCATTCATGCTCATTTGTTCCCATTTTCAGAGTGCCGTTGTTTTCTTTTGGTCTAATGCAAAGATTACTGAGTTGTAGAGTTTCCAACGGTGTAATCTTTCACTATCTTTACTGATCGACATCCATTCATGCTCATTTGTTCCCATTTTCAGAGTGCCGTTGTTTTCTTTTGGTCTAATGCAAAGATTACAGAGTTGTAGAGTTAAGACAAGTGAGCCATGAGCGTCGCCATTGGATGCAATTTTGCTCATTTGTTCCCATTTAGAGTGCCGTTGTTTTCTTTTGCTCTAATGCAAAGATTACAGAGTTGTAGAGTTTCCAACTGTGTAATCTTTCACTATCTTTACTGATCGACATCCATTTATGCTCATTTGTTCCCATTTTCAGAGTGCCGTTGTTTTCTTTTGGTCTAATGCAAAGATTACAGAGTTGTAGAGTTTCCAACGGTGTAATCTTTCACTATCTTTACTGATCGACATCCATTCATACTTTTAAAGATTCTTTCGGGCATTATACACATTCTTGGGGGTGCATCATGATTAAAATAACAGGTTCATCGATAAATTAATTAACTCATTTTTCTGTAAAACACCGTGGGATTTCTGTTGAGAGTGCAAACAAACACTCCATTGTGGTATACAAATGTGCAAAAATGCATAAAATGGCGGTGTCCCTATAGCCTAAACCTGGCTGACCAATCAGACGTTGACGGCCTTCTTGTATCAATCTCTCTACATAAACATATAGGGACTTTATCACAACCTCCATTTTGAATTGTTTGTGGCACGCCGTACATTCTAACATTTGTGACCCCCTATATAATTTTTGCTTTCTTTACGCGGATAAAAAAATTCGGTTATAAGAACTTAAACTTCGGCTCATATGGAACACCGAGGTGTTTGGTTACAGTAACCAAAGTTTTCGGTTGTGAGTACCAAACTTCAGTTAGGAGAACCGAAGGTTTCGGTAAGTGTGACTAATACTATGACTCACATTTCGTTCCTACTGAACCACTTCGGTACTCCTAACTGAAGTTCGGTACTCACAACTGAAAACTTCTGTTACTGGAACCAAACACCCTCGCGGTGTTCCATATTCCATATGAACCGAAGTTTTTTTCTCCGTGTACCTTTCTTATACATTACTAGGCTCACTATTCCCTGATTATTCCATACGTGACCTGCTGACCCGGTTCTGTTCCTTTACTGGAGTCTTCCTGATGTTTCTTCCCTCTCTTATTACTCCTCCAGTACAATTCTGTTCCGCCCCATTCCTATTTCATTTTGTCCACTCATCTTATTTCTATCATTTCTTCTACATCAACACATTTCAAATGCCTCTATTCTTTGTATTTCCGCTTTTTCTACTGACCATAACTCACCTCCATGTAAAGCTATATCTACACTTACAATCAAAGAGTTCAGCAATTTTCTCCCTGTACCTATCTCTGATGGGTCTGATGCCAGCAAACCCTTTTTCTTCACGAATGTTTTCTTTGCCAGTGCTTTTCTACTCATTAGATCCTCATGATTCAACAGTATAGCTCTATGCCAAAGATTATGGGTCGACCCCGTCTAGAACGAGCTTTTTCTTATATCCTCCAACTCAATGTTTCAGCGATAGTTTCTCTGCGATAGTTGTCTCAGATTTGTGTTCGCGATTCTCTACAAAATGTCTCACAAAAGCAAGGCTGCCGTTTTGCGTATAATCAATGATATTTTTCAATCCATCGATGATTCCACCGATTGAGAAAAGATTACAAAGTTCAGTTCAGTGCATGACTGTAATAAACTAAAATGCTCGCATCTGTAATCTTTTCTCAACCGGTGGAGTCGTCGATGACTTTAAAAAACTTGCGGATATTTTAATTAATCAACGGAGTCTCCACCGATTAAGGAGATTACAGATCAGAGTATTTTCGTGCACTGCACAGTCGTGCACTGAACTGAACTGTGTAATCTTTCCTCAACCGGTGGAATCATCGGTGAATAGAAAAATATCATTGATTATACGCAAAACGGCAGCCTTGCACAAAAATCCTCTTAGTATGATGATCTAATAGAGCTTCTATAGATATTGAGGCTGCCACCACATTGTTTCGAACTTCAATTATAAAGTACGAGGGTGGATTTTAAAGTAAGTTTACCTATTTTTTTCTCAGAAACTATTAATGTTAGGAAAAAAACAAACCCAGTTTTGGAACGTACGTACTCTCAGCTTTTTAACGAGCTAAAGATTTTCACATTTAGCTAACGCGTTGCGATATTGAGGATTTTCCACATCCGCCTCTCCTCCAAACGTGCTCACCTTTTTAAGCGCTACGGAGAATTACAGAAAACATGAGTTTAAGACTTTGAAAAAGTAAAATAGCGCTATTATTTTATTGAAACAAGAACATTGTTGTGAGGCATCTCACCTCATTTCTTGACATAGTCACCCGCTAGATTCTTGAATTTTTTATAATAGAGCAACAATTTCTGTATACAGCCGTCGTAAAATTCTTTCCCTATACTCCTGAACCAGGTTTTGACGCAAGCTGTTAATCCAGTTCCAATTCATGATGATTGCACTTTCAGTACTGACCGAAATTTTGAAGATCGATACAAATTGGATCATTTTATCAGTAGAAGAGTAGTCTATTCAGTAAACAACATGCATTCAGGTTTTATTGAGATGTCTGATCCGGAGATAAGCGCATCGCCTGCCGAAACTCGCAGTTTTCTATAGTGCGTGCAAGGTGGGCATGTTTGAAGGAGAGACGGGTGGGGAAAATCCACGATATCTCTGCAACGCGTTGGCCAAATTTGAAAAACTAAAGCTCGTTAGAAAGTTAAAAGTACGTACGTTTCAACGCTGGGCTTGTTTTTTTTCTGGCATTGATACTTTCTGAGAAAAAAAATAGGTAAACTTACTTTAAAATCCACCCTCGTACTTCAACAAAGAACGCAATATTTTTTCTTGAACTATTTCCCCCTTTCATTTCGAGTTTAAATTCATAAAATAATCGTTTTTTGGAAGAAGAAAAAAAGCAGGCCATTCAGCGAGAGGCTAAATTTTTTGTTTCTAAATTTCATAGAGCTACATGCGATTTAATGATCATCCGAGAAAATGAAATGCTTGTACTTTCTCCTTTTCACTTCATATACAGTCAAAATTGAAGTTTTCTATTTCTCATGCCGTAACGTATATTAAACGAAGTGTGATACTTTACTCAAGACTCCAAATATGAAACATGACCGAATTGCTCTCTCCAATTTACCTCCACTTGAATAATTACTCCTCTGTGAATAGTTGTTCTTGCGCCACACCAAGAGTACACAAATTACTGAAGCTTTGCGGTCGTATGCCAGAGAGGAAGTGAGAGGGAAATATTTAGATCCAGTAGCAACGGATACTTTTGTTTCGATGGTTTTTGCTTCAGGCGAGCTTCACTCAATGGTTTTCGTTGCCAACTTGTGCAGATAAATCTTACCATTGCTAAGTTCTGAAGACAAATCAAATTGTTTGTTAAATGTTAATTGAGAACAAAAAGGAAGCACGCCGTGTCTTTGATCCGATGGGAAGAAATAAAAATCTGCTTTTCATATATTTCCTTCGAGAACAACCAATCAAACGCAGGCAATCAGAAACAGAACGAAACACCTATCGTGGATGAGATAACTATTCGTACTCTCCGGCATTGTTATTGCATACCCTCAAAATTGAAGGCGATCTGAAAAATCGTTACGCACTCGCGTAGAAACATTTCGAGTTGGATGTGTCGATTGTGTCGTGCTTCGTTTCGCCGCAACGAGTGGTTTTCATTTTTGTTATTTGTTGTTCTCGTTGGTTTGGTTTCCCCTTTTCGCATATCGCCCCGCACCTGATAAACTAAGTACCCAATGGGGCAGTTGCAAGGGTCTTAAATTGTGTGTTTTTCATAGAGAAAATGAAAGTACTTGATGAGCTGAGAAGAACGGTGCCTTTGGTTTTTTCCCAAGTGTCTCGGTCTTGGAGATACACACGTGTAAAGTTGTAAAAAATCGTGTGCGTAGTGACGTCTTTACACGGAATTCCCATTTAAAAGAATGTATTTTGGGTCAAAATCTCATCTCCGGAACAATGGGACTTAATTAGAAATCGAAGGCATCTTTGCTCTCAGCTCATCTAGTACTTTTATTTTCTTTATAAAAAAACACAACATATCAGACCCTTGCAGCTGCCCCATTCTCATTTTTGGTAATTTTGGTAGGTAATAATGGAGAAGCTGAGAAAAAATGTTGAAGTTTAGGTTCAAATTGAGGCCAGAAATGAAAGCAGCTCTACGAAATAAATCCCGAGAAGCTCGATTATTTTGATTTTTATTGTGGGAATCATTATATCTTTAAGACGAAAAGAATGCTTCACTTCACCCCAACCTTTACGTAAAAATCAGTCTCTTCAGTTACGCTGGTTATCTATTATACTGGTACTCGATATTAAATCTATAGCTCTTTGGTCTAACTGCCACAATAGCACATTCAATCCACGATCCACCTCAATCCGAATTGAAAAGGGTGGGATTACCCTGCAGTCGATTTCAAGCCTTTAAGTCAAGTGACCAATCTTGTGAGACAGTTTCAGGATTGGACATTCGGATCCAAGCTGATGGTTTCATTGTTGGTTTTTAATTTTCTCAAAAAAAAAAAAAAAAAAAAAAAAAAAAAAAAAAAAAAAAAAACTAGTTTCAAATTAAACAGAATCTGATTCCAATCCCGTCTACACTTCAGATTCAATGTGCCACAATGAATCGGATTTAGGTAAGAAAGTAAGGGCACCAATTCCGCGCGCCGTTTTTTGGATTGGACCTACGGTTTCAAGGGGGCTTCATTATTAAAAACACAAAACAAAACAAAAACAAAAACAAAATCGTACCCGGTTTCAATACCTCTTATATGAAATCAAATTGAATCCGGCATCAAACCGGATGGCCGCGATAATTATGAAACATTCAGCCGGTTTGAATCCCGATTAAATCGTCACCTGAAAATGAATGCAGATTCAAGCCAGATTGCACAGATTTGATCATTTACTTTAATTCGGCATGAATCTGATTTTGTGCTCACGGAATGGCAACACTGCCCAGCTAGCTTTACCTTTGTCTCGCCCCGTCTCCTCATTCGTTTGCGACAACACAGGGTTGGTTGATGCAGCGCACCGTCCGTCCGCGGCACCGTGCGGAGGCCGAGGAAAGGTGCGGCGTAGTCTACCGCGGGAATTCTTCACAGTTTACAAGCGAACATTTCAGAATCAAATTTAAATTTCAAATAGTTTCTGTAGGTTCAGTTTTGGAAAGGTAAAGCGTTGGAATCTGAACGGTCTACGTCTTGTCTTCTTGCCCTATAAATATACCGCGGCTGAGAGACTGTTCTTTCGACTACTAAGAGGTTCCGGCAGAGAAGCATAATAAAAGCTTTGTAGGCCTGTGTTACAATTTCAAGCGAATATTTTATGCAAAGATCAAAGAACATACGATTCATATAAGAGCCCCACTCATTGATAGGGGCTACCTCAGCCAATGTTTTGAGTGCCTTGGTAGTCGCTAATAGTCGCCTCAATCGACACTTCGACAGACCCTTTAAAGATTCGTTTCTCTTATTGCAAGTAAAACTAATTCAAAGCATGGCTACCAACCAAGTTAAAACCGCGAATGGAGCTGTTGCGAAATTCTGCTAAAGGCTTATAATCAACTGTTATATGGGGTAAAACCCTGTAAAAAATGTGATTTAAAAAAAAATAAAATAAAATACTTTGAATTAGAATAATGTAAAACCAATGCATGAAATCATTCAACATCCTATGCTGATCATTTTGAGTCTATGTGCAAGTCTCTAGCTATTCTAGATCATCAGAAAAATTGTTCCCAAAAAGATTCAATTTTTTTGGTTTTTTTGCGTTTTTCAGGGGCAGGGTATGCAACCAGCCACAAGAAAATTTCAGGAAAAATTTCAGACCTAATTACCTTTGCTCAGTAAAATTTTTGAGTTCATTCGAATTCAATAGGGGGAGAAAACATTTTGACTAGTATATGCCCTTAAGTATCGTATAAAATCCCGTTAGTCAAATCATCTTCTTTAAGCATAGCTCGTTTCAACAAGTTAGCCCTATATTTATAGCCGCACTTGAATAATCTGTCTATAAGAAACTAAATAACTAAAGCGCCGGGAACTCGGCGCAAGGAACTAACTATGGCATAGCTCAAATCATAATTAATTCTTCCAAGATTTTTACGACAGAAATTCTCGAAGCTCATCAGAGACGCGACTAGAAGGAGCGAAAAATATAAAAGATAATAAAAAAAAGGGGGGGGGGGAAAGTCGAGTTTTAAAGAACAAGTTCAGTTGTCATTTATTGGTACTCCAGGCGATGTTTTTATAGCGTAATTGAAACTTTTCGTATTCATCCACCCTTAGCTTCGCCACCAGCTATACTTTCAAATAGTATATAGGCGCATCCGCAACCAAGCAAAAGTTTAATAGAGAACAATATTTTTTTCTCTCTTCCTTTTCTGTGAGACCATAAATGACTTCTCGCGGTTTTGCATATTCTCGTAGATTTTGGAGTTGTAGGTATTGTGAGCGAACTTTATTTCGTGCGGTTTCGGAAACGAATAAAAAAAAGTATCTTACCTAAGTGAACTTGTAAGACGAAAGAAGTGGGAGAAAATACTGTGAACAATCGTTTTAAATACCTATAAAGAAAAACTTGGCGCAAAACAAACAATTCGTTAATTAATTCTTTGGAACGTGTGAAATTAGTATGTTCAAGATGCTCGTTTAAGAGTTTTATTCACTGTCGATTCTGCATTTCTAAGTTGAAGAGGACCCATCCGAATTGCACAGACGTCGAAGAAAATTTTCCGTTCGGGTTTAGGTTAGGTTAGGTTAGGTTAGGTTAGGTTTGGTTTCCGTCCGAAAACGATGAGACGCAATACTCGGAGTGATAGAATTTTGGTTCGCGCACCAGAAACCAGAAAGAGGGGCGCATCGGCGTCTCTCTGCTTGGCGTTGAATAAATCCCTGAATCTGCGATAATATGCAGTACCCGATGACTTGAAATTGCAAATGCTTTGGCATGTGCTCATAGGCAGGCTTTCTCCTAAATACATTTCTAAATACCTGGAATAAGAATTCATTTCAAAAACCAACCCTGCCGGTCATCCTCAAAACTTTCTTGAGAATCCAAAGAGTTGAACTATACGAAACATTTCATCATAATTCTATGTTCCGAAAACTCTGTATTTGGCTCAGCAATAAAGCTCGCGTCAAGTTTTCGTTCTTTTACAGTTTCCTTCATGGCCTGTCCTGCAATTTTATACTAACCGGTAACTATTTCTCGGCTTTATTCGCCTTGAAAACTATAAAAGAAAAAAATAATGGTCTTTCCACAGCTCATGCAAAGTTGAAAGTCATTAATTAAACGGATTCAATTAACTGCATCAAAAGGCATCTCCTTTTAGAAGTAGAGACCGTTCCTTCATGTCACGCGATGCTTTTATAGTGAGAGGTGAATCTAATCATAGCGCTTTGTTTTATCAATTTCATACCCTTCCTGAAGTAGGCATGTGAGAGCTTATGATGTCACAATATTAATTGACATTAATTCCTTCAGCGACTGTTTCGAAAATAGATGAATATTTCAAAACAACTGAATCTTGCACCACTCTATCGCGATTTTTTCACAGCCTATATTCCTTGAGTTTCAGTGTCTAGGTACTTTTCTACTCGTATTTGTACCTTGGGATATATCTATAGATATTGAAATATTTTTCGGCTCAAGTTATAGCGTTAAATCTAGCAACGTTTTATTTTATCTATTTGAATTCATGCGAAAGGTCGAATTTAAGGGTGATCTCAGTGCACCCAAAAGCTCGACATTTTTCATTGGTTTAAATGTACAATATGCAACTTTGCTTGATTAATACGCTACTGATTGTGACCTTGTCTGCTATACTCCCATATTTTGATGGTCCAATTTCTCCTGTTATTTAATTTGATTTCCTCATTTTTATAAAAGTCAATTGTTGTCCAAAAAAAATCCTAACATTGTAGTTACTCTTGATTGGTTGTTCCAAAGTAACTTCCATCGGAGGATCGACTTTTGTGAACTATTTGTGGCAATTATGACTGTTTGTGTGTGGCTTGTTCTGTTCCGTTTCGAAGAAAGACTCGAAAATCACAGTAAAAAATGCACCTCTCCATCGTGTTCCCGTAAAAGAAAAGAAAAAGAAGAAAGAAAAAAATTGACCTTTTGACGCTTTCACAGCTTACAAATTTAAAATATTTGGTGAATAGGGACACCTTTTAATGCACATAAATAGACTCAAATCAGAAAACATGGGTAAAAATTACATAGTCATGAGGTCTACGGCTTGTTTTTGCGTGCAAAACTGTCGTTAATGGCGGTACTTAATGGAGGCGACTCCAAACAAACGTCTGGTAACAATGCTTAACAAGCAGGCTGAAAACAGGCAGTTACAAACGAAAGATTCGCATGGTAGAGAAAAAAAGGTATCAAAGTTTAGAGAGAGAGAGAGATGTAAAGGGGTTGGACCGCTTCGGGGAGACCTTTATTGAATCGTAATCGAATCAATATTTCCAAATGAATCACGATGCCTTTCCCATTCTTACCCCTCTCTTTCCCCATGCCTTCTCGCATTCCCTCTTCGTTCTTAGCATGATGAGGGGGGGGGGGGGGTTGGTTGCGAGCGCAATGTGCCGTGAGCAGAATCAAATGGAGTGTGCAGCAGGGGGATAATATAGGGGGAAGAGGGCTTCCTCGGCGAGGCGGCCGCTGCAGATGGAGATGGAGATTGCAGACTCATTATCCACTCTTATTTTGCTTGTCATGTCTCATAATAATTCACTTTCATTTGTGTTCCCCGAGAAATGTTTCCCCGGAGGCGCCCATTTTCGTATTTACCGCCGAGCAGCACCGCGTTATTGCGTACTGGCGGCTCTCGCGTTTCCGTTTCCTTTAGCGCGGGCCGGGGCGGCCTTGGCCAATGCAGCATCCGTCGGCAGCATCATCCATATAGTATCCAGTTGTCATGCTCCGCGCTGCACAGTGCACATCCTTGTTTGTAGCATCTTCGCTCTCGTCAGACGGGAATCGCATGAGGTTTGCCGTGTCTTATTTTCCGGCATCATAAGATGGCCTCTGGTGCTTCTGCTCCCATGGTTGCCGAAGCTAGAGTACAGTCGGGGACGAAAATAATGTCAGACAACTCCTTGAGTCAGGCCACCTGCAATGCTTAAATTCATTGAGAAATGTATTGCGGGGGGCCTACTTCAAGGAGACGCCTGACATTATTTTTGTCCCCGATTGTACCTGTATAAGAAGAGTACGGCGGTCTGCGATCATGGAGCTCTTAGGGCCCAATTTTGAAGATGGCGGCGGTCGTGTTTTTAGAGGTTATGTTTCATTGTTGATGAGAACGGTGTCGGTGAACGGTGCGTTTGATGACCGTTTCCCGCCAGAAAATGTATGAAGATAACCTCAACGGTTGCACCGGTTACACGATCGACCCGGTCGGCCATCTTGAAATTTGTCCCATAGAGTTCCTTGAACGCCTAAAATGTCGCAGCCGCCAATCAGCGTAGGATTCACAGACCGCCATACTCTCTCTTATATAATTACTTTAGCCGGAGCTTGCGGAGGGGGAGAAAATGGAAGAAGTAGTTGAAAAAGTCAGTTTACAGGAGGAAGATTGCATAATAACACGTGCAAGTTATCATGAATTATTCAGAACTATTTTCTATATTATCAACAAAATTCGTTTCTGAAAACACGTATCAAGTAATTTTTTTATATTTAACCCTCTGAGGGCCAAGATATTTCAAAAGGACGCCACTCTTCCGTTTATAAAGGGAAAGGTAGTTAACTGCTCGTACTCGGGGGAGTTGAAATTGCCTATATGATATATTGAAGGCGCCCGAAGACATCTTATCTTGTACTTGTTTTCATCAATTTTCAATAGTCGCGTTTATCCGACTTGGGCCTGAAAGGTTTAAGAAAACTAAATTCAAGGGAAATGGCAACGTCCGATATCGTACAGGTTCTTTTACTATAGAGCCGTCCAATTATATCATAGATATAAATCAGTAGCTCACCGAGAGATTCTTCATCTCTCTCTTTTCTCCATTAAGAAACGGATGTTAGAAAAGGATGGACAAGGGGATAAAACCCCCTCCTTCTGTCCTTTTCCTACTCATACATTCAAATGGGAAATGAGAGAGATGGAAGATATCCTGGTTGCGCCAGTGATATAAATGGGAATAATGGGATGTGTTTTATCCAGCACAAATTTGTTTCTAGAAAGAAAGAAATCTACCGAACTCTTCGCGTGCCTACTCCGAATCGATTTACTTATGTTTTTTGTATAACATTAGGAAGTGGAAGTTTATAACTGTTTTCTTTTCATTTATGAAATGTGTTTTTCCGATAACTGATTTACATAGATTGGAAGAGTGGGTGTATTTTTATTTGAGATATTGCAATACAAACGGGAAACTATCAAGAAAGAACCAGATGAAAAGTTATAATTGCCAACAAATATAGTAATTTATAGAGAAAATAATTATTTTGAAAATGTTTAGTATTTGAAGGAGAGGAACTTTTTCCGATAATCTTACGAGCGTCGCTTAGTAAGCAGAAACGACCCTTTTGGTGGCCACACTTTGTTAAAATCACCCTAGGCTGCCATTTCAAAGTCTGCAGGTTTCGTTTCAGGCGATTAAGTTACAAGTCTCATTTCGAACCATTTTTTGGAAGTTGAGAAGTTGTGTGAATATGTAAAATCAATATTGAAAGCTGATTATAAAGTATATTTTATTTCTCACATTTTGCCTTCAATTCGGTTATTTTTGCCCCCTTTGAACTGTCATGCAGATACTGAAAAAAACTATGTCAACCAGCTCAGGGGTGCCCGCGGGGGAGGGGGGAGGAAGGCAGTGACAGTTGTGACCCCGGAATTTTGAAAATACCCATTTTCATGCCAATTTCCCTAAAAATAAGCTAAAAACATGCGATTAACATTTACGAATTTGATAGTGAAGTTTTGCTCCTTCCCCCTCCGAGACAATTTTCCACACTGAAAAAACAAAGTTTAAGTGGAGCCGAAGTAGCTTTTTAAAATAGCTTTGCAGAGCAAAAGTCCTAGCTCTACAGAAGCAAGTTGCGGTTGTCATGAAGCACTACTTCAGTAGAGCCAAAGCTAAAAAGAGGCTGTTACTCTAAAGAAGTAATGCTTTGGTACACCTGCAACTTTTTCCGGTACAGCTTGAACTTTTGCTCTGCGAAGCTATTTTAAAAAGCTGCTTCGGCTGTAAAAAAAATTAGTTTTTTCAGTGTACTGGCCCTTGATATCGACCTAACATTAGACCGAATGGGGAAACAAAGTAGTTTTTTTGTTACTATGTAATCAGGAATTTTGGTTTTCAAAAAACGGGGGGGGGAAGACACGGAATAAAGGGTGTTATTTATATTTGACTATCACC
The DNA here is from genome assembly GCA_011764245.1 of Trialeurodes vaporariorum. Lineage (NCBI taxonomy): Eukaryota > Metazoa > Arthropoda > Insecta > Hemiptera > Aleyrodidae > Trialeurodes > Trialeurodes vaporariorum. Next base: position 77,339,482 of record VMOF01000111.1, on the reverse strand, counting down.
CAACTCCGCACAATGGAGCGATGGCGTGGCGTAACGAGGAACTTTTCGTTCTCTCTCTGTCTCTCTCTCTCTCTCTCTCTCTCTCTCTCTCTCTCTCTCTCTGCCTCTCTCTCTCTGTCTGTCTCTCTCTCTCTCTTCCTATCACCATCCCTCTCTCTCCCTATTTCCACCCCTCTCTCACCCTATCTCCCTCTATCTTCCCCCCCCTCTCTCTCTCTCTCTCTCTCTCTCTCTCTCTCCCTATCTCCCTCTATCTCTCCCTCCCCCCCTCTCTCTCTCTCTCTCTCTCTCCATCCATTAAATGCATGTGTTAAAGGAGGATCCGAAAAAGCAACTGAAATGTCATGATAGCTTTTCCTTCCATCATTTTCTATCACATTCATTCTAACGGGCAAAGAAAGAGAAAGAAATGTTCCTATATATGCGCGCCACTTACTCGATATATGAACCGAACACATATACGATTTGTTAAAGAGGACGGGAATATGTAATGAAAGCAGGCGCAGGCAGGCACCCTTCTATTTACGGCGTGTGTGGAGCCTTCGGGGCTAAAAGTCAGTACACCGAATTAGGTCTCATAAAACATCAGGTTTGCTCTTTGCTGAAGGTTTCAATGAGCATTTCGACGTTGGTTTCTTAAAAAAGAGCGCACCTGAATTTTTCATCGACTTCCATTCCACGGATACGGATCCGCGCCTGAATTATGTGAGAAGAGCGCGTGATGAGGTGAGGTGATTCGTGCGATTCACGCGGTCTCCTGGAGTTTCTGCATCAGTGCTACGTTTCGAGTATTTAACACCGCATTTTCAGCGTCACGTCCTGGTGTTTTTAATTCGAGGAACGTGAGATCAACATTTTTCGATGCTAAAAAATAAGTGATGCGTCACCGCAGGAGAAAAAAGTTTTGAAGCTGTGGACTTCGCCGGAAAACAGGGCAAAATGCCAACTTTGTTTGCCGCTCAAAAATGTTCTCTACAGAGATAAAGGATTGAGAACAAAGGATAAAGAACAAAACTTTCACCCTTAAGGACCTTGAGGCCTGAATAATTCTCGAAAGATTGATGTATCAAACTCTCTAAAATGCGCATTTTGCTGTAAATATAGGCCACGATTTCTGGCCCTTTGAGACACTGATTAACATAATTTTGTTTCTTTTCAAAATCTTTGAGACGGGCGTTTTTCCTACCCACAAGGAACATTCCAAGTGGCAGAGTTCCTTGAATTTTGCAGTTTAAAAAAAAACAACCCTATAATTCTGAGAGGGCTTCCTTTAAATTCGAAATTCTACACAATGGGTCTGTTGCGTACTTTTGCTACATCAATATAACTCATTGTTTCTAACGTAAAATTCGGCGAAAATAACGATGCGCACATTAAAAACTTTTAAAATCCACTCATTAACTCTGAATATACCTTCCATTTCAAACAACCCGCGCTACACTAGACACTATATCACCGACTTATAACTACATAGATGGAACCATCTCGTTTATGTAAACATGAACAGAACTTACAAACATTTGAATGTTTCGTTTAGATGCGTACATTTCATACATTATTTTGTAATCTTTGATAAACCGAAAAGACCAGACACCAAATGCAGCCAATAGTTCATGTATTTAGAAGGGAATTCCACCATTTTGTAGTTACGGTGTTGTTCACTTATGCACGCGGTGGTTCCGTCTGTGTAGTAGTACACCGGTGCAAATAGTGTCTAGTGTAGCGCGGGCTGTTTAAAATTGAAGTGATTTCCTGAGTTAATGAGTAGATTTTGAACGTTTTTAATGTGCGTATCGTTATTTTCGCCGAATTTTACAAATGAATCAAGGTTCTATATTGTTGTAGCAAAAGTATGCAACAGACTCATTCTGTAGTTTGCAGAGTGGTGAATCAGCCGCTGCTGCCTTGGACAGGGAAGCGGGAGAGGTTTGAAAAATGTCTGGGAATCTCTAAAATGAAGGGATAATCGACCTACAGGAGACTGACGGTGAAGGTGGGGGTGGGGTGAAGCACGACAGGCACTTAGCAGCAGGGCTGCCGTTTTGCGTAGAATCAATGCTATTTTTTAATTCACCGATGATTCCACCGGTTGAGAAAAGATTACACAGTTCAGTTCAGTGCATGACTGTACTAAACTAAAATAATCAAATCTGCATTCTTTTCTCAACCGGTGGAGTCGTCGATGACTTTAAAAAACTTGCGGATATTTTAATTAATCAACAAAGTTTCCACCGATTAAGGAAAGATTACAGATCAGAGTATTTTCGTGCATTACAGTCATACACTGAACTGAACTGTATAATCTTTTCTCAACCGGTGGAATCATCGGTGACTAGAAAAATAGTATTGATTCTACGCACAACGGCAGCCCTGCTTAGCAGCCATGCTGCCGATTTATCGTGCAATGAAGGGAAATTTTAAATCCAACGATGCGGTTCAACCACGGAAGACAAAAAGATTACAACATATTTGAGTAATCTGCATGGGATGTGTAAAGCGTGTAGTCCTACCAACCTACCTATCAACTGACTCGGTAATATTTTCATCCCCCGGTGGAATCATCGTTGAGTTTGGAAAGTCTTCTAAATACTCACGCAAATTGGCAGCCCTGTTTTTAGTAGCGCGAGAGCGAGGAGAGCGAGCGGGGGCTAAAATGACCGGGATTGTTCTGAGAGCGTCTTCCTCTTTATTAATTAGCTCCTCCGTGTCTTTCATTTAATTAGTCGTGCTTTATCATGACGTATGTGATGTGATATCAGTTTATCGATTATGATAATACTTGAATATCCCTGCTAATTCGCTGTCCTATACCCGTCCCTTGTGACGCCACCGCGTCGCACTCTGGATTGTAAAATGGGTTTTTCTGGATAAAAAAGTTATGTGATTCCTTTGCTCTAAAAATGTTCTAGTGCTGTTGATATCTTCTTACAAAAACCATGTTACTTGACTCATTTAAGGCTCTGAAATACATGTTTTTTTCTGGAACTTTTATGCTGTACCATGCTGTTTATTGTTTATAATTTCGATTTTTATGTGTATAATATGTCCAGGAAATTTTAAAACTCGAACCTCAGTGCGGAGAGCGTCGATCGGTCCAGTCCGGTGCCCGAGTTTGCGTTGTGTCGACTGATCCTGCTGTCACTTCGAGTGCAAGCACTGGATCCGAACAAGAAGAGGGGGAGGGGGCTTTGAGCTCTTAAAACCGTACGTAGCGCACACGTACATGGTTACCAGATCGCGCATTAATTTTTTACGGTTTACACGTATTAATTTGATTTAAACACGCAACTCGAAGATGTTTCAGCATAGCCTGACAACGCTGCAGTAATCGTTACTATGTCATTTCATGAAGAAAAAAATTCACATTTATTTTTACATCGATTTAAATTGGAGAATGTGAGGATTTTTCTTAGGCAAAATCTAGCAACGTTGTGGTAGTTATTGTTACCAGATCGTGCAGAGAATTTGTCACTATCTGCATTGATTTAAACCAGCATGCAATGTGAAGATTTTTCCGCAGAATGTGGCAACCATGGAAATTGGTCTCACTCTGCCTTGTTAAGGAGGAGCGCCATTATCGCCAAGCGGTATTCACGCCGTTTTTGCGTTTCAATTGTACCTGAAGAGGACTCCAGTCTATGAATATAGAGACCTCGGGTTACATTACCGAAAGTGAAAAAATGTAGAAAAAGTGATCAAAATGATCACTGGTGCACGGAAAAAAGAATGGTTTAGTTTACCATTTGTTTGGCTGATTTTGGCCCCTACCAGAGTTAAGATAAACTTGACCAGAGTTATGGAACATTTGATCAGGTATCAAGTGAAATTGACCTGATTCCTGGTCAAATGTTCCCTAACTCTGGTCAAGTTTACCTTAACTCTGGTAGGGGCCAAAATCAGCAATGCGAATGGTAAATTACACCATTCTTTCTTTTCCGTGTGTATCCTTACATAGTCATTACTATAAATAATTATTACACGGAAGAAAAAAACTGGTATATAATAACCTGTTGGTACATTTCACCACAAGGTACGTTGCATTTACCATGTGCTAGTAACATTTACCATTCTTTATAGCAGACGGCTATATGCAGATGGTAAACTCTACCAGTCTTCTTGACATTAAACGTGTATACAATTATAAAATTGCCCGTCTTTCAAAAAGTTTTTAACTTTTCGCGATTTCCTTCAAATTTGGCATGGAACTTTTTTAACTTTTTCGTAAGATGTCTGGACTGGCACGATTCATTGAACAAAGGGCAGAAACTGTCGAAACACGCCGAAACTGGAAAAGGCCGAAGGCTTGAAAAGCTTACGACTTTAAGGATGCAATTTACAGACTACAAAAAATACCTCCTTGAGTAGGCCTTGGAAATGAAAATTCCTTGAGATTTCCCTAAAATAACAGTGTATAATGACTGAGGAATAAGGAGTAAGGATCAGAAGAGGAACGAGTCGTGCATATACTTTGGAGCAGGACCTTTTCCAAGGGATACCGTTATCTGGGGATATTTCCTGCAAAGTGCACACAGCTCGTTCCTCTTTTGCTCCTTCTTCCTCATTCCTCATTCCTTTTACCCTGTTTAGATAGGAAAATACGAGAGAATTTTCACCGGCAAGGCCATATCAAGGAGGGGTTTTTCCCCTCTATCTTTTCTCGTAAAGTCTCTGAATTGCACCCTAAAATTCTCAATCGATTTCAATGGTTGGTGGTCCGGAAAATTTGTAAACAAATTACAAAGGTGCCAATACAGATGAAAAACAGGAAAGACGCCACGGCTTAGAATGTTGATTCACAGAAGTAAATGTCATCGGTATCTACCTATATTTCGCAGGCAAATCGCAAGCCGTTTATTTTTGATCAGAAACAATTTAGATTGAGCGAAATAATAGTATCGAGATTTACATTAGCTCATTTGAAAGCCAATAAGCTGACAAAAATAGTGATTTCATCAGATTAGGTTTATTTTGATTAATTTCTTTTTATACCTACGATGTTTTAGATGAAGTGTGTTTAAACACCTGTATTTGATTGCTTTAAAAGTTCATAAAAAGAGGACCAGTTGAGAAAAACTTAATCTAGGGATATCAATAGGTATGCTCGTTGGCTTATTAGCTTTAGAATGAGCTGAATCAAATTTCGATACAATTATTCTGTAAGCCACCATCACGCTTGATCTGATTTTTTTTCAAATCACAAATAAGTGGCTTGCTCTTTGCCTAGGCAAGTCGCAAGCCGATTGCGATTTGCTTGCGATATTTATACAATTCAGACTTTTCGTCCACCAATAATAAGGTCGTGAACTTTAGAGCTTATATTGAGATAATGAGTGGTTTCCTGATTTTTATAGTGCAACCATTTTTATTTTAAATGGCTTTCATCCATGTCTATATGCTTTATTTTTTTTGTAGAAGAAGATTTCATTAGCCTCATTTGAACGAACTTTTTACAAACTTTGAGTTCAATGAGTCTATTACAAACTTTTGCTACAACGTTATGGAAGAATCATTCCAACGTAAAATGACTTAAAAATGACGTGGAGAGCATCGAAAAGATTCAAAATCTACTCACAAACTCAATAAATGCGATTAACGAAATTCCAAGATGGCGGTAGAATGAGTGGGTGACAATGGGGAAATCCCATCATATTATGCAGCTGCTGAGAAAAGTGATTCATCATAGAGAAAGCTGCAGTTATATCCGCTCCAGTGGCGTAGCGTGTAATGGGGCTATTGCATACTTTTGCTATAAGCGATTTAATAGTCGATAATGGCGTAAAAACCTCAAAAAATAACGATGGCGGCACTAAAAACTTCCAAAATCCACTCCTAAACTCAATAAACGCAGTTATTTGCGGGAGCGTAATGTTGGCCGAAGGCACTAACAATGGGAGATTCCCATCTAACAATTCTGAAACTCCATCAAGAAGTGACCAATAAGAGACTACTTTCATTTGACACCGGTGTCACTTGGTGTTGCGGTACCATTCATCGGATGTGGATCATCACTCTGATGACTAATTACTCGGTGAATCATCCTTGTCAGCATAGAAAGAGTGACGAAATTAAGATAGGAATCTCCCATTGTTAGTGCCTTCGGCCACCATTACGCTCGCGCAAATAACTGCGTTTATTGAGTTTAGCAGTGGATTTTGGAAGTTTTTAGTACCGCCATCGTTATTTTTTGAGGTTTTTACGCAGTAATCGACTATTAAATCGCTCATAGCAAAAGTGTGCAATAGCCCCATTTGGCAACGTTACAGTTCGTCTATTTAAATCCATGAAAAAGATCGAACAATTGGGTGTTCTCTGAACACCTTTTCATTCGACCTTTTACATGGGTTTAAATGGACACAATACAACGTTGCCAAATTGCACGCTACGCCACTGATCCGCTCATATGTCCGCTATTGTCATCCGCTCATTAATTCGACCGCCTTGTTTGAACTTTGTTAAACACATGTATTGCTTTTGAGAAGGGATTTCGGAACTTTTTGATGCTTTTTTCTCAACGTTCTTTTCAAAGGATTTTAAATCGGACTCAACGCTTCGTATAACACTGTGGCAAAAGTTTGCGAACAGACCCATTGGATTTCGCGTCGCATATTTGACTTGGCAACACTGCACTGGTCCCTTCTCAGTGCCTCACCGCATCGTTCAACCGCAATAAAAGAAGGACCCAAGACTTCGGGGCTCGGGCTCTACCGAGCTCCTCTTTTGGCTTACATTTTCAATCGAGCCGGAAGCAGTGTTGCCAGATTTGTTCAGAAAGTTTTTATGCTTATCATTGATTTATCAAAGCGCGGCAAACTTTCACAGACAAGCTGGCAACAATGTGCGGAAGCGAGGAGTGTCCTCGCCAACTTCGCCAATCTCCTCGTGTTCTTCGCCACGATCTTCTTCTTCTTTTTCTTCTTCCCCTTCTTGTTTGCTCATAATCTCTGCTCGGTCACTTAAACGGAATTATATAGGATTCTTCCAACTCGAGGTCTAATTATTAACTTTCAACGTCCTACTTGGTACGGTTTAGTTGGATCGGTTTTTGCCAGTGGCGGCTCGTGCAATTTGGCAACCATGCTTATTTCCCATTTAAACCTATGCAAAAGTATCGATATCTGGGTGTGCAATTGCTCCTCCTAATGATCGATCGTTTTACATAGGTTTAAATGAAGAGAATACGTCGTTGCCACATTGCAGGAGCCGCCACTGGTTTTTGCAGTTAACGCGAATCCTCGTCGCACCCGGAGCTCCTACGTACTAGACGTCATTTCAGAAGAGGAAGCGCACCTAGACCGATAATCTTTGGAATTATTCAACAATATTTCTCGTGTTAAGAAGTAAATATTAATGGAAATGAATTAAAGCGTTGTTTTTGCATTGAAGAATGCTCAAAAATCAAAATTTAGAGGTCGGACGCAAAATTTGTTCTGATTTAAAGGAATGAAAATTGATCGCCAAAGATTATGGTCTAGAGGTGCGCCTACGTTTCTGAAACGAGTTCTATATGAGGCTGTCCCTAGTAGAAATAAACCTCAAGCCCTCAGAATTCATGTTCCAATTACCCTCAAATAACCTCAAGATTCTTGAGGATTTTGAGGACAATTGGAACATGATTCCTGAGGGCTTGAGGTTTATTTCTACTAGGGATTAGAGTTACGTTACGCCAGTTCGTCTTCTTTCAACAAGCATTAAGAGCACGAATAATGATATCGACGAGACGCATGAAAACGGTCAAGAAACACTTTTTGTCAAATTGAGTTATTTTATCTTTTTAATTTTTGCCATTAATATTTAACCACACATTTCATAGCTAATTATTTTTTATGGCTCGTCTCGAAAAAAAAAATAAATAAATAAATAAATAAAAAATAAATAAATAAAATAAGAAATGCAAATGCAAATGAAAACTAATATAAAGATACAACGTAAAATAAGTAATTAAATAAATAAAAATGCGATCTCAATGAATCCATCCAATTAATTAAAAGTGACGAGTGAATATAAACACACGTTTTTCGTCTTTTGAAACCAATTCGAAACAGCACACAACCGGTAAATCTAGCAACGTAACATTTTTCCCATTTGAGCCCATGAAAAATATGGAAGTCATGGATGCACATGCCACAATGAGCGATCGCAGAAAAAATGCAAATTTCCATGATTGAATGCTACGCCAATGGGTTAAACGACCATATATACTAGGCTGTGCGTTATTCATACATTAACCAATCAAATGCTGGTTCTGTGAATCACAACGTGATGTTACCGCTTTGATTTTTGGTTTTAATAGATTCAATCGGACGATGCAGTAGACTGAAAATGAGTTGCATGTGGTTCAAGGAAAATCAGAGGAAATGCAGTTAAGCAAAAATGACGGTTGATAGAGGAATAAGATAGAGCATCTACTCAGTAGCGCAACGAGAAATTCTTCATCTCTCCCTTTTCTTCATTAAGAAACGTATGCTAGACAAGGATGGACAAGGGGATAAAACCCCCTCTTTCTGTCCTTTTCCTACTTATACATTCAAATGGGAAATGAGAGAGATGGAAGAGATCCTATGGTTGCGCCAGTGCATCTACTCTTTACCTTTTATCCAGTTACTCTCCAGGAACCCGCTAATGCAAACCAGCGCTGAAAAAAGGAAGTGCATGTATGATTTAAAATTAATTCCGGATGTATCGCGTGAGAAATATCATCTAGTAATAGAATTCTATAAAATAATAGACACGGAAACTGCACTGAGGCTCTGACCTTTTGGTCACGTCATCCCCCATCCTGTTTTTCTGAGTACATTCATGCGCGCAGAACTTTTAATTTTTATCAAGGATGATTTCACGATCGGGAATAGTTGAAGTTGGGCCTTCAACTCCTGGAAAACAAAAGTTCATCAATTTTCAGTTTTTTTTTTTCATTATATAGGTAGCCAACATAAATATTTCTAGAATTGGCACGCAAATTCTTTATTTCGTACCCAGTAAAGGAGGTGAAACCGATTGAACAACAAAAATAGGTATAACTCTTATCGTTTCCAATATAGCTTTTCTATCCTCTCCGATAACATCAATTTATCAAGTAAGTAAATAAGTTTGTTAAAAGATGGACAATTGTGCCACTTTACAATGAGCGTGGAAGAATGCTTCTCCATGTAATTATATGTATTTGGATGGTTCTTTTATCTTAACAAATGACCCCTTTCGATGACTTTATTTTTGTTTACTACGCAACAATGGTGACACTTTAAATTCACATATTTATAAAGAGGTTTCATTAAAAAAAAAAAAAAAAAAAAAAAAAAAACAGTACATAAACATATATACAGTCGTTTGTGATAGGGAATTTAAGCACACTTCAACCTTTTTAACCATGATTTGTCCAATTGGTCAGTTGTAATAATAACTAAAAATTTTGGGATACTACCACTTGGATTTGGTTGGATCTACTGGATCAATCTAAACACTTAGGGCAGTAGGGCTGCGCTTTGAACCACAAAAGGATAAATGTCGGAATAGGTTGAGCTCATAAAATGGAATTTTACCGAGTAAACGAATCCATGAAATTGAAATAAACGTTTCGAAAGAAACTAGAAATACGCTTCCGACAACAGACGCTATGAAGCGGATCTCAAACGACACACGGGGAAAAAAGACTGATAGAATTTATCACCTGCATAGCTGATTTTGAAGTCACCTATTAAGTATGGTAAATTTTACCAACATATGGTAAATGCAACGTATCTTATGGTAAATTAATACAACTTGGCGGTACATTTCACCACAAGGTACGTTGCATTTACCATATGATTATAAAATTTACCATACTTGATAGCAGACTCCCAAATCAGCTTTGCAGATGATAAATTCTACATGTATCAGTCCTCTTTTTCCCGTGCACGGTACCCGACGCGACGGTAAACTTGAAGTGGCACCGCGCCACCCAGCGCACTAAAATTGGACCGAAATACACTTTGCAAAATGTTCAACAAGAGGGATACAAAATGCGGAGACCACACTCTAAATCATGGAGGAAACACTTAGAATACACTAGCAGAACCAAACCGCTACCAGGAGGATCAAAATTAATTTTATTCGTAAATACTCAAAATAAAGTACATAGATAAACGAAAAGTTTCATGTCAGCGTTGTCGCGAGGGGACCATTGGCAGATCTAGCAATTTGGCAACCATGAATTCATCCAATTTGAACGTATGAGAAACTATCGATTCTTGAGGGGGCCATGGGCGCCATGGCCCTTTTACTAATCGATTGTTTCTCATGTATTCAAATGGGAATAATATACAGTTGCCAGATTGCTGGATCCGCCTTTGGAGGAGACAGTGACATTGACAGCTCGAATACGAATCGGGAAGGGAAGTCCGAAGACACATCCTATATTATATTTTCCGACTCGTCGCTTAAGATATTGTGGCCTCATGGCACCACGGCAGACAATATACTGCTCAAAGCCTTGTAGGTTGACTAGGTGCAAATTTGAAGTAATTTTTATTCGGAGACCATTCAATTCTTCTTCCTCAGCTGTTTTTATTAGAACATTTTTATTTATTAGTGTACAGAGAGCGAGGCACAGCAGTTTCTCAGGTTTCCCCACCATACTTTCTGAATATACACGCTCACCTTCTGAGAAGAAGAAACGTTCGATAAACAAAATTACCATGTGGATGGGTAGGAGGTGAGGATCTCATATTTTGATCATGTTTCGTACACAACTTTCAAATTATTTTTAACGAGAAGTGAAAGAGACGTTACTCGCGCTTGGAAAGTTTCAAAAAGGCAATACACGATGCTACCAGCAGCAACCTCACAAAATTTCCCGTTGACGAACAAAGCGGACCAAGATGCGAGGCAAGAGCAGTGTTGCCAAATTTAGCGGGAAATTCAAAAAATTTACATTAAGTTGAATAGGAACAATTCTGGAACATGCGTATGATTGCATTTAAAACGGCAGCTCTGCAAGGCGAGAGGTAGCACGAACACGAAACGCTCCCTCCAACAAATTAAATATCCCTCCCTTTTCTCTTTTTACGAGTCCTCCCCCACTTTTCTCCTCCTCCCCCGACTCTCCACCAAATCCCACTCCTCCGACAGAACTTCCATCGTTGAATAACCAATAAAACGGTTACCTATGCACTGCTTGCCCGCAACAGAGCTCGTCTCAGAAGTTATTAGCGCTGAGATTCGGTCGCGGGAAATTTATCTTCTGCACGCCATAAATGAGAACTAGTTTTATGAAAATGCTCACATCTGTGCGATTGTATTGTCACGGGAGCGAGACATCGCATTTATTATTACGTGCCCATTAAAATCACTCTTGGAGGCCTGGAAGAGTGAACAAGGGAAGTCGATGAAAACTCATAGTAACTTTCCCAAAGTTAGTTTTGTTTTTTTTTTTTTTTTTTGAGCGAAGTTAAGGAGCGGATTCTGCGCAGTTGGCTATGCTTGTTGCAAATCCCACAATCTAAAAACTTGTCGCTCCAACGAGTCTGTTTATTGGTTCCCTTCGTGCTGAAGCATTGTTTCAATAAAATCGTAAAAAAAAAATTGCTCAAAGCGTCGAACGATCAGCGCAATTTATGCCAACACTATTAGGGGAGGAGATAAAAAATCTGACGAATCAATAAGTTCATAATTTAATGTTTAACGTTAGAGATTATGTATTATAGATATGTTTTTGACTTTTTTTATCCCAGCTATTGAATCCAAATGTAACTTTACGCTGAGGCGAGCAAAAGTTACGTAGAACATGCGTGACCAGCTTGTTTTGAACGTTTGCGCGATTAACAAAGGCGGATCCAGCAATCTGGCCACTGTGGATTCTTCACATTTGAATGTATGAAAAACAATCGATTAGTGAAAGGGCCACGGCCCCCTCAAGAATCGATTGTTTTTCACCGTTTAAATGGGAAGAATGCATCGTTGCCAAATTACTCGCTTGATGAGAAAGGGAGGATTGGTTCGCGATCGATGCGCACGAATTTGAAGATCAATGCGATCGTGTAATCGACACTTTCGCAGTGGCGGCTCGTGAAATTTGGCAACGGTATCCTCCTACAATCGATTCTCCCGGAGCTCTCAGCCTCCTCAAGAATCGATTCTTTTATCGAAGTTTAAATGGAAAAATTGCATGGTTGCCAAATCGCACAAGCCACCACTGCACCACCGATGACCGGACACGCTAAGTACATACACAAACAGCCAGAGATAATAACTTTAATAGTTGTTTAAGTTGTTTGATTTGGAGATTACGACCGCCCTATTTGAATTAACTATTAATTTTAGCAAAGGATTTCACAACTTTATGAACTAATTTTGATGGGTTTTAGTGTTCGCTGTTTTTGGATGAAAATCTAGTGAAGTACTTGTCTCACAGGTCCGGCCGTAACAAACGTGTGCAAAACACCCGGTCAGTACAATAACTCTGCTTGATTTGTTCGACAGCATTGCATTGAATTCCCCCTCCCTCCCTCCCTCCCTCCCTCCCTCCCTCCCTCCCTCCCTCCCTCCCCCCCTCCCTCCCTCCCTCCCCTCCCTCCCTCCGCCACACTCTATGTCGTTCCATCCCTCCATCATTCGCGTCTCTCTCTCTCTCTCTCTCTCTCTCTCTCTCTCTCTCTCTCTCTCTCTCTCTCTCACTCTCTCTCACTCTCTCTCACTCTCTCTCTCTCTCTCTCTCTCTCTCTCCTCCCCTCTCTCCCCTCTCTCTCTCTCTCTCTCTCTCTCTCTCTGTCTCTCTCTTTATCCCCCCCCCCCAATATGACAAACGCTTAGGAGAACCTTAGATAAACTGTAATATAGTCTTATAATCTTCGTCGTAAGTGAATGTAACGACGAACTTCAAATGAAAGTGCGAGATGAATCGTTTTTCCTTCTCAGAGCAGTGTTGTCGTGAGCACGGCATAAGTCCGAACGGATTTTGTGAAGTGAACAAACGCAGGGAATGGTTCAAACCGGTATCAGAGGGGGTCAACACAAATCACAAATTAGCGATGAGCCGATGATCTGGCAACTTCTGGGAAACGGGACATGTCTGTTTCTGTTTCATCTTCAGCGCGTGGCTTGGCGCTTTAACCGTTAACAAGATTTGCTGAACGTCTCACTCTAACAAAAGTGGAGCACTAAAGTCTGAAAAGACGTCTACGACTTCCGAGATAGAGACACTGAAACTTCATATAACTAACACTCTCTGACGCGAATTCTGAATGTGCTCACCCTCCCTTTTTTTTGAAGCACCGGTAAATACGTTGATTCAACACCATTCATGCAGATTGCTGATATCAATTGATTAATAAGAGGTCTAATATATGTATCATTCACCTAGCAATTTTGTTCTTCCTTGAGTGTGAACAATGAACCTGTATCATTTGTAGGATACCCCACACCATCCTTTTACTTGTCTTTCTTTCTTCTTCTTTCTTTTAATTGATAAACTCGATAAAATAAATAAGATCAAAGTAAATTGGGGCAAAATTTCCTATTCCGAGTGATTTTTAAAATGTGCATCACACACCAATTCGGGAGGCAAGCAAGTTATCTCAATCACTACTTGTAGTCATCAGAGGCATAAGTGCTTCCTGATCAAAAGTTTTCTACCACCAGTAGTCATGTATGTTTCAAAGACGGCGAAATCACGGAGCTATAAAGAAAATAAGAAAAAATAAATAAATAAAAATTGAACGAAAACAAAACATGAATTGATTAATAAGTACTTTCTGGTGATAAATGAATATCAAGTCATCAACTGGGTCATAATTTCAAATCGGGCCAATTGAGCATGGATGCTCCGTGAAAATTTCAAGTCAAAATTTAAACCCAATGAGTAATTTTTTACCTTCAGTACTACCAGAAAATACTTTTTACCGAAGGGTTCCGCTGAATTTTCGATATTTCTCATGTACCGCGGAAACAGCCGGAAACGCATGATGAACTAACGGTAAATAACTTGTCGATTGTCGGTTACGCTGTCGGTTACGTAACCGACTATTTCAAAAGTACTTAATAACAAAAATATTACTTGTTACAATAAACTCTGAAGTTGATTTTTAAAGCAAATTACGGTAGTTGAATTGAATTAAAAATTACAGGGCGGAACTTTACTGTATTACCAACCTTTTTCGTATAGTTAAGTGCCACTGACTAGGACCATAGGCAAATCACGAGATCGGATTTGTTGGCGAAAATCGTTACCAAATAAAATCCATTTGCACAGATGTTGATAATTCCTGTTTAGAACGTTGAAGTGTGGTTGAGAAAATCGTAAGTTACCCAGTTTCACTCGTAAATAAACTTTTAAGATGTTGTAAAACAGTAAAATCCGTGCGTAACCGACAGACATTTTGGAACCGGGGGACAACCATTTTTCACAATTTATGGCATGAAGAAAAGTGATTTCGTAAAAACCGATAGTTTACACGTGTTCTACGGAGATTTTTGAGCATTTCCACTATCTTCAAAATTCATTTCAGCCTCAAAATATGGTCAAAACCTTAAATTAAATACCAAAAAGTCGTGTGGGGGACGCGTAACCGACGGACATTTTGAACCATAAAACAATTAAAATTAGTATTTATATAACTTTTAAAGCAATTATTACTATTGCTCCTCATAAAACTAAGTTCCTTCGACTTAAAAAGCGGGGCATCCAACTTATTTGATCTTTTTTAAAAATTTAATCTTGTTGGGACACCATTTGGCCCGTTTTGAAATTATGACCCAACTACTGTGGTAGATTTTACAATTTTTTTGTAGATAGTCTTACATTTTGGAAATATTTTTTCAACAGAAGAAGGTATTTCTAAGTCTGAAGTCAAAGGTCATGAGCTGTAGGGAAATGTATGCGTGTTCGAATCTGAAACGACGCTGTTTTCATCGTTACATTTACTCTGCTGGCTGATGGTTTCCTATCAATATAATGCAGAAAAATATTCAACTAATTTCTTACAGTGTTAGTTCACTTTTTCTTCGATGATAAGAATGAGTTTAAGTTTGCAAAATTGTCCATGTCTTAAACATCAAGGATTCCATTATAATCAGTTTATCAACAGGATTGGCCATAATGAAGAATCAGAATTATTGTTACATCAGGGAAAATTGACAATTATAGCCATGTTTCTTCACTATTTCTCAAATTAGATTTCAATCGAAAGTTCGGACAATAGCAGCAAATTTTTTGGTTCATCAAATAACAGCTTAGGAAAAAGATTTATCATCATAGTTAATGAGTAACGCGAGAAACTTTGTGTGAAATTAGATGAGAGCTCAAAGGGCTTCTCCTGGCCAAGTTTGGTGGTGGTTCGAGGGGGGGGGGGTAAGACATGGATACTGCAGCACGAAACTTTTGAGTTTAATAACTGTAGAAAAATGATGTGCTTCAAAAAGTCTCGCCTCTAACCATTCGTTCGCGCCGCTAACTTTCACTCAACCAATGCAGAGCTTGCAGTTTTCCACTCCTCTAGTTGCAGCGTAGTGTTGGCAGATCTGGTAACGGAAGTTCGTCAGTTAGGGCATTTTTTATCCTTTTAATCAGTATTGTTGCATGCAATCTGGCAACGTTGCAATTCGTTCATCGTTCATCTAAACCAATGCAAAAAGTCGAATTCTAAGGTGTCTGTCCACTATGCACCTATAAGACTTTGATCTTTTCCATGAGGTTCAGGAGATAAGTTGCTTTGTTGCCTGATTGAACATGCCTCAATATTAACATAACTCAATACAAAAATCAACAAAATGAACAAACTCAATATTTTTTACGGTGAATTCTCTACAGTTCAATAATATTTTGAGGTGTATAGTTTAGGATTTCTGAGGTGATTTTTCACTATCCCTAAAAGTCAACCTTGTAAATGGTTAATTCTGGCATTTCTCGTCAGTATTTGAAGAGACTTTTCGGCCTTTCTAGTGATTTTCAGTAATTATGCATTTCAAGTGCCCATTTTCGAGAATTTTGAGTGTTTTTGCTCTTTACAGTTTTTGTTCCTCAAAATATTACGATTTTTCGAGCTCTGGCGCCCTAGCAAAATTCAAGTTTTCTGTTTGCACTTTAGTCTGACAGCGCTATAATCTTATACAATTAGTGATCAAATCGGACAAATTTGCTCATCAACATTTGGGCGAATTTCCCGATTCGATATTCTCCCGTTGCCACTACAAGACTGTAACCAAAGATTACAGTGCTAACAGACTGGCCTGTTTACTTGGATCTTGGGCAACACTGTTACGACGGCAGCTGTAACTTTATCTCCTTTCCATGGGCATCGTTCTTCCAGCGCCTTGAGCCATTTGTAGACGCATTTTTAACAGTGGGTAATTTTTCATTCTTTGATTTAATTTCCGACCCTCCTTTTGTTTTTTTCAGTTGTTTACACTGGGTTTTTTCCTCCCATCTCCATCCTCTGTTTTCTTTCTTTCATGTACGTTGAAGTGCCCTGTAATTAATTAGCGTTTTTAACGTTATAAAAAATAATTATTCAGTGCGCTCAGCCAGTGTATGCTCCGCTTGTTATTGTCCTTTCTTTCACTACAGTTGTGTTTCCTTAGTCGCTGTAGTTTTTTGAGATACGCATCACAAACATTTTTTTTCCCCTTTTTGTTGTTTCTTTTTATTGCAATCCTATTGCTGTTCTTCCCATTCGCTGAAAATGAACGAAATTTTTTCTCAAGACTCTCCCGAGATTTGTATTGTGATAAAGAAAAGATTGCCTTTCCTTTTGAGATGTATCCTTTTCTTGATGATGCACTGTCGTTAGATCCTCGGTTTGGAGTTTAGCTTTTTTTTTTAGGTTTGACGAATCAGTCGAACCAAAAGGGATTAAGTAAATGATTCTTGCTCCCTGATATAAGCTTCTATCTTATTCATCCAAAGTAACATGACTATTTCTCACTCTGGTAAATTTTTTCGGAACTAGAATAATTGATATAATTGAAGCAACCGCAAACAAATAAATATTTCGGCCGAAGACATTGGTTTCAGCAAAATTTAACAATAAAGGAGCATTAATTTTATGAATCATCCAAACTGAATACATATACAGCTTGCTAAGAGTCAACAGGTCATCTATAGTGAAGAATTTGTGCAACGTCGTATATTTTGTCCAATTAAACACTTACAAAAGTCGAATTTGAGGGTATATTCGCACCGTTTACCCGCCTTTCAGTTCGATCTTTCTAATGGATTTCTTTGGACAAATGCTACACGTTGTTTCCAGCAATGCGCTAATATTTTCGGTGAAGCTGATTTGCTCTCGTTTTTATTTCACAAGTTTCAATAGCCTTCTATTTCACTTACTTTCTTATTACGTGTTTAACTTCAAATGCGGTTGTCGGTTAGGTCAGAAGGAATAGAGGTGATTTTAAACACAAGAGTTTGCCAACCGAGAGCCTACCTAAAGGACTAATAAATTGATTCTTGCTCAAAAACAAGGAGATTTGAAAGCATGTAATGGCTCTTGAAGTGCAAATACAAACTAGTTTCGGTGAAGGGCTTCGTTAAAGGAGTGGCAGGAGAAAGAGAAGGGAGAGTTGGGTTTGCTTGGTTTGGTTTGGTTTCCCAGCATCGAATTAATGTAGGTCGTCTTTTGTAATTATTTAATGAAACAAACTTTCGTTGTTAAAGCGGGGAGTGAAACGATTGCGTAGTAAGACTGTGCCCGTAATTGAAATCGGTAAGTACTCTCACCGATAATTTCCAAGTACCTGTTAACCGATTTATTTTTCCGCAACCTCATATCCCAGGTCATTTGTGCTCTTATCTCCATTAAATCAAAGCATCAACTCATTAGCTGAAAGTCCTCTCGTCCATTTTCTCGATTGAGAGGATTTACGATGATTTCCTTTAGTGGCTCTTCTACACTTTCGATTGGAATTTTCGATTGTTTCGTGGAATTGTGGAATTGGGAGGGGAAGAGGTACGTCTAGAGGGCTCTTGCAAACTCTTGCAATAAGATAAAGGAAGAGTCGGACTTTATGTAAAGACAACCAGTTTAACAATGAACGATTTTAACTCCAAGAACCTCCGAAATGTTCTCGTCAACTGAGCTTTTGAATGGTGCGATGATAAAGATTATAACCAAGGTCCATATATACAAGGTCTGGCCGGTAGCTTTTGGCTCCCCTCGTTGGTCCACAGTTTGGGAGCCACTTCTCCATTTGAAACCATTGATCCCAGATGGCGGCGAACTCGGGAAGAATTTTAAAGTAAATGGGGGTTTGGGTTCCCAAACATTGGATTTCCCGAGTTGGCGCTACCGGTCAGACCTTATATTTATGGACCTTGATTATAACGGCTCAGCGCTGCTAGATTTGGTGTAAAATATTACACATTTCCCATACGATTTAATGTAAAGAGTGCTTATCTTTTTTGCCAAGCCTGGCAGCACGCTAACGGTTTTGTAACGCAATAATTTGTACATTCCATAAATTAAAAATCGTCGGGAATTTTCGGAGGATAGATTTCCTACAGTACCAAGTTCTAGCCAAAGATTATATCGGTGAGCCTCGATTAAGTTTCTGAGACGCACTCTGCATTCTGCCGTCTGAAGAAAGGAGGGGTCTTTGGTGTGAAGGTTGCTGAGCAATTTTTCGATGTTTTGGAAGCTATGACACATTAGCGGCACTGTTCTTGCCATTTTGTGCGCGGTTTGAATTTTAATGAATATAAAATTATGATATCATACTCGCATACTGTTTATCAGTCAGTAAGTGGCGCGATTTTTAGAGGGGGCCTGAACAAAGAAATTCAACAGTTCATGTGATTAAATATACGATGGTTTACAATTTACATTTGTAAATATATTCAGCTCGCATTCTTGGCGTTGCGTTGCTTGCATCTTTATAACTGGAGCATTTTTGATGACGCAGATGCTGAGGTTATTTTTTTTTTTTCTCTGCCAACTAGAATTTTCTGATTCAAGTTTCGTGTTTAACGTTAATTTCAGATGGAAATTTGTGAAATCATTGAGTTAGCTTAATTTGCCTCTCATTTTGTTTCAGGTGAGTTTTGAGGAGAAATGAACAAGAACGACGAAGTGTCATCTTTACCAACAGTTTATTAAATTGATGTGGCCATGTGGCTAATATAAGACCCTGGTAAGAAGAATTAAATTGCACTTCAATTTAAAAAGACGATATTGAACCAATCAACGAATTTCACTCCTTTCAATTACAACAATAATCTGGCAACCTTATTCTTCGAACATTGAAACGTATGAAAAATATAAAACTGTCGGGTAGTGTTCTCAGATGTTCCTAAAAATTACTAAAATTTATATTAATACTAATGGGAAAAATCAGATAATTGTCCGAATAATGACCAAATAATGAATATGTAGGGTCGGGTGCACCGTGATCACCTTTGTAACCGGCTTTTTGAGTGAGTTTAAGGAATAGAATGCAGCGCTGCGAGATTTTTTACCAGACCATTGTCACAAAGCTCTCTTTGACTCTTTTGAGTTCATTTAAATAGAGTGGCAAGCTAATAAAGGGTCTTGTCTTCTCCTTCAGCGGAGTTTTATAATGCGACTTTACTTGTTGACGGAAAACAAAACATTGACTCTGAGGGAGCAAACGGTGGAAGATCTTGCTCAAAAAAGATAGAGGGGGCGATAAAGTAGGAAGAGAGGGGATAAATTCTCGGGGTGACAAAATAAAGTTTCACTCGACTCTAATAATTAGTGTATACTGTTACTTTTAGCATCTTTCGTCGTTCTTCGAAATTAAAGGACCGTATAATCTCCTCCCGCGATGCATCTAAGAACTTGTTTTTCTCTCTTATCGTTCAATTAAATGTAAAAGTAAGAGAAGGATGGAGATAAAATTTAACCTTACATGGTAAAGCTGTAACTTCTATCCTTTTATATCACGCTCATTCTAATGAACAAAAAGAGAAAAATATCAGTTTCATGCAGATGTACTTACAACTGATTTTTTATTGGCGCTTGAGTGCAAAAATCAGAAATGATGAAAACAAAATTCATCCACTGTATTTTTTATTCCATCTAACCCCGAAGGCATTACACGATATCGTATCTGAAACTATACCTAGAAAAAATAAACGTTTTACCATGTTTTGGTGAAATGTGAGCGGGTATATTGATCGATATAGTTAAAGTCACGGTTTATTACGTAAATAGAAAATGTTATATTATGAAAGTGAGTGACGTACATTCTTTCAGTGGTACGTCCACATGCAATCTAGCAACGTTCGATTCGGAGGTAGGCAAATATTATTCGACGAATTATTTTAGTAGATTGGTGGCGCAATAAAATCAAATTATTCGACAACTTATTTGGTCAATTCACCATATCTCATCCCAGGTAATGGTGCCACATCTAAAGCATCAACTCTGTAGCCAGACTGATTTCATTATTTCTGATTATTTGCGGTTGCCCAACTCTGGTTCGATCCATTTAATACCGTGTTCAATATTGTTTCAAAGGATTATAATGTTCACCTTTGACATTTGGACCTTTTCCAGGATTTTAAATAAACAAAATGCAGTACTGACAGATTGCAAGGGACGTTACTGAATTATATGCAAAAAGAAAATTAACGGCACAGGAGTAACATTTACGACGCCGACGAGTGGCATTTGGCAATACTTATTACTGTCGACATACATATAGTAAAAATTACTATACATATTCAAGTACAAATCACCAAGAATGTTACAATTTTTTTCTTCTGACGTATGTCTGAGATAGATCCATTATTGAGAATTCTACCTTTCCGGACAAAGGCTTTTAATCACCGACGAAAATTTCGAAATCCTTTATACCAGCCTAAAATCCGGTGATCACGGGGGTCAAGACAAATGACGATTAATGATGTATTGAATGCTGTCACTCAGGGCAGCGAATAAAAAATTAACCCCCGAATCTCCATCAATCCGCGAGAAAACGTTATAGAGTCAGCTCGGTTTCCACGCTTACTCTCGCGTTCCGGTGTGCGACTGCTTTCGTCAACGGGTTTTGGTTGGATTTTCACGCAGTATTGCCATATCATACATTGGGAAGAAAATAAACTGAGGTCGAGCTGTTGCAAGCTGTTGCTTCTGCAAGTTTTTGAACTTACGACCGTAAAATGGTCTCAGACCACACCTTAGTTACTAGCTAAGGTGGACCGCCAGCAAAACTGAAATTCATTGAGATGAAAGTTGCGGGTAACCTACCTACAGGAATCGTCTGACATTCTATTTGCCCTCTAATGTACCACAAAGGGCTCACGCCTTAATTCGTGATTTTTTCTATGAAAGCAAAGTCCTTAGATTAATTAACCGCTAAAGCAATGATTCACGAGACAATGTGGAAATTCAAAATGAATTAATGGTATGTCGTAACGTCATCATACCGGTAGTCCTGTGTTTCATATTTCTTTTTCTTTATGGATATATTTTTGCCAGTACAGAGTAAATGATCAAATTATGATAAACCCGTGATGGTACCAGCGAAGCGATACGACTACCCCTACTTGAAAGCTTATTTTTAAGTTGAGGAGTGAATTTGGAAAGTTTTTAGGGTTACTAGTTATTATTTCTGGTTTAACATTGAAGTCGAAGAAAATCAGTAAGTATTTGAAGACAGTGAATAATGGAACTGCTGTTTGATTCAGAGTTATTTGAAAGATTTATTTAACTGACCGTCAAACACCGGCTGCTGTTTGACAACACCGATGTGATATTTGCGCTCTCAAAACACGATAGTTAAGCGCTTCGTGCACGATCAAACAAGCAATCGATGAGCCGAAATCCACCACAGACGGCAGGTGAGCCAACCGTTCCATGCTCAGTTGTTATTTTGTTCATTAAACCACCGCAGAGTTATTTGACGATGGATGATGTGTCATATGTTCAACAATATCAGACAATGAAACCAATAAACCCCGTTTTTGAGGTGTTACAGTCACCTTTATGTTTGAATTTTGGAAGTGTCAAGTTGGCAATCCTGCAGTTTGATCAAACCCATTTGAGAGTGTACGAAGGCTTTTAGTTGCCTGCTTTTATTGCTGACTTTCGCCTCAATAATTGTTCTATTTGATCAACAAATCTGAACGTGTACGGAGGCCTAAATCTGGCAACCATTAATTTTCCATTTTGGTGAAGCGGCTGCGTGTGGTGATGATGGTAGCAGGATCGCTGCTGTGGCGGTAGCAACACGTGGTAGATAACCCCCGCGGGAAGGACGCGCTAAGACTGTGATGGATGGTGGAAGGGGAATGGGTCTCGGACGGCGTAGCTGATGACAGGGCGGTGGTGTGGTGGTGGAACGGATCAGTGAAAATGTGAGGGGTGGACCTGCGAGCTCCGTTAGTTTTTCGCCTCGACCATGAAGCCAATTTAATTGCTTCATTTATTTATTTTTTTTTCTTCGCCTCCTCCTTTTCCTTCTCCAGTTTTACTTTCTTTCCTACTCCTTATCGCCCCTTCATCATTTGGTAAATATCTACGTAGGAATGATGTCTTAGGGTTTTTACATTCATTCTCTAATGCATCCTAGTTGCCAAATCAAGCAATCCAGTATTTGGGAAGTCTCGTTATGTCTGTGTTACACTCCGATTGTGTATGATTGCCGATTCCGCGTAACTTGCATCAAATCGGAATAATTTATTGAATAGAATAGGTACGGTCTAATGGTAGTATAAATCATAATTACGAGTCAAATACTCTTAAGCTCCCTTTTTGTCCTTGTGAAACGATTTAAAGTACTTTTCCGTGCATAGTTCAGACATCACTTATTTTTATTTTCAATCGAAAATGAAGGTTATTAAAAAGCTAGTTGAATACCTCCCTTCCTTCATTCAAAAACCTGGTATTGCCCTTTTTGCATAATGAGACGTTTTTATGACTGCCTATTATATAACTTTTTTTTCATTGTCCAAACGGGGCAGTCAGTTTTACCCATTCCACAAATCATGCAATTACACGATCTGAGCTTAAAAATGTACTAACGAAGTAGTACAAATGTTCCAACTAATAAACATATGAATGGACGAGTAAATAAGCGAATTAAGAGGGGTTGGACGGGAACAGAGTCAAATGATACCGAAATACCGACTCAACTGGAAGGAAGAAAAATAATGATATCAGGAAAAGAATCGGAACACAACCATCCCCTCATCAGTCAATGATTCAATATTACCATTAGAAGAGTAAGTCACTCTTTATTGGCTCAATTTTTTCCTCCGTTATCTATAACAAAATTGGAGTTGGACCCCATTCATGTAACTTCAATATCTTATATGTCTCTAATCTAAATGATAAAGTATGGAGTATGGCATCAATTATTCAACCCACTACTTCTATACGTGCGCCAAAATTTTTGAGGGGAGCGAACAATCGGCTCGAGGCAATCGTGCGCTCTTACGACTTACGACTCATGACTTTCAAATTACACATAATCTTATGGACGAATCAATTTCGATCCAGCGAGGGTCAAGCAAATGCAATGAAATTTAACCTATAGCCTTTTATCGTAAAGGAGAAAGTTCCTTAGAGATCGTAAGGTTTGAAGTGTCTAGTAGAAAGGTTGGAAATGTCTGTTGTTTTGACTTAGAGTTATGGTTTCCCTCTCTAACTTCAATAGAAGCTCATTTGATCTGACAAAGTACTATAACTTTAATCATCACGAACTTAAAGATATAATGAAATGGCGAAGCGCTCGAATTGGCAAGGTTCCATTTCTTTCATTCAAACTTATGTAAAAAGTCGAATTCGTCGGTGTTCAGTGTTTCCTGCGTTTTTATCAGATGAAAAAAGCAATAAGCATAAAGGTAAAAATGATGAAGGTGGCTCCAGTTTCGATCACAGAAAGAGGAATGTCAACCATCCTACTGTACGCTCTTAGTTGACATGCTCTCCTTTCTTCACATGTCTTAAGAAGATTCCAAGTGAAAGTATAATCATTTCTTCCATTCCCACTTCGCTGAATGGATGGCACCACACGCAGAGTTTACGCATATATTTATACAGTTGCGAAACTTCATAGAAAAGAAAGGTGGTGGCAATTCTAGCAGCCGGAAGGTTACAATTCAAATTAAAATTAACTTTATCATTTTCAACTTAAAATTCACAGCTTCATCGGCAGTTAACTCTTTCACCCGTAAAAGGCGTCGGACATCTGTTGAGAATGTAAACAAACAAGTGGTTTTGGTGAACAAAAATATGCAAAAATGCATAGAACCTAAAACTTTTTAACCAATCAGAGGTTGACTGTCTTAACTTTCTGTTTGTAGGGACTCTAAAGACGTTGATCTCATTGTCAGAAAAAAAGTGCCGTCATTGTTGACAACCCTGCAAGTCGCGAATCTCACAAGGATTCTTCTTTGCACGGTGACCGTCCTTTCTCCATTTTATCGTGACCGTTATACGTTTTAATTCTTCTCTTTTCTCTTCTCCCCCTCTCCTCACCTCTCTCCCGCAACGTCCCGTTCTCACGCGTCGACTGAACGCATCATTAACAGTGAAATCGATGAGCCAAAACTTGGCGCTAGACTTGGTTCTAAGGGCAATCCGATCGACGTTAACCGTCACTTTTAACACCCGTAAATCTAATCCAATCCAAACAATCCATCCTCGCGAGGAATGAGACCAGGTGGAGTGTGAGAAATAGTGCGCAGATAACGCCCCGTTAAGTGCGAAAAAGAAAAAAAAAAGTTGCAGCTTCAGCGCGCGCGAAAGGTTTTTTTTCCGTTTTGTTTTTTTACGTATTGATTTTGTGATTAGCTCTGTTTTTATAGAGGTTTGAAATGAGTTAGTGTTGAAAGCCGGCGGGTCGAGGAAATTAAAAAGCTCTTTGACAGTTCCATCTCGGCTTTTGTCAGTTTTCATCAGTTTCAGGACCGTCTGAGTTTCTACAAAGTCTGTTTTTCTCGATTTTTTTCCCGCTCTCCCTCTCGAATGACATTAATTGAACAGCTTCATGCAGAAAACAACTAAATGCTGTTGCTTTTCCTTTACGGCTAATTTCTTTCTGCAAAAAAACTGTCGCTAGTAACAGTTCAACCCTATTTTCCGCACTCGTTCCGGTCGCTTAATTGTAAAACTGAGATAGACTTACGCTAACGGGGATATACTTACTGAGAGAAACACGACCCCTCTCTTATTTTGATCGCACATACGGACATCTCTGACCCGAAAGCTGGACGAATGAAAAAACTCCTCATGACCCGATTTTATTTGTTAACAATTAACAAAGGATTGTTAGTAGAAAAAAATGTGCATCTTAAGGAATCCCTCAAATCCACTACCAACCAGTGGCGTCGCGTGCCATCTGGCAACAATGCAACTGCTCCATTAAAACTCATTAAATATATCGATTTTTCCTTGTGCACTGTGCACCCCCTGAATTCGATCTTTTACATGAGTTTAAATGGATAGAATACATTGTTGCCAAATTGCACGCGACGCCACTGCTACCAACCCAACGTGTTGTTCCATATCGATAGCAGCTCAGGATACAAGTTTCATTGAGGTTTGACTCCGCAAAACATTATTTCTCTAACTTTGATTTAAATTTTACTGCGGAAAAAAAGTGTCAAGATTGATGCTTTCCCGAGGATCACAATGTTTTAATGAATGTCTACTCTAAAGCGCTCAATTAATTTGGTAACAGACGTGGATGGAGAGAGAAGAGAGTAACACGGAGGAGAAGAGGGATTGTCTTCCTTCGCGGCCGTGAACATAGCCCTAGCTTTAATGGTTACTGCAGCGGTCTTAATTGAAATCAACGCTAAAACGACTTCAAAACTTTAAGATTCCGTGCCGTGGTGTTCAGTTTAGTATCCTCGCTTCTCTCAATTGCCTTTGATCCGCTTTCGTAGGAGTTCTTTGCTCATATGCATATGCTATGAGACCGTTACGACAAAGTTAGCCACAATCTCATAGAGCAAAGAGGGCACAGCACATTGATAAGAACGACTGAAGATCACAATAAAGATAGAGAGGCATCTCCGATGTAGTGTTGTATCTCCTTTTTAGTATAAAATCTGGGTCAACATCCGAGAGAGCGAGTCGAGGAGGAGAGAGCCCACTCTATACATCGGGAACTAATTCTTAGATTTTCAAACCTTTTAAAAGCGGCAGGTATATAGTGCAACTTTTATTAGCTGTATGATCCTCCAGAGGGTTTGATGAGCTTATCGGGGCACGGGTTGTCTTGGGCTTAACTTCTACCAACCAAACCCCCCCCCCCCCCCCCCCACCGTGCGTACGCTCTAGCGTTTGTAGCGTAAGCGCAATCATTCCGCGAGCGTCACTACTCAGCTGAAAAATTGAGATACGAAAACCTGTGCTTTGCAAGCACTTCAGGCAGTGATGCCATGTTTACGGAGACAAATGTGACTTTCAAAATAACTGGTTGGCTTTTCTTTTTAACGATGACGTAGTTTTTATTTGTTTCCGTATACCAGAGTGGGTTTATGGAAATCCTTCTGGACACTTCTCTTGGGAATATTTCCTCCGAGAGAGAGCGGGCAAAGATATCCAGACATATAGTAACTAGATAAACCACAGTGTGGTCAATGGCTACGCACCCAAGTCGACTTTACCGCCCATAAGAACGCGTGTAAAACACCCGATTTTTAAAAAATGGTTAAAAATATAAATCTGGAACCAAATTAGGAAAATAAGGTCTCTATATCGAAAGGTGAAAGCGTCAAGATTATGAAACTGAGCCTTAAACTTCAGCGTTAGCCTTTATTTTGCCATAATCACTGAATTAAGGGGATCCTTCTGTTTGAGCTGTCAGCGGCCAGTTTGTCAAACAAATTTCTTACATTCTCTCAACTCCTCTTTGCTCACATCCGCTCGATCGTTCTTATTTTTCAGAAATCAGGTATTTTACACGCATTCTTATTGGTGAACGAGGCCACTTGGGTGCGTAAACGCCCGCCAATCAGCAACACGACCGAAATGACCACACTGTCGTTTATGTAGTCACTGTATCCGGACACCCCGGACAAGTAAAAATACTGGAAAAGCGCTGCCGCCGCGTAGATATTTCACTAAAAATGGGATGCTCAAATTTTTTTAATAGTTAATTATTCCGACATGGCAGTCATTATTTTGCCTATCTCATGTATTGTCATAGTTTCGGCTGTTTTAAAAACTTTTGTTTTTTTGTTTTTTTGTTTTTTTTTTTAACAAATGATTAATGATTCTCAAATTTGGTCAGTGGCGTAGCCAGGAATTTTTCTAGGGGGGGGGGGGGGTCCGAGGTCCGAAAATTGTCATGGGGGGGTCCAAAGATACTAATTTGGTCAAATTTGTCTGAAAACGCAGAAAATTACCTTTTTTTAGGACAAATTTTGGTGTCATAGGAGGGGGGGGTCCAGACCCCCTGGACCCCCCCCCCCCCCCCCCCGGCTACGCCACTGAATTTGGTGCTTGGATTTTGTTTTCCTCTTCGACGTGGCATCTCTGTTCTGTTTCCCGAGAGTCGGCTGGAGTCCATGATCTCACGCGATGAGCGAAGAAATGAAATTAGCGACAATCTTTTAATTCTTTCAGGAAGCTTTTGTCGTCATTTTGTCTTCCCTCAGAACATTTTATCGTACTAACTCCTCTTAAAAAATAACAACCGCGGGCCTTCACGTCGACTGCCACCGGTGCCGATGTCTTTAAAGGCTGTTGACGTACGATTCTTTTTCTTTCTTTCTACTTCCCAGCTTCTTACGTCCCTTGTGGAAAAACGAATTTCCTGACTCTCCTCTATATACAACGATTTTTTTCATCATAGTTTTTTCTCCTGGATTTTCTTTTTTTTTTCTCCAGCTATTTTAGGTCCGAGAGTTCACTTTTTCTACGAACATTTCTCGTCTTCTTGTCTTCTCCTCTTTTCCTTGGTTAAGTTTCTTTCTTCTTATTCTTCCAGTTTTCCCCCTCTCTCTCGTCTTGCCTTTTCTCTATCACTCTCCTCTCTAGTTCTTTCCGAGTACGTTGCCAAGACTTAAGGGTTCTCATTTAAGAAGCGAAGGACTTTAGACGCTGCGACATTTTTTTCTCGGTGCTCTTCAGCTAACTTTCGATCCTAAAGTGAACAAATTTTTTATTCAGAAACGGATTTTCAATTTTCCGAAAGAGGTTTAGAAGAAATTACGATGACTGATGTACGGTAAAAGTTCATGTCCGTGGGAAAAGTCCCATGCAATACGGCGTACACAGAATAAAGGAGCAACCTATAGTTCTACAAGATATATGGAAAATAAATCAGACGCCTGAAAACTTTTGTCTTGGCAAGACTTTAAAGGATAGCTTCATTTTCAACCATCTTGCACCTAGTTTTCAGTTGATTTTTGTAAGTTTGTATAGGTTTTTTTTTTTTTTAAGTAGATTCCATGAATCTATTAAGTAGATTCCATGAATCTACTTATTGCGGAGGGTGCGATGTTGGATTTTTCGGGAAATTTTATCAAATGAGCACGTTTCATGGTCCCCTGAGTGAGAAAATACCACTCGTTGAAAATTGTATATATATATATATATATATATATATATTTATATGTATGTTTCAGCCAGTTTTACCGTTTTTATGTACCACGATCCTGTTCGTAATTTTTGGTTTTTATTTTTGAAATTTGTCTCAACTATTCGTTGGGTTTAATTCTTGGATGAGTTCGAAGATGGTGTAAATCCGACAGTTAGTTTTCGCGTTATGGGCCGTGTTTGAGTCGTGAAATGTGTTTTTGAGGTTTATTTTTAGGAGTGTTTGTTTTGAGTATTTTTTTTTGGGAAATTTATGTTAGCCGTTTTGATACGCAACTTTTTTACTCGAGTCATTTTTTCGTTTTTTGCGTTGTAAGCGAGTTATAGTGATGTGTTTTTCGGGTTTTTTGGCAGTGTTTTTATATGAAGAAATTGTTTTTTTGGTTCAAAAATTTTAGTATATATCGTGGAGGATGTTTTTAGTTCATATGCTCTTTGCCTTGAATTTTCCTTGTGTTTTACGTGTTTTACGAGCTATTTAGTTTCTTATGGGATTTTACAAGTGAAAGACAAGGATGGCGTATTGGTATAATTGCTCTTTCTTTGTTTCACACGTACACTGTTGCCTAGGTACGTTATTTATTTATTTTCTTGTTTTATCAGCTGCTCTTATTCAGATTTATTCCTCATTACCGTTACAAAGATTACACATTTTTCAATCTTTGTACTATAATCTTTTTCTCATGGTCATTTTTATTTAAATGTTGAACAGCTGATAAAAAAAAAGAAAATTGAATAATTCAAAGAAAATCATAACATAACCTATTTATTGAAATTTGTGAAAAACTTATATAACCTAGCTTTTATTTCTCACTTGCATTGTAAAGATTACACATTTCTCTGTTGGTAATATAATCTTTTTCACAATTATATTTGGATTTTGAGCAGCTGATAAAATAAAAAAGAAAAATTCAGAGACAAATTCAACGAAAATTATAACCTATATTTAAATTTGTGAAAAAATGATTTAACCAAGCATGGAATCTACTTCGTCTTACCGGCCTGCCGGGAGGCATTTTTTTTTTTTTTTTTTTTTTTTACGTGTTGTTCGGTATTTTTTAGAGGATTTGTTTCCTTCTTCCCCCCTATTCAAGTTTTCCAAACATCAATGCTGCTTGGAAGTTAATCGGCTACACTCGTTTATTTTTTAAAAGTATTAATAAATGAATATAATACGTAGAATTCTTTGATCTTAAAGTCATGGAATAATGACGTATCAACCCTGTGACTGAAGGTGATTCCATGGCAAACTCTCGAAAATTTTAATCCGATAGATGGCGTTACTTGTCGCTGGCTCCGAAAATAGCCGTTTTTTGACGGTTTTCCGCTGTTTTCTCTGAAAAGACGAATAATAGTCAAAAATCGGATTGTCAGCCCCTGCTTAATTTTTTGCTTGATTTTTTGAGCCCTAGACGGGCCAAATTTGTTCAAAAATAAAGGCGTAACTATGCAAAGAAAAAATCATATGTAATTTGGGGTTGTATCAGTAAAGATTACAGATGAAACAGAAACCTGTAATCTTTACTGATACAACTCTAAATTACACATGATTTTTTCTTTGCATAGTTAGCTACGCCTTTATTTTAGAACCGATTTGACTGTTTATGGCTCAAAAAATCAAGCAAAAAATTAAGCAGGTGCTGACATTCCAATTTTTTGTCTATTAATCGTCTGTTCAGAAAAAACAGCCAAAAACCGTCAAAAAACGGCTATTTTTGGAGCCAGCGACAAGTAACGCCATCTATTGCATTAAAATTTTCGGGAGTTTGCCATGGAATCGCCTTAAGTAGATAGTGGGATTGTGGGCACTCGAAACTAAATAAGTCTTTGCGGTCATTTTTTGAAAATTATCTGTAACACGATGACTGTAAAATCAAGAATACTTTAGACTAAGTAACATATTTATTTGATAATGTTTTGGCCGCAGGCTTCTTTTTTCTATAGAAACGAAAAAGAAATTCCATGGTATTTGGCAATTCAGCAAAAATTACTTCCATTTCACACAGATGACTTCATTTTGCTATCCCTTAACTACATCGCTCATAAAAAAGTTGATAAAATTGCTGTGGACTGAGGTAAAACAAATAGGTTAATGGATTAATCTATTGGATGTTCAGTGAACAATCTCAAATTCGACCTTCTTATGCATTTGGTTCACATGAACGAATTGAAGCGATGCCAAATTGCATACTTCACCACTGATGCATTCAACATTAATAATTAGCTGCCCGCACGCACTCGGGCGTGGCGTCATAATATGGGCTTAGGGGGGATCAGGCCCCCTCTTTCGCTAAGCTAGCTAGCTTGTGAGATATTCATGGATGTTGTCTAGAATTATTATCAAAAATTTCACAACCTAACATGACACTTCAAGATACATGAGATTCTAAGCAATTTAATTATGACTTTGCATTTATTACTATGAAATCCATCGTTTGAGGCTGTACAAAAATGAAGGTTAAGGGACCCCAGAAACGCGCATTATACTGAGAATCTTTTTAAATTTGATTTTATTTAGTAATAAGACTATTAATTTTCCAAACTCCCGACTGGGTCTGACGCATTTTAAGTATCGGGTTCTGGCAAGTAGCGGTGCCTGCTTCCGAATTGCATCAAACCGCATCGGTGGATATATGGATAGCTCAGAGCTTTGACTCGTTGCTAACCAACCGCTCACCTATTCGCTTTGATGCAATTCGGAAGCAGACGCACCACTACTTGTCAGAACCCGATACTCAAAATGTTTCTGCTCTACCGCAATTCATTATAGCCTAATATTTTATTCGTGAACGAGATGGAACGAATTCCTCACGGTTGGTGTGCAGCGTTCCATTGATCTAATCAAATGGGGTTTCGTTAGCTTTTATCCAGAAAATTTGTAGAAAAGTAACCACAAAGCAGAGTTAGGCAACCAACTAATGAGAAATAATGAAATGACTCCGGCAACACTGAAAAGTGGGTTTGGTAACTGAGCTGAAGAAAGGAAAACACACGAAAGGTATAGGTAAATTGTAGAATTATTCGTACTTAGATTAATTCGATTGACTTGGCGGCGGCGTTGCCTGACTCACGAATTAATTTCCCAATAATATTTTGCCCAACTCTGCCACAAAGTACCTCGAGTACTTAAAGTGACCGCGATCTACGTTCCATTCTAGTGGCGTAGCGTGCAATTTGACAACGTTGTACAGTGTCCATTTAAACCCGTGTAAAAGGTCGAATGCAAAGGTGTTCACCGAACACCCTATCATTCGATCTCTTTCATAGGTTTAAATGGACGAAGGGCAACGTTGCCAAATAGCACGCTACGCCCCTGTTCGCCATTCCTTTGAAATCTAATCCAGTGGAACACTTGAATCTCGCTGACGGACCATACAATAAAAAGCCGCAGTAGACTTTCATCTCATTCCATTGCGCTATAAAACTAAAAAATATTGAACTCATGTCCCATGTCTCATGTCTCCTTTATTTTGTGCTCTTCAATTTTATCTCGCTCTTCCTCCGCTCTTAACTTTGCAGTTTTCGCCGCATCAAACGACAGAATAAAAGCAATAAGCTCTTTTCTTGAGGAAATCCTTTCGATTTTTTTTTTTTTTTTTATTTTTATTTTTTAGAAAAAGCAGGATCTTGAGCCTTGAGCGTATGAGGGATTTTCAACGGTACTGAAAGGCGGCCTCTTGTCATCGCACAGTAGATAAAACCTGGATTCTCCTGGACATACATTTTTTTTGTCTTATGTTCAAAAAATTATATTGATAGCAGGGCTGCCGTTTTGCATATATAATTAATCGCATTTTTCAATTCACCGATGATTCCACCAGTTGAGAAAAGATTACACAGTTCAATTCAATGCATGACTGAAATGCACGAAAATGCTCGCATCTGTAATCACTTCTCAATCGGTGAAAACTCTGTTAAGTAATTATTTAAAATATCCGCAAGTTTTTTAAAGTCATCGACGACTCCACCGATTGAGGAAAGATTACAGATGCGAACATTTTTGTGCATTATAGTCATACACTGAATTGAACGGTGTAATCTTTTCTCAACCAGTGGAATCATCGGTGAATTGAAAAAATGCGATTAATTAATAGCATTTTTTCAATACGCAAAACGGCAGCCCTGATTGATAGCTATTTTTTTGTTTGTTTTTTTTCTTCAAAAACTATTTAACCCGGTGCATTTCAAGCTTTAAACTTGTTTTCTACTCTCAGTCTTTCACCCAACTGCTAAGCATAACCTTGATTTTTGTTCAATATGTGATGTTCAGAAAACTCCGTATTGAGACCTTTTGTGCGTCCGCGCAGCGCGGCGGATGGGGTAGTGAAAGTAAGCATCACAAAATGTCTCACAGATTAAGATCTCGTTGGCTATGAGCCCGGCTTTTTTTATGGGCTAAGCTCGCAGCTGTTCACCTGTAATGTGTTCTCAGTCTAGGTCGATAAGCTCTCACGGTTAGTGACAGCCAAACATGGGAATGCCGCCAAGCCAAACGGCGGAGCTTTGAATTTAGGAGTAGGGTCGGTTTTTTTCCCCAAGCCTTTTATTTTTAGCGCTTTTATTGCAGGCATTGTAAAGTTGAAGCTTTTTTTGATTGGCTCCCTTGCATGTCTACATGATGTTGTGCAGACTTGGATTGCTGTTGCGATAAAATGGAATGATTTAGTGACAACATTACGATTAGGTTTTCGATACCATATCGATATACATTGATTGGATCTAAGCGAAACATTGGCCACGAGGACGTATTCAAGAGGGAGGAGCTGAACTGCTTGTGAGAGGATTCTTTTTTTTTTATCCAAGGTGTATTTCGTTTGTGTCAAAGAAACTGCCAAGTGAAATATTGACTAAGGGGGAATTCCTGCGAACTCAAGGAAAATGTCTGCTGCTACAAGTAAAAGATCCCATATTGTGACAGCGATTCTCCTTCATGCAACTGAACTTTACTTCGCGCAAGGAAAACTGTCACAAGTAAACGAATTTCCTTGTTTTTAAAGAAGTTATTTCTCTCAGTGTAAGTGAAACATTGGTCACAAGGACGTACACAGGAGGGAGGAGCTGACCACAACTGAAGTCGTGCTCCTGAAATCATTTGTGTATGCAAAGTGAGATACGTGTGACGATTCTAGGATGCGCACATGTGCATTGGTCGACACGCACGTCAGCTTTTTGGTGGACACACAAGGGTATTACTGTAGAAAGAAATCAAAGCAAACTACTCCTGCAAGCAAATGAGATGAGGCCTCTACTACTATGGTCAAGATGAATCAAAAACGAGTTGTTCAGACGAATCTCTCGTAACGTGTGTGTGTGTGTGTGTGTGTGTGTGTGTGTGTGCCGAATACGTTACACATTCAGCAGGGTTGAAGTATAGGCAGCTCAAGAAGTGCTGTCTCTCATCTGATGGTACCCTCTCGAAAAAAGCATCGTAATTGTGTAAATGTTTCTCAGCAAGACTGAAATATTTGTAAGCGAAAGTAATGACTATGTGATAGACGCTTCAAAGCGTCTTCAGGGTTAAAGTCAACACATTGCCAACAAAACACTCAGCGATAGCCATCAACTGTCTATGTGGCGCTCAACCGCAATTCTCATGCTGTTATGTAAACCACATTTATTGCTATCTTTTTCTCGATCCAAAGTGCTCTTTCGAGCAGGTAGGGAAATATCGATGTTGACGATCAGTCATTCTTTGACAAATATTGACATAAATTGATCTGAAAATTCATTTTTTGACAAAATGATACACAGAATAGGTCTTTCAGTTGCAAGATTTCAGCAATCATTTAGAGACATATTTGTAGCAGTGAGGGGATTCAAGAGTCTTTCCAAGTGTATTTTAAGATGGAACCGGTTTCAATTTGGCAGTTATCTCCGAACGCGCACCAATAAACGGTGCGATTAACCGGTCGAATAACCCCTCTCTGATAAAAATTGTAGCTTATCGCTCGGTTCAAAATAATTTGCTCCCAAATTTTAACTACTCCTTAGCTAAATTCAGTAGTATGATTTTCTTTCCTTTCCCCATGTATTATATATGTTCTCTTTTTAACCAAGATAACCGTGCCTAATTTAGCTGTCCATCTGCCGCGTATAGTCGTAAGATAAGCCAGCAGTTTGACAAATTGATTTATTATCGACTCCTACAAGTTTAAAATTACGCAACTTTGATCTGTGATATCAAAAATGTCAAATTCCCAATAGTTTTCATGTTATAACGGATTAACGGAAAACGTTTAGGCGTAAGTCCTTAAAGCCAAGGAGTCAAACAGTTTGGTTTTCGCTCCCCTCAAAAGTTGCGAAAATCGATTAACGGCGACACTGCAGAAGATAGACGATGACTTTATTGATGTTTTTTGTAAATTGGGGGGGGGGGGGGTTGGTAGTCACATCCAAATAATTTTCTTTCGCAAACAGATTTTATAGTTTTAATGTTTTGTTTTGGCGGAGATAAATGTGGCCACTTCACTTTGTCGCCATACGTGGATCCTGAAAGTCTTCCTCACTCTCCTCTCTTTGAACGGGGGCGTTAGAAAAGGACGGAGATAGGTCCTAAGGTGACGCAATAGCCCCCACTGCTATCCTTTTCTACCTCGCATCTGTTCAAACGACTGGAGAGAGAGAGACAGAAACACATCCGTATTCGCATATCCTTGTCACCAGATGGTGAAATCTAGGGTTTGTGGGTTTACGTAAAAGAGATAGAAAGATCAAAGAGAACCAGTAACGAAATATTTTTTTACTTGATACATCACTCAAAGAGGTTGTCCCGAGGGATTTGGACGTCTGAGGTTAGAAAACCGCACGGGCGTCTTTTTTGACGACAATGGCCTAAGGGCTGTCCAGAGAAAATCATTGGTCATCCATAACTGAAAAGCAGTTTTGAATTAATTTTACAGAAAATCTCAATCGCCTTTAACGAGAGTCTCTATTTTATATTTTGTATAAATACAGGAAGAAGCTAATATCAACTCGAAACGTTACCAGTATAGTTTTGATCGAAGGAAAACAATTTATTTACAATTAGACCCACGTAATATCAAAATTGATCAGAGACCTTTGAAGATTGCGTGAATGTTTTTCTTGCGCGAATTTCAAAGCTAATCTTTGTAAATTTCAAGCAGACCTTTTGAACACCCTATATATGCGCGAACGGATACGCCCAATACTGCGAGGTGATGTCCAACTCGTTACGTGACTTGCGTATTGGATCGACCAAGCTGTGCTGAGAGAATCTGTTTACAGCCGTTTTTAATGTATAAAACCGACCCCTATTTTCTTTCAACATCACAAACTTACACTCTTTCCTCATCCTTTAAAAGCCTCTATCGCTGAGCACCAGCCTGCCTGCGCGGGGTCTTCCTTCAATGCTGCCATTTCGGTAATGAGCAATTTGATAATGTCCGAAGTAAAATTCATAAGTTGTTGTAAAAAATACACGGAGTTATGTTTGAGTAGTTAAAATTACTTTGTGTATACTATATGCGACCATATGACCATTACTGACTATTCACCAGAAATTTATAAGCTCTTTAATTGAAATATTCAGCTGGAAACGATCAAATATATTTACCTTTGCTTACATATCTTTTCAGCCACGCCACGCTTTAAAGTAAAATTTGAATGCGTGGAAACGTCTAAAAAGGCTTTCACTAGAATTATTAAAACCGAGTTGAACGGTATCGAGTCTCAATTATTCAAGGTATTTAAAGTCAAAATAAGCGCCGAACTTCATACATTATAATTAATGGTATTTAAGAATACTTTTCAATTAATGCTAACATTGTTGCCACTAATCAAATATATACATGATATTTCCAGACGTATTTATTTTTTGAAACAGAATGTTAGATTTATAAATTATTCCATCTAATCTGGCCATAAATATACTGGTACTATAACTGAAACGCTTGTAGCCTGTCAGTAATTTAATGTGCATGTATACCTATCAGCGTATCCACCCCTCGCTAAGGGGGGGGCTTAGAATTTTTGACCCCCCCCCCTCCCCGCCCCGATGACTTCCCTTTTCTTTTTAATTCCTTCCCTCGCTTTTCTCTTGCTTTCTCCTCTTCCCCAACACACGCGGGGAAGTTGGCCCCCTTGCATCGCCAACCACCAACTGTGCCAATGTGTAACTGTTCTGTGTTTTCAATGTACCACTGTATTTAATCTAAACACCGAGTGGTTGCAATTTGTACAAAATGGGCGGCCTGTACCGTACTTTTGCTACAACCATACAGAACAATGATTCTTATACGTAAAATTCCGCGAAAATTATAAAGGTGTTTACATTAAAAACTTTCAAAATCCATTCGTTCACTAAGGATATCACTTTCATTTTAAACAGCCCGCGCAAAAATCAACACACTTTTTCTATCAACATACATTTGCATAAACAGTGCACACAGAAGGAAGCATGGTGTTTATGTTAAAACATCATCGTAACCACATGGTGTTTAATTTTTTTTTAAATGCATGACAAGTTAGCTATATTTTCATGTCATGTCTTTTTTGGTGTACCAATGATATTGAGGGGAGCTCCTGAAAGTAAAATGCGTAACATATCATAGTAATATATAAAAGCTATTATATATGCTCAAGACATTTGTCCTAGAGGGATGGGGGTGTCTAAGCCGCCAGCGCGTATATTTAATTCAGCAAAATTTGCATTATTTTATTATTCTTTCTTGTCGTCTCCCTTTTCTCTTTTATATGTATGAGGACTCACCGTTTATGTTTCGCATACTCATGCAAAGTGGCAGACCCATAAAAATGATTCCTGAGGGGGGGGGAATGGGGGCGATTTTTTAAAATTTTAAGCGTCATGGACAATTTTGGACTATTTTTTGATAAAAAAAAAAAAAAAAAAAAAAAAAAAAAAAGGAGAAGAAAAAAAAAAGATCTCGGCGGTTTCGAGGAGAATGGAGCACGTACACCCGTAAAGCCTCCCCCGTCCGTTGATCCCCCACTACTTCATGCATCCATTACGCACGAAATTTTGGGAAGTTTAAAATTTTCGCGAATTTCAAAAGAATCATGGGAAACTACTTATCTAGGGATATGTTTCTATGTCCACCCCTTTGGGAAAAATTTTAACCTCTGCGTCCATGGCTGCATATATTTCTATGCGCGAAATTCAATTAGTTAGAGAGACGTTTAACATAACGCCCAAAAAAGACAAAAAAAATATGACCAGAACGGTCTGAACAGCTGACCACGTTGAGATATTAACTTTTGATAATCGTTAAATTTTTGGGAAAATTTTTTAACATAATTTTTTTAAAAGAGTCGCGGTAATTATGGCTTTGAGGCACAACAACTAAATTATAATCTCATCTTTTATGCGACCAGCCAAAGACAGGTGACTTTTCTGCGCGAAAACTATCGTAGCAGGAAGATTTAGAGAACATCGGAGCTGAAAAATATCCAGCGGTGGAATCTGAAAAAGTGTCTTCGTATCTTGTTTTTACTAAAAATTAAAATTTAAAATTTAAAATTTTAAAATTTTAATTTAAATTTTTCTGGATTATTGCGATCGATGTTCAGAATTTTACGTCACTTAAATTGGTAAATCTCACTTCTAAATCGATTTTCGTTTCTGAGATATTAAATGTAAGAAATGCCAACAAAAATAAAACTCCTCAAACAATTGCAAAGCACGAGATAAAAATATAATACTCATCTCCATGATACCAACACTGGCTGGTTCTGCTCTTGAAAATCTGACAACAGCGAACTTGAATGATACAAACTGTGGCACTAAAATGGGATCACAAATCTTTGGGCCTTCATGAAACAGTGTTATGTAAATAAGGAAGTGTTGTGAACACGGATCAGGCTTTTGTATTGAGATATGGAAATTAGAGGCACCGCGTGAAGATTGAGTGGATGAGATTTCAGGCGAGGACGGAAAGATTGGTTTCGGAAACGTAAATAGCCGCTGAGTTCGTCGCTTCACCCTTTCATTTTCGACTAAATTAGAATATTTTCTCAAGGAAGGTAATATTAATGTTAATTTCATTGGATCAACCTGCCTTGATAATGTAATTAGATTTGCAATTTACAATGCGCCTTGGCCCATAATATTCGGAGCTTTGTATACCTATCAACGGTTTCACTTTAAACCCTCTCCCCTCTAGGGTTACCGAGTTCAGCTAAAAATTGAAAACCAAACCGACTTGTACGCAATTATATTCAGAATAGATAAGAACGCATTTCAAAAAGACTTGTCGCTCAAAAAATTCGTCACTATTTAGGGTCGCGTAGCGTTTTCGCCTAGGGTGTTGAGTAACTAAATTTTAGGTTTTATAATCTTTGCATTATTCACAATTTTTTTTATTCCTATTATTGACTTGAAAACTTAACTCACAAGTAAGATTTCTGTCATTCATGATGTGGAAGACACAGTCAACGACGGGGTATGATGGACTATCATTTAGCTAATAGTGAGTGTTACACTTTAATTTCGTACTTTGCAATAAATTGTTTAAGGAGTTTTATTTTTGTATGCATTTCTTATATTTTTTTATCGCAAGAATGATGAGAAATCGTTGTCACAAGATTATAATTTAGGTGATGTGCACCAATGCTTATTACCAACTTTCATAATAAAATTAAGACAAGGAATTTTGGGAAATTCAAAGAATCAAAAAAAAAAAATTGGTCTCAATGTGATCAGCTTATACAAT
The DNA here is from genome assembly GCA_011764245.1 of Trialeurodes vaporariorum. NCBI lineage: Eukaryota > Metazoa > Arthropoda > Insecta > Hemiptera > Aleyrodidae > Trialeurodes > Trialeurodes vaporariorum. The sequence continues at coordinate 77,300,310 of VMOF01000111.1, read as the reverse complement.
CATATTGACATTTTCGCAAAAGCAGTATCGACAATGGTATCAGACAGTAATTTTCTGTTTACTCTTCCTGAATTTAGTCAAAAGTATTGATTTTGATTGAATCACGGTTCATTATTAGAATATGTTGTTGAAGGTGTGAAATAATTCTCATTACTTTAATTTGTCAAAAATTGGACTTTTGTCAGTCTCGCAATGGAACTTCAGTGATTTCAATTGCGCACATCCCTTTTTTCGATCAGCTTTGCTGCTACAAAAGTAAGGACCCGTTAAAACATTATAAATATCAATATTAATCAGCTGAAGTTAACCACCCCATGCTGGTAAATACCTTTCATGAATCCAGGTCTCTTGAATCGGAAGGAATAGAAAAATGCGTGATAATGATTGGTCCTCCTGGCAAAACAGAGAAATATATATAACTACAATATGGGTCTCTTGCAAGGTTTTGCTGTAGACAAATGGCCCCTCATTTCTGATGTAAAATGCTGTGTAAATAACGATGAGACCATTAATTAAGTCTAAAACTCTCTCCTCGCAGAGAAAACTTAACTTGAAATTAAGGGTGACCACCCTTGTATGTATGCACCAACCTTGGATTCGGACCCCAAACAAAAGAACAGGACATGAAATTAAGTGACGTCTTCCTCGTTTATTATACAACGTAGAACTTTTCGGTAGTTATCGCCGTGCTCCTAGTGACAGAATGTGTATAAATGGACCTCTAATTCCTTCAATTTACTTTTTGAAAGCAAATTCATTAATCTCATAGTTCAAATTCGTAGGTTATGTTCTTTTGTTTGGGGCCCGAATCCGAGGTTGGTGCATACATGCAAGGGTGGTCATACGAAATTTCAAGTTATTAAGTTTTCTCTGCGAGGAGTGAGTTTTAGACTTTGATAATGGTCGCATCACCGTTTTCGCAGCATTTTACATTGGAATTGATATTCCATGTGCTTACAGCAAAACCGTGCAAGAGCTCCATTTGGAGAGACGGGGTCGGGGCTGCGAACGGCTTCTCTATTTTCTCATTCCTTGGTGGCAAAGTTAAAGATTCAGAGCAAAATATTTCTTCTTATCACTCAGTGATTGAAACTTGCTGTTTGCCCCCTTTGAAAGACACCAAGCGCTGGAATTCTTAAAGAGAGGGAAGTGAAATTTTGTCCTCTTTGAAATAGAAACCTGGGTGCGGAAACTGTCGCGCTAAAATCAAATTTATCTCGTCCAGGGCTGCCGTTTTGCGTATAATCAATGCTATTTTTCAATCCACCGATGATTCCACCGGCTGAGAAAAGATTACACAGTTCAATTCAGTGCATGACTATAATACTATAATAAACTAAAATACTAGCATCTGTAATCTTTTCTCAACCGGTGGAGTCGTCGATGACTTTAAAAAACTTGCGGATATTTTAATTAATCAACGGAGTTTCCACCGGTTAAGGAAAGATTACAGATCAGAGTATTTTCGTGCATTCAGTCATACACTAAACTGAACTGTGTAATCTTTTCTCAACCGGTGGAATCATCGGTGAATAGAAAAATAGCATTGAGTATACGCAAAACGGCAGCCCTGATCTCGTCGCAAGGGAGCAATCATCTCGATGTTTGCAGATATATTTGCGGACGGTTTCCTTGGTATTTATTAGAATATGTGGTTGCGAGGAGAGGATCAACGCGGAAAGAAAATAATAAAAATCCGGAGAGAAAAATCGGGTGTGGGACGTGAAAACGGAGAGGAAGACAAAGGCGGCGGCTGACAAACATCGCCAGAAGCCGCTGAGGAGGGAAGGGGGAGGGGGGGTCTGTAAGTTTGAACTGTGATATCGCTGCCCGGAGGACAAATTGTCGCGCGTACGTTTTTCGAGAGAAAAAAAAAAAAAACTTTTTTTACTCGAGTCGAGAGAAAGTCTGAGCGTGAGGTCTGAAAGGAAGAAGCATTACAATGGTTGATAACAGCGAAAATTTGGCCGCAAACTTTCGTAAAAGGGAAATAAGGGGAGAGGATTTGTGACAAACCACTCTGCAAACATTTCCAAAAGTAAGCTATTTATATATGGTTCAACATTTTTTATTCTCATTTTCGTGTCGGCACCAGGGAGCAAAAGGGCAAAGAGAAACTTGTATAACCTTGATAAAACACTATTTTTGAAAAGTTTCGGGAATATGTATCGAAAATAGTCCAGCTTTCCCAGCTTTGGTTAATGGTAAATAAAGAGTGTTGCAATAACATGCAATCTAGAGTATACTATAAGACCCGAGCATTCCCGAGCAATGCTACTTATGAGAGAGCCGAGGTTAACCGAAAATGGCGGTGATCAGTGTAACGTTTCTTTTCTACCCTTTTCTCGCTCACGTTGTTATTGTATGTATTTAATTAATTGGGGGCGTCCACCATCGTTAATTATTTAAATTAATTAACGTAATTTAACGTAAGTACCTGTCTCCCACGGTGTTCATAAATAATCCAAAAAAGTAAATTGTCCACACTCCGTTTAATAAGAAATATGATAATATCAATTCAAAACAATAAAACTCAATAGAAACTTCAAAAATAGAACTCGAGAAAAATAGAACAAACAGAAACTAGAAAAACTAAAAATAGCTCTAGAAATAGAACTCGTTTCAATAGAACTTGAGGAAAGGCAAAAATCATTAATTATTTAGCGTGAAATTTCCAACCAACTGATGGAACATTCGCACGTTTTAATAGAAGAAATCACGAGACTTCGCGAGCCAACGAATCGCACCAGATGATTTTACTTCAATTTTCGA